>JACEFZ010020883.1:0-41746 GCA_014155875.1 Cepaea nemoralis | reverse complement strand
CGCAACCCCAAGAATGTAAAAAGCACTCCATACGAAATCCATAGCTCACAGTGTCGCCCCAAGCACTTACCTCAGTAGCTGGGTTACTTATCAAAAGCATAAGGAAAAGGCTAATAAAACTGATTTGGCATACCAGCGGAAGAGAGTTAATAGAGAGGTGTGTGTGTATGTGTGTGTGTAAAAGGGGGGGGGGGGTTATTGTGCAAGGGAAGCAAAGGAAGACATAGAAAGATATAATATGTGAGGGGTTTTAAAGGTTGTGGAATACATAATAACATACACAATATCAGCTTCAGAAAAGCATCAGATTACAGAGAGCACTGTAGAGTCATGATGGCTGTAACGTGTGTATTTTTACGCCAATGTGGGGCAGATGCACGAGTTAAGAATCTAATAGAACAATCGAGGTTACAGGTTTCAGATAAGAGGTATGCGGATGTAGGGTCAGAGAGGTGGAGTAAGGAATCCCAAGACAATGGTTGAACCCCAAACACAATGGATTGTTATATCACGGAGATGTCAGTCTGAGTCACCGAGGGTGGGGGAGGGGCATTGAGGAACGTGCTGGATAGAGAATAGACCAAGGAATACCCCCGAAATGTAATATTGGAGGAAGCTGAAATTGGGTTCAAGGGTGAAATAGTTGTTCATGGGGCCCTAAGAGACTGAATATAGAGTGAAGGAAACAATGGGTCCTGGCATTCAACGGCAGTCAGTCTGGGGCTAAGTGAGGGAGACTTAGCCAGGCAGTTGAGTTCTGGGGCTAAGTTAGGAAAACTTAGCCAGGAGAGTTGAGTGTGTAGGCTACGTTAAGGAAACTAGCCAGTTGCTCGGTGTTTAGGCTAAGGAGGGAAACTTAGCCAGGCATTCAGTTGAGTTCGGACACGGGAAAGAGTCCGGTGCGACTAGTTATGTCACAAGGCCGACCGAAGGCAGTATTGTGTATTTACCTGTTCTAATATGGTTCCTGAGGATAGTGTATATTTTCATCACGTCTCTTCATAATCAATAAAGTTGTGTGCGAGAAAACTAGTGTTTTCCAGTGACTTCTAGCTGTTCCTAATATACCATCAATATATAGCATCAACCGCTAATTTGGTCTCACTTGAGTAAAGTTCCATATAGTGCTCTGCCCATCTATCCATCTGCTGTTTCTTATCAGTGATGATTTCTCCAGTCAAGGTTTTCAGCGGTGCACTTCTTTTGATCATTGGATCACAGGCTTTCTTTATCCCTTCATAGAAGCTTCTGATGTTTCCCTTATCTCTTGCATTTTGAATGGACTCCCATAACTTGATCCAATAGTCATTTGCACACTGCCTGGCAGCCTTTTGCACATCCTTCCTAGCTTGCTTCAGCTCACTGAGAGTTTTACGAGTTGTTCTTTCCTTGTTTCTTAAGAGAGCTTTCTTCTTTTTATCAATCAAGGGCTGCAGAGTCTGGCTATTTTCTGCAAACCAGTCCTGCTTCTTATGATCCACAGTGCCGTAAACTCTACCGCTGTTTTATAAAGCTTCCTTAAGTTTACCCCATCTGTCAATAACATTGTGACAATAGCCAGTTTTTGCCCCAGACTGGCACATTTTCCATTTCTTGCTTCGTTCTTTCGTGTTTACGCCGACTGACGTGTTCTCGTGATTTAGTGTTAATTACTTTCATATCCTTTACAGGACGTCGCAATCAACCACATAATGTTTGACTGGTTGTGATTCATGGGCAAGTTTATGTTCAGTGGTTTGCCATTGCTTTCTGAACGACCTGTATTTATACCATCTTATGAAAACCAAAGGCAGGTAATCAGACCCTTTCCAAATAACATCTGGCTTGAAACAGAGTGATGCACTAACGCCGCTACTCTTCAATCTGGCTCTAGAGAAAGTTGTAAGGAAGGTAAAGGAGGAATGTGATATTGTAGGAACATCCAAGCTGCTTGGTTATGCAGATGATATAGATATTATAGGGGAAAATGAACAAAAGACATTGGAAATATTGACTCACTTAAAGGAAAAAGCCTAACAGATGGGGCTGGTTATCAACCAAGATAAGACAGAATATATGGTAATTTCAAGAGAAGGAATGGCTAAAAACTCTGGCCACATACAAATAGATAATATGACTATTTAAATATTGAGCACAACCCACTACTTGCAACGCCGATCGCATTCTGTTATAAACCTAAGGCCTATCCACGTCAATATGGAAGCACTATACTCGAGTTTCGCCCTCATTTGAGCTCGTCAGTAGTGCATATCCCTGACCGGATCCGGAAACAGTCCCGGATCACGCGTGTGAAGCGGGTGTGTAACCACGCGGCACACACTGGACACACCAAATTATCACAACAGAACATCACAACGCTACCCATCGTAGGCTATGCTCAAGATTGCCCAATCGCCGCGACCGGCGTCCGTCAATCGATGGGACCCGAACGATCAGGACTTCTCACTGGCAAGGAACACCAGGCCTCCTAAATCCAGTGAGCAATAATCAATTGATTATGTGGTTGTTTCGGGATTTGAAATTTAAATATTGAGCACAACCCACTACTGGCAACGCCGATCGCATTCTGTTATGAACCTAAGGCCTATCCACGTCAATATGGAAGCACTATACTCGAGTTTCGCCCTCATTTGAGCTCGTCAGTAGTGCATATCCCTGACCGGATCCGGAAACAGTCCCGGATCACGCGTGTGAAGCGGGTGTGTAACCACGCGGCACACACTGGACACACCAAATTATCACAACAGAACATCACAACGCTACCCATCGTAGGCTATGCTCAAGATTGCCCAATCGCCGCGACCGACGTCCGTCAATCGATGGGACCCGAACGATCAGGACTTCTCACTGGCAAGGAACACCAGGCCTCCTAAATCCAGTGAGCAATAATCAATTGATTATGTGGTTGTTTCGGGATTTGAAATTTAAATATTGAGCACAACCCACTACTGGCAACGCCGATCGCATTCTGGTATGAACCTAAGGCCTATCCACGTCAATATGGAAGCACTATACTCGAGTTTCGCCCTCATTTGAGCTCGTCAGTAGTGCATATCCCTGACCGGATCCGGAAACAGTCCCGGATCACGCGTGTGAAGCGGGTGTGTAACCACGCGGCACACACTGGACACACCAAATTATCACAACAGAACATCACAACGCTACCCATCGTAGGCTATGCTCAAGATTGCCCAATCGCCGCGACCGACGTCCGTCAATCGATGGGACCCGAACGATCAGGACTTCTCACTGGCAAGGAACACCAGGCCTCCTAAATTCAGTGAGCAATAATCAATTGATTATGTGGTTGTTTCGAGATTTGAAATTTAAATATTGAGCACAACCCACTACTGGCAACGCCGATCGCATTCTGTTATGAACCTAAGGCCTATCCACGTCAATATGGAAGCACTATACTCGAGTTTCGCCCTCATTTGAGCTCGTCAGTAGTGCATATCCCTGACCGGATCCGGAAACAGTCCCGGATCACGCGTGTGAAGCGGGTGTGTAACCACGCGGCACACACTGGACACACCAAATCATCACAACAGAACATCACAACGCTACCCATCGTAGGCTATGCTCAAGATTGCCCAATCGCCGGAAGAAATACAAACTAGAATCAATTCTGGAAATAAGATATACTATGCACTACAACATCTACTAAAATCGAATGCGTTATCTCATAACACCAAAATCACAATATACAAAACACTGATTAGACCAGTTGTGCTGTATGACTCTGAAACCTGGAGTACAACGAAAGGAGACGAAGCCTTATTACAAACCTTTGAGAACAAAGTTTTAAGACGCATCTTTGGACCCATTAGGGATACACAAAGTGGAGAGTGGAAAAGAAGAAGTAACAAAGATATTTATGATCTGTTTAAGTCCCCGCTAATCACTGGTATCATGAAGGCTAATAGACTACAATGGTTGGGGCATATAGAAAGAATGGAAGATAATAGGGAAACAAAACTCGCTTACACTCAGAAAATAAATGACCGTAGACCCCGAGGTAGACCAAGAAGACGGTGGAGAGATAATATATATACAGACCTACAAGCACTTGGAATCAACGACTGGCAAGAGAAGGTCAAGCAAAGAGACAATTGGAGACGGATTGTATCTGCAGCAAAGAACCTCAATGGCTCGGAACGCTGAAGAAGAAGAAGAAGAAGAAGAAGAAGAAGAAGAAGAAGAAGAAGAAGAAGAAGAAGAAGAAGAAGAAGAAGAAGAAGAAGAAGAAGAAGAAGAAGAAGAAGAAGAAGAAGAAAATCAAAGCAAGGCTGTCCGCTGCTAAATCGCGCACACCTGTGCTTCGAACACGGTATGCAGGATTACTAACTGCATACGAAACCCCTTTACCACAGAGCAAATTACTGTCACAGTATTCCCGACTTGGGCAGTCTTTTTTTTTAACTTGATCATACAACGCGTCTAACCAGTTCAGTCGACAGCCTGTCCTTGAGAGATAACTTAGTGTTTCCAGGACCTTTTGGTTCCTTTTGCTGCTGCCTATTGACCTCCTGGTGTAGTGACCGGGTATTAATTTGTAGGGTGTCGCCAACGTGTTCCGAAGGTGAAGGGCATATGAGTGTTCTTGAGGTATAGAGTGCTGGAGGTCCCGGGTTCAAGCCCCGGTGAGGGCCGGGATTTTTTCACGTGGACGTCTAGTAACACAATTTCCCTTGGTCTCTGGGTAGTGAGATCGGACGCCAGCGTGTATTGTTAAAACAAATGTTTGCATATCCTTTACAGGACATCGCTGTCAACATCAGCATCTTTCAGCTGATTGTTGATTTCATGGCAAGATTACGCTCAGTAGTTTGCCATTGCTTTCTGAGTGGCCGGCTCTCATACCCCGTAAGTTACGATTCGAACCACTGCTGATTCTCACCGTCGTCACGTTACTTACGAGAGTGTACGAGATTACGGAGAAAAGTCGCTAACCTCTAGGCCAGGAAGCCGGCCGTGTGTATTGTTGCGCACATAAAACATCCCTTGGCAGTTGGAAATTGAAAAAGAGTAGCCTAATGGCGCTGCCCGTGTAAAATTCGAGTTAAAAATATACCCAAAGTATTTCAGGATCCTCGCCGGTGCTTAGGAGTTCGTGCACTGAGTTGAGATTCTCCGGACTCAAGCTTGAGTGAGGAGTAGAACGGAGCACTTATGGGTTACACTGGTGTGCCGTGATGCTGATCCGTCTACTAAACTAAACTAAACTAAACTAAGGGTTTAAAGTTTAAGCGGTGTTGTTTTTTTTTAGGTTTTTGCCGGCTCTGTGACGAAAGGGGGGGGGGGGGGGGGTGCCAAAAGAGTGATTTTGCATTCGGTCTAGAGTCTGCAGATGAGAATATGCAGCTGATGACGACGATGTTGAACCGAACTCCAAGACTAATCATTATACATCTTCTTTAGAGTTATTTCATTTCCTTCCCAATGTGTGCCTGACCGTTTTCTTAGTAGTCCTAATCGTTTACGGACCTTACCCTCTGCCTTTGCTTATATAGTTTCGAACACGGTATGCAGGATTACAAATTGCATTCGTAACCCATTCGCCCCTGAAAGAGGCTAATGAAACTAGAACATTATATACAGCAATAAGAAAGAGACAAACAGCTTTCTTTGTTCATGTGATGAGAAGAGAAGCGTTAGAGAACATCGTGACAGCTGGAAATATCGGAGAGGGAGAGACAGACCAAGATAAATGATGTTGAATGGATTGAGACGGTGGCATGGAGGAATCTCATCAGCAGAGTTGATCCAGAAAACCAAAGACCGAGATCTGTGGAAAGTCATGAACCCCTACGCCAGCCAGCATAACACTTGATGATGATGAGGATGACTACTCCTTTGCTATCCATGGGAGAGAGGCAGAAAAGTGCTGTGAATGTTTTGTTCGTGATGATAGTTAATGGTGGGGTACTACTTCTTTGCCCATGTCATAAACATATTAGCTGCCCGTTGTATTCTGCAGTTTGCTGTTGTGCTTCCTTCGTCTGCACCTCAGATTATCGGGCCATCTGTATATAGGACAGCTTTCGCTCCTTGGAGAAGATCCTTCACTAAGTAACTGGCAATAAACAATGATGAGTGTTGGATAGATCACTCTACCTTAAGGAACTCCACGATAGATTAACTCTTGGGTGCTCTGCAGGTCATCCATAAAAAAAAAAAAAAACAGCAACAACTCTGATTGGCATGATGTGCAGGGAAGAATAAATTCACTGAATCATGTTTCCTTGGCAAGATGATTTGCAAGACACCTCTCTTATACTGAGGCAGTCACATCCACACTGTAACACATCTGCAACACTAAAGTACGTTTGTGTGCTTCATAGTAGCACGGGGTAACGCAGGAAACATCTGTTGTAATACGACTGAATTCCTTGTGGATACCAACACAGCGGCATCATATTATAAAAAAAATAGTGTGTTTACTTTTGTCTGCCCCAATATAAAATTCCATATCTCAGTAACCAACTGAAGGAAAATAATGAGATTTAGCATATAACCTTACCATTATGTCCACCCAACAAAACAATTTTTTGTTCTGGAGATTTTACAGCAGATTTCAAAGTTTGTTTATATGCGGTATATAATTAACGGGTCAGAGATGAAGTTCATAATTTTAAATGTATTACAGTGTAGCCAGACAATCAGCATTCAATGTTGAATATTTTACGTGTTTCACGGGATTGGCCTTATGCCAAGAACCCCGCGCAGTTTAAACTGGGACTGTTCAGAGGTGTCGTCATACTGTGGATTATTTTATGAAACCTGATTATTATTATTATTATTTTAAATCTTACCACTTATCGCTAACATTGAAATGTGTGAATATTTTTCAATTGGATTGAATGCGAAATTGTGTATACACTTCAAATCATCGCTATGAAGTTGTACACATATTTTTGTATAGAAGCTGATCGCAGGAAACTTTTTTATACTATTACAAATTCCGAAAAAAAAGAGCAGTGCATGCATTGGGTTTGAGTAAACGGTCATTTCGTTGGTGGGTGCAAGAATCTGCAATTAAACCACCACGCAATAACCAAACGGTAGGGAGAAAGGTTATTGTAGACAGCTTTGACAAAGATGTCATAAGGCGAGTTACTATTAAAAAATGCTTTAAAAAGTCGCTTAAAAGTCGACAGGGTAGACTTCATTGCACCGGGTTCTATCCCATATGGCTCGGTCTCTTTCCGTAGCGCGGAAAGCATCGCACAAAGCTCCGCAGCTCTAGCGACGACCCACAGAAGTCTCCGAAAAATTTAACTCGTGAACCGAAAGATGCGGCCCGGAATTGAACCCACAACCTTTGGAGCCCGAGTCAAAAGGCTTGACTACTTCGCCACGGAGTCTCCTAAAATTATAAAATTTTGTATTTTATATCCAGGAATATCCAAAGAAACAGTGACTGTAAGAAAACTTAGGGTTTGGTTGAGAAAGAACAATAACATAGAGCTATCCAAAACAACTTTGTGGAAAATTACAAGGACATTAACTTCACTTTTAGAAAGTACAAGGGAGGTAGAAATATTCTTTGCGAGCAACCGCATTTAGGAGCCATGAGAAGCAGATACCTACGTGAAATAAGGGAAATGCGCAAAGACAATTATGGCATAGTGTATTTGGATGAAATGTGGATCAATGCGCACCACACAAGTGATAAGGAATGGCAATCGGTGGATGGACAGATAAAGCGATATGTGCCCAGTAGTATAGGACAGCTTTTGGTCATGGCCCATGCTGGTAATACGTATAATGGCTTACAACAGAATGCTGGGCTCATGTTCGTATTAAAGCATGCAGACAATAGGGATTATCATAATAAGATGAAGGGTAATGTATTTAGAGATTGGCTCGAGAATACTGTGCTTCCATCCCTAGACAGACCGTAGTGTCCAATTATGGATAATGCATGATATCAATGTTGTTGCCCAAGAAAACAAAACACTACAGCATCGAGCACAAAGGGAGCAATAAAGATATGGTTCCGAATGGAAAATATAACATTTCCAGAAAGGTATTTCTAGCTAGAATTGTTGTCCCTTGTAAAACAGACGCCAAAAAAGCAAGAAATATCAAATCGACAAGTTGATAGAAGAGCATCGTCATGGTTGCTTGAGACTTCCGCCGTACCACTCTCATTTTAACCCTATAGAATTTGTGTGGGCTAAAATTAAAGGGCAGGTGGCAGCTAACAATATTATATTCAAATTGTCTGACGTCATGATACTAATCCCGTCCGCGCTATTAAATATTGATAAAAGTTACTGGGAAAATGTGAGGACCATGTGTTGAAAGAGGAAGAGTACTATTGGAGAAAGGATGGATTTAATTTTATGCAACCGAGATTAGTCATCAACCTACTGGAATCTTCCGACACAGATTAAGGTCTGAGCAGATCGCAGACCTTAATCCGCGTGCACGCTTACTGGAATATTTTGCTCCAACTATTCAGACAAATTGCAGGCCCTAAACATTACAGCAGCACAATGTCAATGGCAACAGTTTGCATTCCACAGTGATGAATTTTCAATTCCGCACGTCCTCAGCGGTGACAAACAACTGTATTGAAAAAAAAGAAAACAAACACACTAAACGCATTGAATACCAACATGTGATGTGATAAGTACTGACCAATGAATAAAAGACAATTACATAAATAAACACACATAGTATTATTTGGTGCTCACAGAAGGAGAGGAGGAAGTTGAGACTAGAAGACGAGCACGTGCTTATCGTTCCATGATGCATAGGTTCTGTTTCTGACCTTTGAGAAAATGGTCGGGTTGATCCAAAATCCGTTCAAAGAAGCTCAAAGAGCGGTGATTCAGTTTCTTTCATTTGAAGGATATCGACCAGTGGACATTCATCGAAGAATGCAGGCAGCGTACGGTAACAAATGTGTGCCGAAGACAACAGTGACAGACTGGGCACGAATGTTTTGGACTGCCGGGACTGCCACAGGGATCCTCAATCTCATCGATGCTCTTTAACGTGCATATGAGCAAAATTGCAGACCTAGAAGCACCAGGGGTTGGAAGGATACTAACATTTGCAGATGATATTCTTGCATATAGGCAGGGGAGAGATAGGGAGCAAACAGCCCAGGAGTTACAGGCAACAGTAGATAAAGTGATTGACTGGTGCACAAAAATGAGTGCTGTCATCCACCCGGAAAAGGCAGCTGTTTTGTGGTGTTCTCTGGACAACATGATTGTGAGAGCTGATGTTCCAAGCCTCACGATAGATGGTGGAAGCGTCAACAGAGAGAACAAACTGAAGTATCTGGGAATCACATTTGACAGCAGCCTGTCCTTCAAGGATCATGTGGAGAAAGTTGTGACAAGATCTCAAAAGGGACTCAACGCACTTAAAACTATGGCTGCAATGGACATAGAGCAGAGAATGCTTTTCAGACTATACCAGCACTTGATTCTCTCAGTGATTGATTATGGACTAAGGCTGCTCACTGTCTCAAAGAGTTAGCTGGTGAGATTGGAGCGCATACAGAACAAGGCTATGCGGGTCATTCTGGGATGCACCAGAGACACCCCAGTGGTGTGTATGCGGTACATCCTTGGTTTGCCGACTGTTGCTGGTAGGCTCAAGGTGATGCAGGCGAAGGCATACCTCAGAGTAGCTGCTTACACAGATCGCCCCTTGCATGAGGCGCGGGACCCAGTTAAGGGCCAGCGACTGATAAGAGGGAAATCAGGGATGGCTCAGGCGGAGGATACGATCAGACAGGTGTGCATCTTGGAGAACATTAGACGAGGAGAGGAGTGGGTCAGAATACCAGCGAAGCAGACTTGTGCAGAGTTATAATCACATTGAGCTGGGAGTGCAGGGAGTGGCAAGCAGGGGCCACGGAAGTGGAAATCCAGCAACTAATTCAGGATAATGCTCGCCCGGGTGATGTGATTATCTACACAGTTGGTTCGGTGTTGAGAGGTAGTAGAAGTGTCTGGGGGTACTTGGCAAAGGCTAACGGTCGACGTTTGCTGCAGGTGAGTTTGGCATATGATACCACAACATCTAGCTTAAGAATGGAGGTGGAGGCAATCAGTGCAGCTTTCCGCTGGATGGAGAATACGATAAACACACATCGTGATTGTAACTAACTCAGAAAGCATACTGAGTAGGGTGAGGACAGGCAAGCTTCGTGCAGAGTGGCTTGCTTCGCTTCGGAAGTCACGGGTGGCAAGCATCGTCTAAATCTTTTCTCCGGGGCATGCTTGTGTGCTGGGGGAATGAACAAGGCAGACAGATTGGCTGACTCTGCAAAACTTGGTGGAGTATTGATGAAAATGAATCACCATGGTCTGGCAAGAATGCAACAGCGAGGAGTGATGAGGGGATCTGGCCGATGCTCGACGCTTAGAGGAAAGGTGAGACGCACATATAATCAGATTGCTACTGGTACTATTGGGATTGGAACTCTTCGCTGGCTTCTGAGGATGGGGACGGAGCGCTTATCATGGGAATGCCCCAAATGCTGTGATGTTGGTTCCTAGATCAATCAATCAATCTTTCTTTAACACTGGATCGTGAGTGCAGGGAATGGACAGCACGCCGCACTGAGTTTGAAGTGCAACAGCTGATCCAGAGTAACACACATCAAGGCGACATTATCATCTACACCGATGGGTCAGTGGTGAGAAACAGACGTAGTGGTTGGTGTTTTATTGCAAAGGCTAATAAACAAGTCTTGAGAAAGGAGAGTCTGGCATATGAGACTACAACCTCCAGCATGAGAATGGAGGTGGAGGCAGTAACAGCGGAATTCCGTTAGCTGGAAGAGACTACTGCAACACACACTGTATTCATTACGGATTCAAAGAGTATGCTTGGTAAGGTGGAGAAAGGAATATTTCATGTGGAATGTCTATCGTCGCTTCAGAGGTCACAGATTGTGAGAAGGGTATCCTGGCCATGTGGGGGTGCGGGGGAATGAACAGGCTGATAGGCTAGCAGGGAATGCACCTCTTGGTGGTAGAATGCCTATATAACAGTGTGCCACTGTTATGGATCCTCCAAGTAAAAGGTCGGGGTTCCAAAGCATGTCACTTAATGTGCAAGATGAAAAGTGGGCTGTGCACAATTGAACACTGTCTCCTGATGATGCGTGAAGGGGAGTCATTGGAGATGATCACTTGGTTACGGGACAGAAGCTTACGACCATCATACGAAGTAGCAGTAGCAGCATGAAGGTTTCCATCAGGCGAGAATGAGAGTTTTAAAGTAATAGATTTATAAAACCATCATGTAAATTGAGCCGTGACCCAGAGCTTTTGTAGCCATGCTGATAGATGATCCTGATTTTGTATGAATTCACAATAAACGTGATAGAACCCGACTTTACAGGCGTTCGGACTCATACTTGAAAATGCAACGTGAAGAGTTCTACCAATTAACGTCACGTCCTTTGACTTCCCCTGCAATTGGCGGCCAGCACTGTTAAACCTATGGTAGGTGGTCGTGTGCCTGTGGGATCAGGTGGAGAAGGCGGAGGAACAGATTGAGAAGCCATATGAGGAAAGAATGAGATTACGAGGGATTGGCAGGGGTTCTGGAAGAATTTCAAAACTGAGAGGGAAGACCAGAAGAACTTTTAATCAGATAGCGGTGGGAATTATTAGTAATAGTAGCATGACTCTTCGCTGGCGGTTGAACGAGGGGACGGAGCACATATGAGAATGTCCTGAGTGCAGTGATGTCAGTTCTTAACTCAACTTAACTCAACTCCTTGGCAAGTGAAAAAGATAAAAGTGAGAGCAACAAAGAAGTAAGTGAACACATCTAAAACTATGCTTCATAGAGTGCACTAAGACCCTTGATATAGTTCAAATGAATAATGTTTAGGTATCCGGAACCCTACAACTACAATTTCTTTACGTAGATGAAATGACAGGTTAGGTTGATTGCAGCGCCATGCAAAGTATATGCAGAATTTGAATTAATAACACATGACAGCTGCAATTATTTGCAATAATGTAATAATGAGGTTTCAACATAGAAAATAATAATAATGTATTATGCACGGACGCCAGCTGTTACCTAATGTATTTCATTATATAGAAAATATACAAAAAGGTTTCATTCGGTCGACATCGATTAAACATCTAATGATACGTCAATGAAACTGTCACAGATAGTTAGTCTTTCCTCTTGAGCCCAAGGCGGCGCATAGGGCAGAAGTCATGGCTCTCCATGCCTGACGGTTCGCTGCTGCCTGTTGTAGATCTTGGATGTTTACTTGGCCGTTGAATGAGCCTTCTCTGATGATGGTTCTACACAGGGTCTCTCTTGGTCTTCCCCGTTTTCTTTTCCCTACCAGTGACCATATGAGGGCTTGGTAGGTGTTTCAATGTGTCTGTCCTCTAAACGCAAACTGGAGCAAACACAAAAAGCATCATCGAAAAGTCGGAACTTGATAACAGAACTCAGAACAGCTTACTCAAGTGAAGCGAACGATTTTTCCAGACGTTTATTTTCCGCCACCGGTAACAGGATTAAAACTCTAGCAGAAAAGCAGGCTGATCCCTAACCACAGGATCGGCACCTAATCAAATACATCCACCCCTGAGCTCCCAAACCAGCTCGTCGCCCTTGAAGCCTTCCTATCCATTCTTCCGCTCAATTTCTTAGATACTAAAATTCAGTCTAGGTGGATTTCCATTCCCGATCCTTTCACCGTTGTCGCCTCAATAAATTCCTCTCCGGAGTCCCAGCTGTTTCATCCTGAAATCACGGCCTCCAGGTGTCACCTTCACAGCGAGCCTTCATAAACACATCTTGTCCGTATCACGAAGTCCCAGCGTCTCCCGTTGCTGTCCAATTACGTTCTCCACATTCTCCTTGGATTCCTTTGTTGACGTCCACTTTCGTGTCCGAGTGGGTTTTCCCTATATGATTTTCTACCGCTTATTCCGATGACGTCATTCTGTCTAAACGCCATGTGGCAGTATGGGAGTCTTGTCTTGTCCATTCTGAGTACATGGCCGATGTAGTTCCAACGGCGTTTTCTTATAAAATTGGATACAATATCTTGCTTAGTCTCTTGTCTTATTTGCGCAGATTTGGAAATTGAAACAGAGTAGCCTAATGGCACTACCCGCGCAAAATTTCAAGTTAAAAATCTGCCCAAAGTATTTCAGGATCCTTGCCGGTGGTACGGAGTTCATGCACTGAGCTGAGACTGTATGGACTCAGGCTTGAGAGGGAAGAATGGAGTTCTAGGAGTAGAACGGATGGGTTTCACCCATGTGCCATGATGTTGATCCATCGACTAAACTAAACTAAAACTATTATACAGATGAGTATGGAAGACTGGTGACAGCAAGTTAAAAGCATTTTGAACAAATGATTATAGAAGTGGAAAAATGGATCAGAAACATACAGCATGGACAGTGCCAAAAGCATATTTAAAAAAAGGAAAAATAAAAACAAGATGATTTATGAAATAGTAAAACCAGAGTTCATTATACATACACAGAAGCTAATAAAGACGTTAGATGACTTAGTAAGAGAGGCAGACGAAGCAGTAGCGAATTGAAACCTGAGACCTTTATAGCATCATAAAGAAAATGACAGGAAAATATAATGAACCAAGTAGACTGATCAAAAATAAAAATGAGAAAGTTCTCAGCAATATTTAAGATCACTTTAACAGATGGGTGAAATTCTTTGAGGAACTCCTGAATAGACCAGTTCAAGAAGACCATCCAGCCTGCAGAAGTGAAGCCAGATATCATCTGTGAGAAACCATCTAAAATGAGATTAATAAAACTATCAAACTTCAGAAGACTGGAAAAGCTGCTGGGCCAGACGGTATCCTAGCAGAGGCTGTTAAAAACTATAAATGCCTCCACTTGGAAAGTAAAGGTGGCCAGAGTAATAATAATATCAGACAGACAGTTGATCAACATCTTGTGTCACACACATTGATGGGCAGAAGATCAAATGGTTTGGCCATCTTGTTAGAATGTAACACTACCAGCACAGGCGCTACATCAAAGAAGATCTGATATGAGAGCAAGAGGACATCAGAGGAGAACATAAATTGACAACATCAAAGACATTGTACAAATACATGAAATGACACTATCCAGTACTACCCATCAGGCGCGGGTACGTTAACTATTCCTCCCCACAATACTTGATGACAAAAGTGGAAGATGATGATGGATCCATACTATGAATATGGAAACCAATACAGAACTGGTGTCGTGAGCCGCTACATGCTACGGGATTTGCTGAAGAGGGGATCTGAGCACTTATGGACTGAATGGTTCGATGCGCAATGAGGATGATCTGTCGACTAACTAACTATGAATATGGAATCAAACTACAATAGAAACATAGTAAAAGAATATTAGAACTGTTTTTTTATGTAGACCCACACAATTATCTTGAACCAAACATACTGGAACACTGAGAAGTAAGAAAAACAAAGAAAATAAACACATTTTAGAACCATTATTTAATTTGGACCCACACATAATAATAGCATCATCAAATTGAACATGAACAAGTCTAAATTAGCATCTGCAATATAAAATATAAAACTGCTATCAACATAGTGAGATACGTATAACATATTTTGTGAGAAAGCACTGGGGAAAACAATCATGTCACATCTATTCCAGCAATTCTTGAGTACATACAAAAAGATAATTTACACCCACAGTGTTGCTCAAAACAGATTCACTTCATTTAAAGTGACAAGGGTCTGAGAACAAACACATGTAGCAAATATGAACTGTGAAGATGGAAAAACCTGACTCCATCTTCACAATCTCTGTAGAATCAGTGCAATTGTATAGACACAGTGCAAGACACATCATGAATGGCAGTCTTTGACTATTCTCTAACTTCTTGTTGAGGGTAACAAGAATTTGTGCAGATCAGCATAGTCGAATGGGTAAGAATGCACGGTTCTTAAACATCTGTTGTGCTGATGCCGAGGTAAGCGGTTCAACTCCTACACCGGACAGCGGGACTAAAATGTTGACCTGTCGTCCTTGACTTGGGGATGTAAATTACAAATACCTCTGAAGTCAGAGTGTGCTCGCCAGATGGTGAGGGACACTGTTAATAGGGAATGCTAACCCACACACAAAATTCAGTCCATATCTACTATAAATAATGTGTAAGGATTAAGCTTAAGTTCAAAGTAAGCGAGCGCAAAAAAAAAAAAAAAATGTTTAAACATTGTTTTGTTTACTTTCGTATTCCTTCTTATATTTTCTTCCTCAATTCTGTTTTTCATTAACCTCCTTCTCTACTCTTTCAATTTGTCACAATTACTTTTGTAATTACTTTTCGACCCAACCTAACAAGGATACAAGAAAATGCCCAGGAAAGTAAAGACACCTGGCATGATACTGACCACATGACGCATTCAGTGCTAAATGGTCTATAAAATATGAGGCTAGCACCACACAAGCCTTAAGATGTGGAAAGGGTCCTTTATAAAATGTCTTCTTCTAAGTTTCCTGTGGAATATGGACCCACAAAAAGTTCACTTCAAGACTTCACCCACTGATTGAATTTTCAGATGAAAGTTTCTGTACAACACTTTCTCTGATCATACCAGCCAGCCTCCCCCGATGTGTCTCCACCTTGCCGTGGTGGGGGAGCTTGAGTGTCCCGTTGACCCCATGTGCTTGCCGATGGGTGAAAACTACATATCGGACAGCGTATGGGATAGGGACCAGACTAAGAGAGACACAACCTGCTGCTCTGCAGGAGACTGAGGATAGCAGTCAAAAGTTTAAATCAGGCGCATGAAGGCAGTTCTTGTTTCGGACAATACTCTAAGGCTCTCTGTCGAGGGTTTAGGCTGAACGCCTCTAAGCTACAGACCCTCGGATCTGAGAGTCGGGCCGATATCCACCTACCGAAAAATTGGAATCGAGATACTGAGCAAGCTACATGCCCAGTTCTGACACTTGTTTGAAGGCTCTCAGCTGAGGGATATGTTGGATTCCCGGATGAGATGGCCTGGCCGTTTACTACTGACTGCTGCACGAAGGTAAGGTGCTGAGCCGGCAGCACATGTAGCCTACCTCGTGAGCGAGTACAAAAAAGTCAATAAAATGCCCCAGTCGAAGGAAATGGTTACGAAAACTGTCTGTATCTAACTCATAGAGAGTGTAGATAAAAGTGGAGAAACGTCTCAATAACGCGAAATGGAACGCACGGCGAGCGAACCTATTGTGTGGTCCAAAAGCAAAAGCTTACCGAGTAGATGTCGCCCGCAGTCTGACCGCCCCTGGAGCTCACTTGAGCGACCAGTGGCAAGCGAGATGCCCAATACATGGAAGTGAGGAAGTAAAGCAGCCATGAGCAGGACGTGGCAACTCCTCGGGTGAGCCCAGTCTCGGAGCAATATGTGCCGGCTCTGCAATTATGGAAGCCTCCTTGGATAGCGAGGGACTGCCCATTGTCTGCCCCTGCCTTCCCTTGAGGGCCGACTGCGATGTCGTTGGTCGTTCTATCTTGACCAGCTGAGATGTGGGCGACATCACAACAGTCTTAACGTGCCTCGAAATCAGAGGAAGGTTAACCTCATTAAAAAATGCCCGCCGGAAGTCGGAAGTGTCGTCCTACGGGTGGCAAACTAAAAATTGACACTACGCAATTACGTCCGAGTGAAATGTCTCGTCCGAATGTCTCTCGTGCTAGGAACAGCTCTGACTACCTAGTTTCCGAATGCCGCTCTTGTTCGGAACAGCTCTGACTAGGTAGTTTTCCGAATGTCCGCCGTGCCTGGAACAGCTCTGATGGGTACAGGGACAAGCACATGTCCGAAAACTCGCTTAGTGGAAACCAACCGCAGAGCTGACTGGTTTGTGCAGGAACGGCCCAGGGCGAGCGAAATGCCCAATATATTGAAGTGAGGAATTAAAACAGCCATGAGCAGGACGTGACGATTCCCTCGGTAAACCCAGCACCAGAGCGTTATGTGCCGGCTCTGCAATTATGGAAGCCACCCAGGATGGCGGAAAATGCTATGGACTGTCCCTGCCTTCACTTGAGGGATGACCGTGTAGTCTTCGACTGTTCCAACTGAGATGTGGACGGTACCACAAAAGTGAGAGTCTCCCAGGATTGCTAACCTGGTCAAAAATGCACGCTAAAAGTCGGATGTGTTGGCCTGAGGGTTTCGACCCGAGGGTGCCTAACCAGACACACCGCAATCACATCTGAAAAAATCACTCCGGATGAACGCAAAGAAGAAGAGATACCAGCCAGCTACTGCTCTGACCCCATGTGACGTACTCAACTGGTTTTATTCTGGAATACACTCACATTCTAATGTTATGCACAAGGACATTAGGCTTCTGACTTATGCAGATTCTAACGAGAACTTCTAAGAACGGGAGCGGCGGAGTGGTATGATCAGGTGAGTTCAACACCAGTCTTACAACAAACATAATCATGATGATATACCTTACCTTTCCTGCGCCATAATTCTGCTGAAATCCCGTACTTTGCTACATGTCAGAACTTGTCACCCAACACCAACTTCACAGCTGGTGGGGCATACCCATAAGAGCTCTCTTACCCGCCAGCCTGATGGTCTTGGGAATTTTTATCATGACAAACTTTAACAAATGACCAGGGCTTCCAGGCTTACCCAGCCTAAAACTGTAACAGGTCATGCCTTGGGAAGTCAAGGCAGCCTGCGTGATACTGATCACAACACCTCTTTATTGCCACTAGGTCTACAACATAAGGGGCTAGCAACATATACATAAAACGCCTCAAGGTGTCTAAAACAGGTCCTTTACCTTTACCATAAAAGATGCGTCTTCCTCAAATATTGAAGAGTTCCAGTTGTCAACTGGACACACACCTCTACTCCATCTTTTACAACTTCCTTCCTGCCAGTACCTAAGTGGATTCTTGAATCCATCAATTGTATGCACATGAAGTCATCGATTTGTGTGTTCCTCATGAAACAAGCCAACATATATAAACAGTATCTTGTCTCCTTTTCTCAACCTCAGTGTCTCTCATGATGGTCAACTAATCTGCCCTTTCATTACCATGTAAACTATTACAGTCTAGACAATAAAGCCACGTCGGTTTTTGTAGGTGTGATGGCTATATTTGTACCATAAATACTCCCCCGATGTGTCTCCACCTTGACGTGGTGGGGGAGCTTGCGTGTTCCATCGACCCCATTTGCTTGCTGATGGATGAAAAACTACATATTGGACAGCTTATGGGATAGGGACCAGACTAAGAGAGACACAACCTGCTGCTCTGCAGGTTAGACTGAGGATAGCAGTCAAAAATTTAAATCAGGTGCACGAAGGCAGAAGTTCTTGGTCCGGACAAAACTCTTAAGGCTCCCTGTCAAGGGCTGTGGCTGAACGCCCCTAAGCCACAAACCCTCGGATCTGAGAGCCGGGCCAATACTCTCCTACCGAAAAATAGAGGCGTGATACTGAGCAAGCTACATGCTCAGGTCTGATACATGTTCGAAGGCTCTCAGCTGGGGGATATGAGAGATTCCCGGATGAGAGGGCCAGGCCGTTTCTCGTTCACTGCTGCACGAAGGTAAGGTGCTGAGCCGGCAGCACATGTAGCCTACCTCGTGAGCGAGTACAAAAAGTCAGAAAAGTGCCCCAGTCGAAGGAAATGGTTACGAAAACTGTCTGTATCTAACTCATAGAGAGTGTAGACAAAAGTGGAAGAACGTCTCAATGACGCGAAATGGAACGCACGGCGAGCGAACCTATTGCGTGGTCTGAAGTCAAAAATAAAAGCTTACCGAGTGGATGTCGCTCGCAGTCTGACCGCTCCTGGTGTGTGCTTGAGCGATCAGTGGCAAGCGAGATTCCCAACACATGGAAGTGAGGAACTAAAGCAGCCATGAGCAGGACGTGGCAACTCCTCGGGTGAGCCCAGTCTCAGAGCAATATGTGCCGGCTCTGCAATTATGGAAGCCTCCTTGGATAGCGAGGGAATGCCCATGGTCTGCCCCTGCCTTCCCTTGAGGGCCGACCGCGATGTCGTTGATCGTTCTATCTTGACCAGCTGAGATGTTGGCGACATCACAACAGTCTAACGTGCCTCGAAACCAGAGGAAGGCTAACCTCATTAAAAAATGCCCGCCGGAAGTCGGAAGTGTCGTCCTACGGGTGGCAAACTAAAAATTGACACTACGCAATTACGTCCGAGTGAAATGTCTCGTCCGAATGTCTCTCGTGCTAGGAACAGCTCTGACTACCTAGTTTCCGAATGCCGCTCTTGTTCGGAACAGCTCTGACTAGGTAGTTTTCCGAATGTCTGTCGTGCCTGGAACAGCTCTGACGGGCGCAACGACAAGCACATGTCCGAAAACTCGCTGAGTGGATACCGTCTGCAACCCTGTCTGGTTTGTGCGGGAATGGCCCGGGGCAAACGAAATGACCAATATATTGAAGTGAGGATTTAAAGCAGCCATGAGCAGGACGTGAGCCCTCGGTGAGCCCAGAACCAGGGCGCTATGTGTCGGCCCTGCAACTATGGAAGCAGCCTTGGATGGCGGAAAATGCTATGGACTGTCCCTGCCTTCCTTTGAGGGATGACCGTCCTCTTCGATCGTTCAACTTTGGCCAGCTGGGTTGTAGATGGCACCACAAAAGCGAGAGTCTCCCAGGAATGCTACCTGGTCAAAAAAGCACGCCATAGTCGGATGTGTTGGCCTACGGGTTTCGGCCCAAGGGCGCATAACAGACACACCGCAATCACATCTGAAAAAACACTCCGGATGAACGAAAAGAAGAAGTACCATAAATATCATGACAGAACTTTCCAGACTACTGAACTGATGAGAACAGCTATGATGACTGACTTATTAAAGAACAAAGCTTCAGAAAGCCATCTCAGAGTAGCTTACTAGAACTGTGTGGCACTGAGATGTCTCTTGATTTCCCCACCATGTAGCACAGAATAAGGATGAATACAGGCAGGTGCATATCTCAAAATAAGTTACAAAAAGGAGCACCAATTAAATGAAGCGCTCAGCAGAAGAAAAAAACAAGCTTAAGAGGGGTAAATCATGGCTAGTATGTTAAGTTAGTTGCATATACTTTACAGGACATAGCAGTCAACTCCAGCATTTTTTGGCTGTGATTCCTGGGCAAGTTTACATTAATTAGTATGCTATTGCTTTCTGAATGACCAGCATTCATAACACTGTATGGAAGCCAACGCAAGGCGGTCTGCTTCCAAATTGTTCACCATGCTTGTATATATAAAGTGACTCAGTGAGCATGATCCAGAAAGCTGAGGTAGGTTACATGTACAGGCATTAGACTGGACACCTGCATAGGTCCACAATTTGTAAAGTTACGTTTATCTTTTACTAGGACAAGCTGGCAGACAGTGCCACAGTATCAGAGTATCAACTGATGGATTGAGCCCGGGTAAAGTGAGGAGTCTTAACTGATTGGATCTGCATCAAATATTGATTGTATACTGATGGATTTACTATGGAAGAGAGAGCACTATGGGTATGTCCAGGGTGCAGTAATGACAATCTGAACATAACTGACACGTCCAAGAATCCTGTGGTATCCGGAGCAAACAGAAACCAGAATGTATCTCACTAAACAATACAGTAGCAAATTAAATATCTCTAGTGACCCTCCTATGCTGATGTTAGAAATGATGTTTTTTGTTTGTTTTGCATATCCCTTACAGGATGTTGCAATCAACACCAGTATTTTTCAGCTGCTGTTGATGTACTAGGCAAGTTTTACGTTCAGTAGTTTGCCATTGCTTTCTGAACAACCGGCTCACATACCCCCGTAAATGACCAGTGCGGCACGAACCGCTGCAGATTCTCACAGCTGCTGTTTTCCCCATGTGGATATACAGGATTACGAATAATGTCATTAACCCCTTGGCCAGGGAGACAGCTTACAAATGATAGTAAACTGATAATAAGATGCAACTAGAAATCATTCAGAATATTTACACATAAAACACTCAACAAAACCATCCTCTTCTTCAAATTTCTATTTCCATCAAATTATTCGCCGCCCCCCCCCCCCCCCCCCCCCCCCCCCCCTCCCCACCACCACCTAAAAGCAACTCTTATAAAACTTATTGTTCCCCAAAAATAATTACTAAAACATAGGTCCAAGAATTTTAAAGAATATCTTAAAAACATTCTCCCCCACTCCACTGAATGTATTCCCACTCCACCAATTGTAAATCCTAGAAAATAGTTTTCTAACTATTTCTACTTTAACTTCATTGAAGTTCGAAGAATTGATGTTGTGGGAAGAGGAGGAGGAAATCTTAAGACAGCTAGGCAATAATCCCCCTGCTACTCCTGAAAAATAAATGCTCAGACAGAAAAAAACAAAAAAACAAAGACAGAAAGTTATGTAATGACTTGCTACACTGAAGTAATCTTACCACATACCTTCACCTGGCCACATATCCACAGAAGTCAAACCACTATTGGCTGAACTTAAAATATCAATCCCTTTATAACAATAGTGTCACAGCGGTGATGGCTTCACGTGTATATTGCAATTGATGTTTCAATATGTATTTACATTTCTCAGCTCTTGTCAAACCCTCCAGGGAACACCAGCAAGGGTTTAAATATCCCAACAATAATAAAAAAAATTAACATATTCTTCAACTTCACGTGCCTGGTCTGGAGTGGACATCGGAAACAATGACTGACCAATCCCCTCTGCCACCTGATATTTTGGTGAAGTAGGGAGTTATTGATATTATTTATTACCTAGCTTTTTAAGCTGTCCACATGAATGCTTCTAGGGCTTCCTTATCCTCTTTTGCCTAGTATTTTTCTCACATACAGCAATTTATCTGGTAAGGACAAGGAAGTGCAGTGGCTAACCCACTTCCAACCAGCCTGGTGATTACATGTTTGAATCCCTATCGAGGCAGATTTTTACAAATTGACCTGGGATCTGAAGGTCAAACCAACCTAAAATAGGCAACAGGAAATGGTTTGGAAAGTGCAGGTGCCAGACATAATATTGACTACATCCCCCACTTAGTATCCATTGGTCTATACAAATATGGAGTTAGCACCATATACCTAATATGCTTCAGGCATATAAACGGGTCCTTTATTCTTGTATTCACACGTCTCACAAACTTCACTTGTCTTACAAACTTCACTTGTCTCACAAACTTCACTTGTCTCACAAACTTCACTTGTCTCACAAACTTCACTGGTCTCACAAACTTCACTGGTCTCACAAACTTCACTTGTCTCACAAACTTCACTTGTCTCACAAACTTCACTTGTCTCACAAACTTCACTTGTCTCATAAACTTCACTTGTCACACAATCTTCACTTGTCTCACAAACTTCACTTGTCTCACAAACTTCACGTGTCTCACAAACTTCACTTGTCTCACAAACTTCACTTGTCTCATAAACTTCACTTGTCACACAATCTTCACGTGTCTCACAAACTTCACTTGTCTCACAAACTTCACTTGTCACACAATCTTCACGTGTCTCACAAACTTCACTTGTCTCACAAACTTCACTTGTCTCACAAACTTCACTTGTCTCACAAACTTTACATGTCTCACAACCTTCACTTGTCACTTCCCCGTGTTGGAATGATGATCCAGTAACACCTGCAGATCTCAATACCTCAGTGCTTGCCTTTTCTGTCCACAATATTCTCAACATACTTATCGAACACACCATGTCATCTTCATTTGTTAGACCAGGCCAAGTGAAAATTGCAGACATCCAACATTACGTGGATGTGTCTGGGCACCACCACCAGACATGCCCAATATAACGATGCATACGCATGAAATGTATTAATTTGCTCCCAAATTACAAGTACAACCAGGTAAAGCACATCAGATCCCCTGCATGGAACCCTCACAACACAAATAAACATCATCAGTAAAAATAGTGGCCAGCATGGCCGAATGGATAAGAGAGCTCGTTCTTAAACATCCAGTGTGCTGATGCCGAGGTAGAGGGTTCAACCCCTACAACGGACAGTTGGATTAAAATGTTGACTTCTCATCCTTGACTTGAGGATGTAAATTACAAGTACCTCAGAAGTCAGAGGGGCTTCCCCTGATGGTGAGGGACACTGGTAATATGGAAAGCTAATTCACATGCAAAAATCAGTCCAGTGTATTCGAAGTAGTAACACACATGTACAGACTACGCCTGAATTCAAAGTGAGCGACAAAAAAAAAAAAAAGCAGAAATAATGACATGGAAATATTTTAATGAGGAATTTCTTGCAATCTGAAAAATATTTACACTGGCATGGACAATTACTGTGGTACTCATAATAGCCCCTGAGGTCAAGATCAGTGTTACAAAAAACATCTCACAATTACATGCTAAAATAGTGGTTGAAAATGTTATGTAGATAAAATAAATTAAAACTTGCTTATCTAAATCTTATTTACTCTTTCAGCTTCATAAGACTGTGAGACACTTTTCTGCAAAGGTTATATGTTTGTATTCCCGTTAACAATTGTATAATATCAGTATTGACTGGTAGGCTATTTCTATTCCCATTAACAACTACAGTGGTACCTCGGGTTACGAACGCCTCAGGGCACGAACAATTCAGGTTATGAACAACAACTTCGAAAATTTTATGTCTCGGATAACGAACAGTGCCTCGGGTTACGAACGAAGGCGTAGAGAGAGAGAGAGAGAGAGAGAGAGAGGAGAGAGAGAGAGAGAGAGAGAGAGAGAGAGAGAGAGAGAGCAAGGTGTAACGTTGGAGACAAACGATCGTGTACAGTACAAACAGTACTACAGATGAGCTTGTGGATCTTCAGAATGAACAGCTAAAGACATTAAAGGAGGAGCAGTCGTCCGATGATGAGGAGTCAGTGACCGTTAACTCCAGGATTAAAGAAATTTGCAGCAAGTGGGCAGACGTCGAAGACTTCATTGTGAACCATCATCCAAACAAACTTGTTGCTAACAGGGCAGTAAACCTGATGAATGATAACACGATGGCCCACTTCAGAAAGATTCTCCAGCAAAGGAAGCGACAAATTTCCCTTGATAGTTTCTTGGTGCAGAAAGATTCCCAGTCGGCTGCCAAGAAACAGCGACAAGATACTCCTGAAACTAATGATTCAGAATAACAAAGAAAGTGACAAATTTCCCATGATCGTTTTCTTGGTAATAAAGATAGACTAAATCTTTTTTATTTTTTTATTTATTTTACATTTAATTCATTTGGTTGTTTTCTTTCTCTTTATTTAATACGTGAAGTACACGTATTCTTTGCGTTTTGTCAGGTAAACGACCGGATGTTAATAAAAAAAGAACGATTCTTTCATCTTGAAACGGATTGTCTTTATTTCATTGATTTCAATGTTTCGGGTTACGAACCGAGTTCTGGAACAAATTAAGTTCGCAACCCGAGGTACCACTGTATATAACAATATTGACTGGTAAGCAACCTCTGTGCAACCCGCAATTAGCTGATGACATTGAACTTCTCCACAAGATTAGAGAAATTTTCAAGCTACACTATAGCTACTTCTACTAACTACTAATACTACTACTACTTATAACTATTATTAATTATAACTACTACCTCTACTACTATTGTTACCACTGCCGGTTCTATAACTGCCGCCACACTACAAGTACTACTAACTACAATTACCACTAATAAATACTACTACTATTTGTAACAACTTCTACTCGTAACTACTACTGCTTATTACTATTACTACACCAAAGTCTGCAGAATGTGGTAAGTTTTGAACATAACTTTTGCTTTTGTGTGAAAAACTGGATGTATTTTGTGTGCCTATATACACAGACACACATTTGTGTGAATACACGCACACATGCACCAAATGCAGTGTATGCCCAACACAGTCTTTGAAAAGTAAAAATTAAAATTCAGTGGTTCTAAATGCTGCTGTTATCACTCTAGAAGTCACTGCCTTCCACTCCACCAATGCTCCTTCATCCTCCCTATACAGCTATGGGTAACTCCTTTACTGCAAAAGGTGCTTTCTTCTGCATGACCTGAAGACAGCATTGCTTCACCATTGCCAAGAAGCTCCTTGCTCGCTGCTCTCTATTTTGTCTTGTAAAATTCCAAAATGTAAATCTTATGATACCTCATTTCCCCTACCACCTGTGCATTCTCCCAAATCACACACAGTTCTAATATTCCACGGCAAATTCTGGAGATTTTCCCAGGCGAAAGGAGTTAAGTTAGCCATCTGGACTTTGTATGGTTTTCTCCGCATTGAGTCATACTTTATCTAGAAAAAGCTTCTTTCATCTGGGTTCTCTTCTTGTCCTCATACTTTTTCTAGAAGAGACTCTCTTCATCTGGGCTCTGTCCTTTTCCTCATACTTTATCTGGAAGAGTCTCCTTTCATCAGGGTTCTATCCTTGTCCTCACACTTTTTCTAGAAGTATCTTTTCATCTGGGTTCTCTCCTTTTCCTCAGACTTTTTCTAGGAGAGTCTCTTTTCATTTGGGTTTTCTCCTTTTCCTCAGACTTTTTCTAGAAGAGTCTCTTTTTATTTGGGTTGTCTCCTTGTCCACATACTTTTTCTAGAAGAGTCTCTTTTCATCTGGGTTCTCTCCTTGTCCTCATACATTTTCTAGGAGAGTCTCCTTTCATCTGGGTTCTCTCCTTTTCCTCATACTTTGTCTAGGACAGTCACTTTTAATCTGGGTTCTCTTCTTATCCTCATACTTGCCCATGGTTGGTTAGATCTTGCAGTTAAACTTTTCTAGAGCAGCCAGTCCCAACCCTCCTTAGTCACCTCATACGACATGCATGGCAGGTTACTGTGGTATTATTTGTTTCCCTTATCAGTCCCAGTAACACACAAGGTGAACCATGTCATTCATGGTTGTCATAATAAGTTACTCGGGATAGATAATGTGGTGGTTTTCACTTGCTGTCCACAGTCATTAATCTAATCAAAAGTAACATAACAGCTGCATAGTCTGATACTGAGACAGCCAGAGGTGAACTGATATGTACACTAAACCCAATAATAAACACCCACAATTACAAAATGCACATGCTCAACCCACAGAAAAATACCAGTACACCAACAATGGCACAATCTCTGCATTCAGTCTCAATATATTTTGTGTGAGAAATAAATACAGTAAAAGAATATAAGTACATATCACATTACTTCTTGTATTTTGGAATGATGACTGAAATTTCACACACTTCTAGTCTTACAATCAATGTTCCCTCTAACCTGCACTATAATGCGCTGGGACACACATTTTTAGCTCAGTGCACAAACAGGTGTTATAATTAGGAAATTTATGCTAAAGGTAAATGAAGGCTTGCTCACACTGGTAATGCCAGCAGCCTAAGAAAGTAGAATTTATGGTCACAACACTCACAGCTCAGAGGTAACTGCCTACAATTTGGAATGATGGCTAATATTCTGTGCATAATAATATGCTTGTAATTAATTAACATAGCTAATTTCTCACGACTTTCAAATATATCATTAATTATTGCCATAGAATCAACATCATAACACCCCAATCAGACCTACAATTCTCCGTGTCTCTAACAAATACTACAAAATGCTGATTGTTTCAGCAGCACACTGGCTGCAAACATCCACCCCTCACTTTTTATATTATACACACACTTACTTTCACGATTCAAAATATACATTTGCAGGTATTATACACGTCTATGAAGTCTCTCTCAGAAATTTTTGACATGCGCAGGAGTGAATAAGGTGATATGTTCTTGTACTTCAGAATATATTTCACTGAATTAGGTGGTCTCCCTTGTCACGTCACGGTCTCACGTGAGACCTGACCATCTGTGCAAATATGCCCCCCAGCCTACCCCACCTTGGCCTCCTTGAGCTGCCTGCTCATCTCCTGAAATTTAAGAAGCAATAAGAAAATAGCCTGTTGCTTGATCTAACCACATGAAACTATATAAATAAACAGAAATTAAACCTGTTATCTGACCTAAATACATGAAATTGTAGAAACAAGAAGAAATGAGATCCTGTTATCTGATTTAAATACATGATATTGTAAAACCAATAAGAAATAATGTCTTGTCATCTGATTTAAATACATGAAATTGTAGAACCAATAAAAAATGAAACCTTGTTATCTGATCTAACAACATGAAATTGTAGTACCAATAAGAAATGTGATCCTCTTATCTGATATAACAATATGAAATTGAAGAACCAATAAGCAATGAACCCTTTATATGATCTATCTACATTAAACTATAGAACTCATAAGAAATAAAATCATGTTAACTAATCTAATTACACACAATCATAGAACCAATCAGAAATGAAACAGATTCTAATCTAACAGCGAGACATTTAAAACATGAAATCAATGATCTGACTGACTACATGACACACACACCAATCCACAACTGTGTTTCACTATATGTAGCAGGAACATAAAATACAACAGTAGGTCAGCATGGCCGAATGGATAAGACCATGTGTTCTTAAACATCCGGTGTGCTATTGCCGAGGTAAGGGGTTCAACCCCTACACCGGACAGTTTGACTAAAATGTTGACCTATCGTCCTTGACTTGGAGACGTAAATTACAAGTACCTCTGAAGTCGGAGTGGGTTCGCCTGATGGCGAGGGGCACTGTTAATAGGGAAAGCTCATCAACACGCAAAATTCAGTCCAACACTATTAGAAGTAGTGTGTATGGACTACGCTTGAATTCAAAACGAGCGAGCGCAAAAACCAAAGAAAAAAAAATTACAATAAACTTTTAACTATATAAATGGTTCAACTTATAATAAACTCGGGATTTAAAAAGACAAACAAACTAGTCAGACACGGATAAAAAATGTTAGTTGCATATCCTTTACAGGACATAGCAGTCAAATCCAGCATTTTTTGGCTGTTTGTGATTCCTGGGCAAATGTACATTCAGTAGTTTGCCATTGATTTCTGAATGACAGGCACCCATACCATTATATGGAAACCAAATCCATGTGGTCTGCTTCCAAATCGCCCACAGCTGTGTTTTGAATGCGGTATATGGGATTACAAGTTGCCTTCGTAATCCCTTTGTCACAGAAACACTCATAGGATATACACTTAAGAGATAAATAAAAGATGGAGAAGCTCAGGAAGAAATACAAGCACTGGATATTTACAATGAATTTTAAGGACAAATACCCAAAAAAGAAAATAGAAGAATCCCCAGAAAAGATATATCATGGACACTGGAGAGACAAATGCACAATTGAATAATAAACAGCCCATGTTAAAAGTGGTGAAGGCAGGTTACAAATTGACAATTAGCAAGAAATAAAGCTTTTCATACCTAAACAGATAAGTTAGGAACTGAAATTAAGAGTGATCATGTGTTATATTTACTCTTCATTACCGTATGATACAGAAAAATGCTCAGTGAGTAAACACTGTAAGAGTAAAATTGAAAGTTTGGAAATGTGGTTATACAGATGCATTTTTTAGTTAGTTGCATATCCATTACAGGACGTAGTGGTTAACCGCCAGCAGTTTTTGGCATGATTCCTGGGCAAGTGTATGTTCAGTAGTTTGCCACTGCTTTCAGAACGACCGGCACCCATACAATTTCATAAAAAATCAACGTAATGTGGTCTGCTGCCAAATTGCCCACAGCTATGTTTCGAACACAGTATGCGGGATTATGAACTGCGTCCATAACCCCTTGTCCATGGAGCAGGTGTTGAATAGGAGTAATATTACGGCTGGAGAAGAAAACAAAGAAGTTTCACAAAATCTAAGACTGAAGAAAGACCATGGAATGAGATCAATTAAAATACTATAGCCATATAGGGAGACACTGCTTCTTTTTTAAATATATACTAGAGATATATGAACACCATGTTATTTAGTGATGATGATGGTGATGATGAAGATGGTGATGATGATGAAGATGGTGGTGATAATGAAGATGATGCTCACCCTGTGCCACTGCTTGTATACTGGCTTTCTCATCTGGGCTCAGTTTCAACATGGTGGTCAAGACAGGAACCAGCTGCTGTCTCTGTTCCCCAACTTTTGGACACATAAACTGGAAACAAATCAACATGCAGAAATATCACTGGCTATTTATTCACAAACACCTGTCTTTTGGTGGCTGTTCAAAAGAAGTCACAGACAGGCAGGACATAACAATGCAGATGTTAAGCATTAACACGAGCCAATTACACAAGACCAGCAAACAAATTCAAGCAACATTTTGGAGAACATGCATCTGCCTGTGGCAACATGTGGAAGTGAATCATGGACCATTTCACAATCACTAAAGAAGCAAACTGGGGTTTTGGAACTGAAAAGTTACATAAAATTCTTAGAGTTTCATGGACCAAGAAAAAGAAAAATACAGACATTCTTTGAAGAAAACTGGCCCATATACTGCATAAGGCTTTGGATACTGAGATACTTTGGCCATATGAAATGTCACAGAGTTTGGACAGAACAGTGATGGAAGACATGTTTCCTAGAAGAATAGACAAGGGAGAACAAGAATGAAGACACAGCACAATAAAGACACCTTGGGTATGAATATACATGAGGCAGGGGAACTGGCAAGGGATCCAGCATCTTTTTGGCAGAATGTGATGAAAGCAACATTTTGTAAAGGTCCTGCAACATGATGATGATGATGATCTTTATATTGTTTTCCCCCCTTTCCTTCATTCTTTGTCCTTTTCTTTCATCGTTTTAGCATAGTGGGTACTGTACAAGTTTACCAGGACATAGATGTGGGTTTAATCGCTAGAGATAATTACAGACAAGGTATTACAGACAAGCTATTAGATTGTATGATATTAAAATAGTGACACAGTGTAGTACTGGACACACAACACTTCTGTGTATGACTTCTTATTGTGACCCTTCAAGGTATTCACAAGATTTGACCAAGAAAAACGTTATCTTCACTGCCTCCAATCCAAGCTCCTCCTACATTTGTCATCAGTTTATCCTAACATTATTTTCTGTCTGGCCATGTGCTAACCAACAAGATCATACAACCAACTGTAGTACTATGTGATCCCTAGATACTTCCCATGAGCTTCAGATCTTTCTATAATCTTTGTGGTATAGCAACCACATACTGAATTACCATATCAAGGAATTCTTTTACAAGAAAAAGCAACATCATGACAAATGAAAATATCCCAAGTACACAAATCTGCTTAGTGAAAAGTTGTTTGTGTCAGGTCTTAATCAGATATGACTGAGCTACCGTATAACAGTAGACGGTACTACCTGCTTTCTGTTAGCGCCAAACGTTGGGCGGCGCTTACCAAACCCGACACCCCACATTGTGCCAACGGCTTCGGACGGAAGAGCGCAATTGGGAGGGTACAAGCCTTACCCTGGTGCGAGGAAATGCAACCTAAAGACAAAGTGTCATGGCAGGGCAGACCAGGCCCTAAGCCTTGGTTGGCGGCTGGTCTAGAATCGAAGCTCCGACAGGCGGACAATTAGAGCATTGCTTTGCTGATCTGGCAGCTTCTGCAGCTTGTCTTGTTCCAGATGTAGAGGTGTTACTTTTCCTCTGGAGTGAACTAGGCAGGCCGAGAGAGGGATCATGCTGCATGGGCAACACATGATCTCTATATTTTAGCCCTGGCATTGTGCTATGGAGAGGCAATAACTCCATCCCTTACAAACTATCGTCTGTCAAGACGGCAAGGTGCCAATGAAAAGTTGTGCATGGACTTTTCTTCCATATAGATGTGAATGCTGGACAATGCATGAGTAATGAAATGGTAGCAAAGAAGAAAACAAAATACAGAAGTACTAACACAAGCAAAGAAGAAAATATACACAGAAGTACTAACAGAAGCAAAGAAGAACACACACACAGAAGTACTAACACAAGCAAAGAAGAAAACACACAGAGAAGTACTAACACATTGACTCATCACAATCATAAGAACATGGCAAATTAAATGAGAACAATGAGTTAAGAATCAGGCCATGAAGCAACTTTAATGCACCAAACTGTAGAATGTGTGCCTGATTGAGATCAAAGCTGGAAAGGATACAAGGATGCAGGTAAGAGCACTGGTAACCTCATATCCCAAAGAAGTCTACAAATATATGTGAAATATGTAACATTTCTCACCCCTACATTAGAATTTGCCTCTGGATTGCTAGTATTTGACACTGATCTCAAAGTGGAGCAACATCCTGGCAAGATACTCACCTGCAAAAATATATTCTTGAGGTATTCCATGTTCTGTGTTTCCTTCTCTCTCTCCATATTCCGCTCCATACGTCGGATCTCATCTTTCAGGATTCTCGCCTGCTCTGTCAACCTTGACACTGACTCCTCACTTTCACTTAAAAGCTGGAAATGTAATTCAAAGCCAAATGTTAAACTCAGGTGCAGTTACCTACTATGTTTTCAAAGTTAGTTTTTAGTAACCAATCTGGCGAGCTGGTTAACTCTTTATCTGTCAGCATGATGGAATAATTTTTTATACTCTTCATGTTCACACCATTGTTTTAAAAGCCAAGTAAACCTTTCAATAGTCAATAAACCTATGTATAAATGCAAAAGTTCAATAATCAATAAATATATGTATAACAGTCAAAGGTTCAATAATCAGTAAATATATGTATAACAGTCAAAGGTTCAATAATCAATAAATATATGTATAACAGTCAAAAGTTCAATAATCAATAAATATATGTATAACAGTCAAAGGTTCAATAATCAGTAAATATATGTATTAAGGCAAAGGTGAGCATGAACTTCTCAACCTTACAGAATTTATCACAGAATGGAGTCAGGGAAGGCTAAGAGTGTTTGTTTTTTTCTGTTTATGTGAGGCACTTCTTGCAGTAAATACAAAATGTGGCCATGCGGTTGATTCTGGGGTGCACAAAGGACATACCAATTATATGCATGAGGCATATCCTGGCACTACCAACAATGGTGGATAGGCATAGGGTCCTTCAGGCCAAATGGTACCTGAGATTAGCTGCAGATAGGAATCACCCCCTGCATGAAGCCGTGGATATGGTCAAGGGTCATAGACTAAGACGAGGAGGTCCTATATGACACAGGTGGAAATATCTACATGTCAGGTGTGTGATCTAGAGACCATCAATAATGAAAACGAGTGGATTGAAGTACCGGAAGACATGATGGACTGGCACAATGTAATAGTAACACTGGATCGTGAGTGCAGGGAATGGGCAGCAGGCCGCACAGAGTTTGAGGTGCAACAACTGATCCAGAGTAATACACATCAAGGTGACATAGTGATCTATACTGATGGGTCAGTGGTGAGAAACAAACGGAGTGGTTGGGGTTTCATTGTGAAGGCTAATGGACGATCCTTTAAAAAGGAGAGTATGGATATGAGGCTACGGCCTCCAGCATGAGAATGGAGGTGGAAGCAGTCACAGCGACATTCCGTTGGTTAGAGGAGACCACTGCAACACACATTGTCTTCACCACGAACTCAAGGAGTATGCGTAGTAAGGTGGGGAAAGGAATGTTTCATGTGGAATGGCTCACTTCGCTGCAGAGGTCACAGATTGTAAGAATTGTATGGATTTTTTACCCTGGCCATGTAGGAGTGCAGGGGGAATGAACAGGCTGATAGGCTGGCAGAGAATGCACCTCTTGGTGGCATATTGCCTATGGACATGGGAGAGGTGGTCATGTGCCTGTGAGACCAGGTGGAGAAGGTGAAGGAACAGATTGAGAACCCGTATGTGGAAAGGATGAGATTGCGGGGGATCGGCAAGGGTTCTGGTAGAATCTCAAAACTGAGTGGGAAGACCAGAAGAACATTCAATCAGATGGTGGGAATGATTAGTAGTGTGACTCTTTGCTGGCTGTTGAACGTGGGAACTGAGCGCATATGGGAATGTCCTGAGTGCAGTCACGTCGGTTCTTAGCCTAACACAACTTTATCTTGTTAGTTCTTGCCTTTGTATTACCGGAATCCCCCACGGGAAGCAAAGAATATTATTAACACTAAGGTATCACGCACATTGAAAGAATAGACTAAGTAAGGTTAGCATGAGACTGGCCAGCTCATTACATAGAAAACTTCAACTGAAAAATAAAATCAATCATAAACAGGTGAATAATCCATCCATCATGTGCCATGTCGGTAAGCGTGGGCGGTCATGTTCTGCCATCTCACTCGATCACCAGAGTTGTGGATCAGTTCTTTGTTCCTGTCTTGACCATGCCACCAGGCCAAGCCATCCAGGTATTTGCTTCTAGGTCTTCCCCTTGGTCTCCTCCCTTCGATCTTGCCAGTTGTCACCAAGTTCTCCAATTAATTTCTTCTCATAACATGCCCAAAAAATTGTGACTGTCTACGTCTAATGTCTCTAATCAGTTTACGATCATTTGTTTCTTGAAGGACTTGTTCGTTGGTTTTTCTATCTGTCCATGGTATTCTTTGCATTTTCCTCAGAAACCACATTTCCACAGCCATTAGCTGTTTTTCAGCTTGACTGCTTATTGTCCACGCTTCACATCCATACAAAAGTATAGGTTCTATGTAGCATCTCAACACTCTTTTTCTCGTTTCAATTGATATCTTTTTGTTGGTCAGTATGTTTTTCATCTTGCTAAAGGCTACCTTCGCAATGGCAATTCTTGTTCTAATCAGGTGAATAATGACATAATGGAAAAACAGCTCAGATGACCTCATTTCACCTAGGAAAATCTCTAGATTGGTATTTGGAATGTTAGAACCATGTATGAATTGGCAAAAACAGTGCCAGTAGTAAGGCAAATGAATCGTTATAACATTTTGGGATTAAGCAAAACAAGATGGAAGGGAGCAGAAAGTCTCTAAACACAGGTGAAACAGTGCTGTTTTCAAGTCATACACAGGACAATTTCTACCACACTCAAGTTTTCAACCTTATTCTACCTAAAGGGGCAGAGAAAACACTAAGAGAGTGAGAAGCCTGAGTTCTAGAATAATAGCAGCAATGGACAGAAAAATACATTTTTGATAAAAGAAGGAAATATGAATGTGATCCAGTGTTATGCACCAAGAAATGATAGAACAAATCAGTTAAGACAAATTTGACATTAAACTTTAAAGTACTATAGGTAATCAGAGAAATAGCACAGAATACACAGAAGCCAATAAAGAAGAGGTTTCCCATGAAACAGACCCTGTACTTACCAAATAGCCACAGCCTGCATAATAATAGAGCAGAGCATTTAAATAACATTGCTGGTTTATATTGAAGTTCTAGACTATAAAAAGGGTTTTTATAGCATTAATAGGGAATCTCTTTGGAAACTGATGAGGCACAATGGTACAACAGTAGATCCTTGACTTAATGAAGGCATGAGGACATGAAATACATGACCTGTGTCCTTTATGAGGCCGAACTAACAGATATGTTTGAAGCAAATGTGATGAGTGCAGGGATACCTTTTGCTACCTTTATTATTCTGACTGACTCTAGACTGGATTATGAAGCCAAAAACAGCTACCACCAGAAATGGAACTCAATGGATTCTGACAGAGCAGCTTGATGATCTGGACTTCGCTTGACGACATGTTCCTCTAATTCCACACATGAAATCAGATTCAAGATAAAATAAGCATGCTTGATGAGACATCACAACAATTAGGTGAACAAATTCATTGGGGAAAGAGAAATAACATAAATAAAATGAGCATATGGTAACTCATTTTCCCTTGGGGAAATTTAACTTTAAGTTCCAGAATTGTATTTAGGAAGCACTGTAGATAAAGTTAGGGGAACACAGAGAGATATTAAATTATGAATACTGCCATGACCCAGTTTAGGGGTGCAGATTACAGAAAGTACAGAGTACTGAGTTCCACACATTTTAGCATGAAAAACGACTCAGTTCATACATTCATGCATCACAGGTGGAAAGCAAGTGAATCGCTGGCGAGAAGACAAGGGTCCCCTCAAAGCGTCATTGTGAAGTTGACCATAGTCCAGGTTGGACTGGTCGGGAGACTGATTGGCAATGGCAGCATTCATTCTGCCGCCACTAGTCTTAGATGTTTTACAATTGTTACAAAGAAGTGTTTTATACGTGTGATAGAATGATCACATGACTATTTGATCATGTGAAATGTATGAACACAATGTATAACAATAGACTATAAAACAACATCGGCGCTTGGTTACAACAATCATTTGTGGAGCTGTGTTAATCGCCATGTAATGTTAAGAGTGAAAGTATAATATTCAAACAATCTCTCAGAACTCAGCGAGCCATTCACAATATCTTGTGTGCAGCCAACATGAGAACATTGTGCCAAAGTACTGGGCCAATTTGAACAGTCATATTACAATGGTCCAGCGCAACTAAGCAGGATCATGTCAACAACAATTAACTCTGCTACCAATGACTAACCCACCTAAGTCTGGTTATGTCAAATACAAAAAAGCCAGAGGAGCCTTCATAGCACTAGGAAACTTGTGAAAGATGTAAGAAATAAAATGTAAAACCAAACATGGAATATTTAACTCTAACTTCTAACCAGTATTATTGTATGGATCAGAAATATGAAGAACAGCTAAAATAATTACTAATAAACTACAAACATTAATCAATCAATGTCAATACAGAATCACAGAAGGAAGAGAAGATGGCACTGGATAAGACACCCACTGAGAACATCTATTAATAGTATAACTAGAAATGCCTTGCTCTATAACACCACAGGATAACAGAAATAGAGGGAGGCCATGGAACACATGGAGAATGAAAATAAAGACAGAGATGGATAATATGGGGAGGACATGGAGGGAATGAAGGAGATGGCACAGGATGGGAGGGCTTAGGAAGGAAGCACAGGATAGGAGGGCTTAGGAGGGAAGCACAGGATAGGAGGGCTTAGGAGGGAAGCACAGGATAGGAGGGCTTAGGAGGGAAGCACAGGATAGGAGGGCTTAGGAGGGAAGCACATGATAGGAGGGCTTAGGAGGGAAGCACAGGATAGGAGGGATTAGGAGGGCAGTACAGGATAGGAGGGCTTAGGAGGGAAGCACAGGATAGGAGGGCTTAGGAGGGAAGCACAGGATAGGAGGGCTTAGGAGGGAAGCACAGGATAGGAGGGCTTAGGAGGGAAGCACAGGATAGGAGGGCTTAGGAGGGAAGCACAAGATAGGAGGGCTTAGGAGGGAAGCACAGGATAGGAGGGCTTAGGAGGAAGCATAGGATAGGAGTTAGTTGAGGACAAGCAGGTCTGCATGGCCAAATGGATAAGAACACGTGTTCTTAAACATCCGGTGTGCTGATGCCGAGGTTAGCGGTTCAGCCCCTACACCAGACAGCCGGAATAAAATGTTGACCTGTCGTCCTTGACTTGGGGGTCGTAAATTACAAGTACCTCTGAAGTTGGAGTGGGTTCACCTGATGGTGAGGGACACTGTTAATAGGGAAAGCTAACCCACACACAAAATTCAGTCCATCACTACTATAAATAGTGTGTATGGAATTATGCTTGAGTTCAAAGCGAGCAAGCCCCCCCCCCCCCCCCCCCCCCCCCCCCCCCCCCCCCAAAGTTGAGGACATATGCTCCACCGGGAATGAGAAGAACTGTTACTTTCACTCATCATCAGCTTTTGAACATGCGGTTATCTCAGTCTATTATGTTCTGTTTAGAATCTTAATAATAAATTACGACTTTCACTTTTCCATTAACGGCCATTCTGTACCAATTTAAGCTGAATGAGACTTACCTCGGTAAGGTGATCAATCTTTTTCTGGGATGCAGCGAGGTCAGATTTAAGGACCTCCTCATCTATGGTTGGTGACACTGGCTTTACAACTGAACACAAAATATTTGGGATGAATGAGTATTTAAAAAAAAATAAAATAAGAACTGGAAATATATGAAAGAACTAAATGATAAAAAGTGAACTATCCAATCAGAAAGGTTCAGAATCAATGCAACAATGATTACCACACTCTTGACCAGCAGGTACAGGTCACCAATTATGACTCAGAACAGAGAATAAAAGACTGAATAAACACATGATCAAGCACTATACACATAGACTAAGCAAACCAACCGCTGAATATGTTCTGCAGGATCAACCTCCGTTCAGTGAGGTCTGAAAAATATATTGGCCCACTGAATCAACACTAAACTTCAAGTTGTATGGAACTAAACAGAAGCTAAAATGTTAAAAAATTCCCTAAAAAACTGTTAAGTTCATGATCTGCCACATAATAGTCGGAGATGAGATAAAACGCAAGAAGAAACAGATTACAGAAGAAAACAGACAGTAAATAAGAATATAACAACATCAAAACATCAGTATGGAAACCAAATATAAAATCAAGTATTAAATAATAGCTACATACAAACACTGTGCTAGTAGTTGCCAAACTGACCCATCCAAACCACAGAGGACACTCTAGGTTCCAACCACTCAGAGGACACACATTACATGTAGGTTAGGTTTGGCTTGCTTTCAGTTTGGTCAATGATCATCTCTATTAGTGCTGCTATCACACAAGGAGGCAAAAGAAACATGGCTTGAGAAAAATTGCAGAGAAATTGAAAAACAACACAACAGTAACAATGCGAAACTAATGCACAAAAGAATTCAGGAGCTTACTAATCAAAGAACACGTACATCAGCAGGCTGCCTAAAGACAAAAGATGGAAGAGTCATAATAGAAAAAGATCAGATCTTACATGAATGGTCAGATTATGTGAAAAACCTTTATGACGAGAACAGAGACGAACAGTATGATGTCCAAAATAATAATGAAGGACCACAATTTTAAAGATGGAGGTTCAGAATGCGCTTAACCATATGAAATCTGGCAAGACCCCCGGTTCAGACAGCGTCACAACAGAAATGATTAATGCTTTAGAAGAATATGGAATAGATAAAGTTACCAGTCTGCTTAATACAATATATGATACTGGAAATATACCTCAGGAGTTATGTAATTCTGTATTTATTGCAATCCCAAAGAAATCAGGAGCCTTGGAATGTGATCAACATCGAACAATTAGTATAATGAGTCACATCACGAAGATTTTGCTAAGAATTATCATGCAAAGAGTTAGGAGGAAAATACAACCTGAAATAGGAGAAGAACAATGTGGGTTTGTGGAAGGCAAGGGTACAGTAAATGCTGTGTATATACTGAGAACCGTAATCGAACGTTCTATAGAAGTAAACAAAGATCTACACCTTTGCTTTATTGACTACACAAAGGCTTTTGATAAAGTGAGACATGTCAACATGATAAGGATGCTTGAAGATCTACAAATTGATGGAAAAGATCTTAGACTTGTAAAAAACATATATTGGAAACAACAAGCTGCCATAAGAGTTGATAATGAAGTAAGCCAATATCAGCCTATTAAAAGGGGTGTGAGACAGGGATGTGTAATATCTCCAGATCTGTTTTCCCTGTACAGTGAAAGTATTTTCAGAAATATTGAAGATATGGAAGGAATCAACATTGGGGGACGATGCATCAATAACATTAGATATGCAGATGATACAGTCTTGATTGCAGACAATGAACAGGACCTGCAAAATTTAGTAGATGCGATTGTTACACACAGTGAACAACTAGGGTTAGAATTAAATTGTAAAAAGACACAGATTATGGTCGTCACTAGGAAGGACGAAATACCACAATGTAATATACAAGTAAATGGGAATATTCTTCAACAAGTGAGCAGGTACAATTATCTCGGAACAGTAATAACATCTGATGGGAGATGCCTTGAAGAGATTAGAACAAGAATCGCCATGGCAAAAGTAGCCTTTAGCAAGATGAAAAACATATTGACCAATAAAAAGATGTCAATTGAAACGAGAAAAAGAGAGTTGAGATGCTACATTGAACCTGTACTTTTATATGGATGTGAAGCGTGGACAATGAGCAGTCAGGCTGAAAAACATCTGATGGCTGTAGAGATGTGGTTTCTGAGGAAAATGCAAAGAATACCATGGACAGCCAGAAAGACCAATGAACAAGTCCTTGTGACGGGACAGCCCCGGCAGCATCATAATTACCCAAGTTTTCAAGGAATTACAGAGCCCACAATATTTTTCTAAAAATTCTCTAAAAGAATAAACGTTCCCCAGAAGAGGATAAAAACGTAAGAGAAAAATACAGAGTCACTTAGAGCCCGCACTATCATTTTTACTACATTAGTAGATCAAAGCAACGTCTGGTCTCTACATCTAAGAGATTTTCCCTTTGATGTTCTGATCAACCAGACATCGCGGAGCCAGTCAGTTGAGATTGACGTGTTAGTTTACAAGCCTGCGGTTGGAATAGGGACTAACACCTTACGTTCAACAGGACCTAACGTGTGAACCAGCCACGGCAGAATGGGAGATAAGAGGGTCAGCCAGACCCGTCTGAAATAATACATGGCAGTGCTACTCAGGGGAAAACCCCGTGTGATCCAAAGACGGCAATTTAATGCAGGCCTAACACCTATCTAAAAGTCCAGACTTTGTGGAGCCGGGACGTCTGCAATTGCCACCACAAAGGAGCAATTAGGACCAGATACTTAACACCTCACTGCAATACAGCGGCAAAGTAGGAACACATGGCTGACACACTATTGCCAGCAACCCAGGAAGGCGGGTGTTAATAGCCTATTGGAATGTAATGACGCAACTGCATTGCCGCCAAAGCATGTTTCATTGTTTCAGGCGTGGCGGGGCATCGGTCAATTTGATTGACAGATGAAACTACCCTTCACAGGAAAGGAGGAGGGGTGAGAAGAGTTTAGGGACTTAATCCATCCCGTCATCGTACATGGAAAAATAGGTGGAGTTAATTAATAGGGGAGATATTAATTAGCCAACGTGAAAACTAGCCAGGGCTGAAGAGAATAAAACTACATGCATGGCCAGCAAGACTTCAGACGCAAATTTACAATAGCATTCTTAGGATACCTACTGGAGAAATATTAACATTTCGTTCTGTTGGACTTCTGTACAAAGTCGTATGACAGGATTTCCTAGCTATAACCCAGGTAATACCATTACTCTTATTAGTTTGTCTGCTAGTCTGAAGGCTTGTGTAGTTTCCTGTTTCTACATATTCTCCCAAACTTTACACTCGTGGATTTTCTTTGTACTTAATGTTCCAGTTTCTAGATTTACTATTACACTGAGAACTTATCTTCTTCTTTCATTCACTACTTGGTTGTCTGATTTGTTGTATGTGATAATTTGGAGAAATCCATTATCCAAGCTACATGAGCGTGTGGCTTATGCATGTACAGGAGATACATTTAGATTCATCCTGTATGATGTTAAACATTGGGGAGACTGACTACTTAGGAGAAATTCCTGATAGCTACCAGTCTCTTGATAGCGTCCAATTAACATTGATTATTTGGACCAACACTTTGAGTGCCTACCAAGATTGTGGTGAAACCACTTGGTTTGAGGAATGGCACCAGTTCACCTTGTCTGCATGATGTCTGCATGAGGACAGACATGACTTAGGACATTCAATATCCCAGACAGATTCAGGGAAGGCATTTAATGTTCGACAGGACTGTGCGACCAGCCCTTCCGACAAGACAGTATGAATGAATCAGAAAGGGAAAGAGTAAGTGAGGTGAATGTATATGGGAAACACTCCATTACACAAATGTATATGAATATGTATGTTTTGAGCTATAGATGTTCTAAATAGTTTTATGAATATATACATATATATTTATTTATTTAGAACTGATATATGTTTATGTAACATGCCATCATATATATCATCATACCATCATATATTATGACTTGAATGTATGTTTATATGAATGTATAGACATATGTGTTTTGAGATGTGTAGACGTAGATACTACCCATCTCCGTTCATTTCATTCCAGATCTCTTAGGAGCAATGGACAGTCAACAACCCATATCCGGAAGTGACTTAGCCTTGTGAAGGGACCACTTTGGACTCCTTCAATCTGACAGTGAACTGCGTCTCACTGGGGGAAGCATGACCTATGTGCTTCTGAGCTTTTCAGCCAGATGAGTTACGTATACCATAATATAATCATCATCATCATATGATCATCAAGATTAGAAATAATAAACACAGTTGTTGTATTTTAAACTCAATTTGTCCGTATAATTCTAAATGTTTATAAATGTTTGTGTAGCGTATCAAGTACACACATTATTGTATCATTTAGTGGGGGTTCACACATATTATCCAGAAGTGGGAATCTATGTCCGGGAGGTATCTTGCCTATGCAGTCATAAGTAACCAGATTACGTTGCATGTCTTAACTCCTCCTTTCTCACTTCTGGTGATACCAAGTACAGCCAAAACTATATAGATATATTCTATCTTCAACGAGCCACTTCTTGGCTGTTTTCTTGAGTATCAGGGACAGTGTCTTAAATCAGCATAACAGACATTTGTTCCACGTTTTCTCTCTGGGATTAGTCAGGGTAATTAGTCCCTTCTGACCGAGTTAGGGGATCTCAAACTACATCCAGAACTAATCACCAGTAGAAGAAAATGATTTTGGCTGAGTGGTTGCCCATCTGGGATCTAACACCAGCCAGTTGGTGACAGTCCTTCAAGAAACAAATGAAGATCGTAAATTGATTAGAGAAATTAGACGTAGACAGTCAAAATTTTTTGGGCATGTTATGAGAAGAAATGGATTGGAGAATTTGGTGACAACTGGTAAGATCGAGGGGAACAAAAACCCAAGAATGGG
>JACEFZ010020882.1:0-23138 GCA_014155875.1 Cepaea nemoralis | reverse complement strand
GGGCTTATTTTAAAGACAAGAAGGCGGGATCATAGGTAGATTAGGGGTTTAAAAATTCAAGATACCTGAAAGATTTTATTACAAACAGATAATTCCATAATCTCATATTACATCTTTGGTGAAGTTGGGCCCAGCAGAAGATAATCTTTTCTTGAATTGTAAGTGAATCGTTATTTCAAGTTTAAATATTGATTATCACTTGCGCCAATGCACAGGCGGTGTTGTGCTGGGGTAAGTGATTATACTGACTCTCTCTTATCTTCACATTGAAGTGGGGACATTCTGGTAAGACCCTAATTTATGGGGACATCATGGAAACACCATGGTCAGACACTAGACTGTGGGGACATCATGAACAGACACTAGTCTGTAGAAAAATCATGGTCAGACACTAGTCTGTGGGACATCCTGGACAGAAAAAGAGACTGCAGGACACTAAAGACACACACTAGACAGTGGTACATCTGATCCTGACCATCTGACAATAGTCTGTGAGACATCGTGGATTGATACTAGACAATGAGACACTCTGATCACACACTTGCTTCTGGGACATCTTGATCTTACACTAGTCTGTGGGACACCAGAGTCACAAACTAGTCCGTGGGGCCCACTGGTCTGACACGTTTTGTTGGACATTCTAGTCAGGTAATAGACTGAGGACATCCTGAACAGACACTAATCTGTGGGACTTCTTGGTCTGATATTAGACCGCGGGACATGTTAGTCAGATACTAGAATGCGGGACATCTTAGTCAGATACTAGACTGTGGGACATCTTAGTCAGATACTAGACTTGGGACATCTTAGTCAGATACTAGACTGTGGGACATCTTAGTCAGATACTAGACTGTGGGACATCTTAGTCAGATACTAGACTGTGGGACATCTTAGTCAGATACTAGACTGTGGGACATCTTAGTCAGATACTAGACTGTGGGACATCTTAGTCAGATACTAGACTGTGGGACATCTTAGTCAGATACTAGACTGTGGGACATCTTAGTCAGATACTAGACTGTGGGACATCTTAGTCAGATACTAGATTGTGGGACATCTTAGTCAGATACTAGACTTGGGACATCTTAGTCAGATACTAGATTGTGGGACATCTTAGCCAGACGCTAGACTGTGGGACATCTTAGTATCATACTAAACTGTGGGACATCCTAAACAGGCATGAGACTATGGGTTATCTTAGTCAGAAACTAGACTGTGGGACATCTTGCTCTGACACTAATCTGTGGGACATATTAGACAGACTCTAGTATATGGGACATCATTGTCAGGCACTTGTTTGTGAGACATCTTCGTAAGTCACTAGACTAAGAGATATCCAGGTCAAATACTAGACAGTGGGGCATCCTGGTAATGTGTGTGTGTATATATATATATATATATATATATATATATATATATATATATATATATATATATATATATATATATATATATACACTCTTATAGATTGGAATAAACTGGGATTGTATTTTATGGGATGGAACTTTAGACGGAAAGTGGTGCATGTCCCTCATTAAACATATCATACGGTGCTTATTTCGTGACAATGACCTTATCATGATGTATAATCTACCAGGCTGTATCCTGACCATATCATGATGTTGTGCATTCTGTCAGAGAAATCGCAACTTTGTAATAAATTAAGTTAGTGTTTGCACTGGCGTTGTAGTGAGTGCTGGTTAAAATCCGTGGGGTTCCCAATCCAAGTCAACAAACTCGAGGAAAATGTCTCTTTTATGCTGTTTAAAGACAATGTCTCTGGACATACAAGTGCACAGCTGGAGATGGCTCGTGGAAAAGTAAATGTAGCTGATCTTGGTATCACAAAGGAGTGGAAATAGAAAGTTAGATGTCTAAAATTATGTGTATACTAGAACAAATAGACAGGGCTGCCTATCGCCCTGACAATCTCCTATCCCTTGGTAATATAACGATTCCGTATAAAGTACTGTAAGTAAACATGTAAACACACACAATCACATAGACATAGAAACTACTGATGATACAACTATGAGTTAAACAAACTACCATTGTGTTTATTTGCTGTCTAGGTCTTTATAACTATATAAATCAATCAGTCAGCATAGTATGATAATATGTTGGTTTGTGGTATGATGATAGTGAACTTGTGACTTTGAGAAATAAGACAAAATATATACTAGGTAATAAGGTGAAATGAAGGTGAAATGATGGTTTTATGTAAAACAATCATATGGACTTTACATCAACATATAAATAGGACAAAATACATAATTTGAAACGTAACTTGTATAAAAAGACGACAGACTTCAGCATGGGGTTTCGCCTTCGGTCAGCTACGTTAGTGTTTCCTCGAATGGGAATCTTTGCCCCATAGGTTCGCTCCTTGTTTTTAATGAACAGGATACAGTAACTTACTGCTCAGTTTGAGGTCTAGAAATAGACAAACAAAAATGTATATTTTCCATTATTTACAGCATAAAATCGTATCTATACATACACCAACATACACTTACCTCAACATAGAGATACTGTCTGGCAATGTCTCTTATCCAGGTTCACCGCTTTTGCTCTTCTCTGTCTTTCTATATCCCATTCTATCACTCTCACTATGTCGAGTCGGAAAGATTTTTCAATAGTCGAAAAGGTCCAGTCGTAACATTAGACTCCCTACTTCTTCTCTGACGTGTCATGATAAATGATTCTTTCATGCAGACACGATGTATTGTGCAGCTGCTCCTTCCATTTGGTTCCACAGATATAGTGTTATAACGGTGTCATTATAGGAGCATAGCATGGTTAATTACCGATGATCAGTCTCTGGGCCAACATCATGTGAGTTTGGATGAACACATGTTCATAACGCATCCTGCAATGGCCGCGTACACCATTTACCCTTTACATAGTGTAACAAGGCCCCCGGGGCTTGGACAAGTAATGTATACTTAGATATATCCCCCACACTTGCTCTGACCACCTCCATAGGACTTTCCGTCTACTAGGCCCCCTACGTGCCGAGACACCTGTTCTCTCTCTTCCTACCAATGGATGCCCGCCCACCCACAGAGGGCTCGGACAAGACAACAGTCGTATCCTTACTCAAAGACATGATAACAAAATCAAAGTTTACTTTCAAAATAAATTCAGACTAATTTTGGTGTGGGATGGCCGAAAAGCCTGGATAGAAGAATGTCTATGTGCACCTCTGAAACAGAGAGGTGAGAAGAACTAAAGATGATCGGTCTTTCATCATGTAGAGTGTGATCTCTGTTCGTGCGTGTGTCAAGTCGTTACTGTGAACTCACCCGGCCAATTTCTTGTACTGTGGACCGCTACCGTGTCGACACTGCCGGCGTCTTCCAAGTTCACCTGGTGTAAGAGATCGGGACAGCCATGCTATTGCCCGATATCTGACTGATACTGCCTCACAATGACATGATGTCGTCACCCGGTGACGTAATCAACCACACCAAAGTTCTCACTACTGATGAAACAGGATGACCCTAGGGTTCCATGCGTCCCCTCTGATGTTAACCACCGTAGAGCAAGGCTAGGGCGTAGTAGCTCCGCAACAGAATAAAATCACTGGATTGAAGTAATGAACAGCACCCAATAGGAGCGTGTTGGCTCCGAACACTAGCTCTGTCACTGGGCTGTTCTCAACAACCTAACCTTGGAATGTGGTAGCTATCTACCACAACAGTGTCAATGAGTTCATCACAAATGAAGACTACAATTGGAGTTGCAAAACTCCGGTCAATGTCAATGTTGACAAGATGTTTAGACTGGTGGTATAACCTTGAAACTGGATAGCTTTCTACCCTGTCAACATCACTAAGACCCGGCTGGGTCCGAAACATTTTGATACTTGAAATTTTCCGTTGAATGTTAACAATTGTTCACTTTAGAATACTCAAGCTAAACACATATCATCACGAAAACATTGAGTCTTCACTCAGAGTACTATATGCGAATACCTGAATACCCTACAGGCGCAAGTCCAGCTTAGACGCATCAGCTGCAGATCCCACCTGGATCGGTAAACCTTCAGTCGTCATACTCGTCACGGATGTCCCTGGTTGAACACCCCGTGATAGATCTCATAACTCACGTGTCTCGTATGCATTTACTATTGTCTATTCAAGATCATGGAACCACTCCCAGTATAACTACAATTCATCATCGTGATTTGCACTGGAGCGAGCTGGTCAATATGAGTTTCATAGTGATACTTCAGAATCTTCAGCCAACAAAACAGACCCTGAAAACAAGGAGGTCAGTGAGAGCATTTGGCTACAACTTCGACTTACATGCACATAAAAATCATCACACACATCATAATTATTTATATACACCCATAACAACATGATATTTACAATCATCTATCCTGGCAAAGATGTTTATGCATGTGGGTGGATCAGTGAGCAAGCAGCTAGTCGAATATCTCGTCTGGGACACCATTTGTCCCGAAAGAACCGGTGTAGTCCATCTGACCCTGGTCAAAGGTCTGCAACCGTATAATACACTTACTTCCAAATTCAGTGTAGTAGTTTTATTTCATTGGGAGGTGTCCAGCCGGAACAGCCCACCTCAACATCATAACTCAACAATTAATTAAATACTTAACCCATTAATCAATTAATTAAATCATAATTCATTAATAACTGAAATATTAATAAATTAAATAACAAAGCAACGCTTTGGTTCTGGGATTCCTGTCCCAGAACAGATAGAACCTATCTTGATGATCCCTCATCTTAAAGGTCAAGACTGCACATCCCATATTGGTGGCAATCTACCCCCGTTGTCTTTTCCCCAGATCAGCTCTGGGTAAGGAGTTAACGGCTTTCATGGTGTGTTAGGCCACGCTTTCCCATTAGAATGGCCCCCGGCAACTCATCTCTTAAACCCAACCCCACCCCCCTTGTCTCCATTTAAGTGTAGCAAAGCCCTCTTCTGTAGCACCCTCCCCTAGTAGATATGTCCCCCACTAATAGGATCGGGTGTACAAAGAGGGTTAGAGCAATTCATCAAACTACTTGTTCGAATCTCGGTTCGGTACACACGCAAATGCCCTCGGTTACGACGCGTCGTCTCATCATCGGTCGGTCAATTGGATTTAGCAAGCAGTAATAGCATCGCAATTCTAAAGGCCATAAATAACTATCAAAATCATTGTAACTACAAGCCACTCTGATATAGAAAGAGTAACAGCACTGTTACCTTAACACAGTAATCAGTTCACTGCACGTCCATATGGAAATCACACAGACCTTGGTTCCTTGAAATAGCACAGCTTCATCTAGCTAAGCATATCACACACTACTATCTATCAAAAGCATTTGCCACATCACTAGCAAGATAAAGCATACATCACATTATTAACTAGCCACATCATATATCACATTACTAGTTAACTAAAGCATATAGCCTAGCACTGGCCAACTAAAGCATATAACATATCATTAGATAACTAGAGCATATATCACATTGGCCACCGCCAGTGACACAGCACTAGATAGTTAAGGCATCTATCACAATACCATATAGCTATTCAATCAATAAGCAAGTGGGTCAACACAGCCGGTATACACAGTTATTAGATTTCCAAAGTACACTCACAGTCAACAGTGACACTGTTCCTAGTAATTATATAGCTTTCGCAAATAATGTGACTATTAACAACATACCAAGATTATGTTATTTCCTTCTACAACGCCTGCTAAAGGACATAGAAGTAAATCTAATCTACACACGCAACAGTGTGCTTACACTGGGAAACACTTGTAGTAACATTGGGCCTCTGGCCTAGATTCGCACTAGGCCTATCAATAACTCTAATTAATTATTCATGAGACCGGACGGAGAACTTCGCCGGTAAATGTTATTTTAACGACCTGCGGGCGGATAGAACAAATTCTAACTATTTATTGCAATTGCCTTATGTCTATAGACACGGCAAATATCAGCTGTATGGTTGTCGGGCTCTGCTCGCCTTAAAGACATCAATTCTACAGGTCTGACATTGCGACCGTCAAGATCGACTGGAGGTTGGCGACTGAGACTAACTTAGCTGACCAGTGGAATTTCGAATTCCACTCGACCCTCGAATTTCTAATCCTGAGACGTGATGTCCTACGGGATTAGGGACATCTCGTAACCTCAACCGATCATTTCGCTCGGTGTTTCGAGAAACGTCCAGAACAGACACATTTAGACGGTATTCCCCAGGATATTATTAGCATGGACGTGAGACCACTCGTCTAGCGCCGGCCGATAGAGGATTCCCAAGTGTGAAGGCACGTGTACTGGGTCATTTCGTCACACAAAGGTTGGGCAATAGTGTATACACCATAATACTTATGATTCAAACATTCACCCTTATGTCGCATCCTATAATGGCTACGTATACAATTTAAACTTTACATAGTTTAGGCAATAGTGAATACACCATAACACTTATGATTCAAACATTCACCATGAGATAATATATTACAACTGAAGCATACAACAACAGCAAGAAACATGCGTACAGAACTCTACTTATAATAATAACAAAACATCACATTCACCTTGCTGTGTTATAACTATTTTAATCACTATATATACATTTCGTGAAGCAAGATATACCCATAGCATAACATGATATTGCCACTTTTGTCATTCGACTACCAGAAGCCCAGTAGCACAACTACATATAACCCAGACGAGAAAATGTAGCTCTCATCGAAGTGCAAAACATCGAAATTGAAATTCCACATATATAAAGAATGTTTGAATGTTTGGAATCAGCGGATTAGTTACTATGAAATAAAACCTGCAGAGAATTATGGACAGCCTATGAATAAAGACGCTTAACGAGGTATGATATTTACAAATGAAATGGCTTTTTACCTGATTATCCATAAGACTGCCGGATTGTGGAGTACCAAGCCCTAGTATATATTCATTGGCATCTTGCCGTCTTGATAGACGATAGTTTGTGCTTCAAAAAGGCATAATAACTTTTACCCATGGCGGTAGTGAATGTGACTGATAAGGCTAATTCGCGCTGTAAATGACCGTTCACATGGGTGCATGTGAACATGTGGTCACTTCCACCATCATGCACCATCTTAAGTCTCACACGCTCGGTGTGTGACTTATCTGCAATAATTTTCTCCTTTGTCTTTATTCCATTTCTGATGTTTGCCCTCCATGCAACACGTTCAGCGGCGACTTGCTCTCAATGTGCATTATCAATGCCTGTATCATTCATGTCCCGCTTACACACATCTTTGTATCGTAGTAGAGGCCGACCGTGAGAACTCTTACCCATCTGTAATTCACCAAAAAGATGTCCTTTGGTATTCTACCATCATCCATCCTCCATGCCATGTCCTACGAAGACTGAGCATGGAATAAACCGTCACACAACCTGATCTTTCCAATACTTCAGTATTTGTGATTTTGTCTTGCCACTTAATACCAAGAATTCTTCGCAGACACCGCATATGAAAGCTGTTTAAACGTTTCTCTTGGTGTGAGTAAGTTGTCCAGGTTTCACTGCCATAAAGAAGAGTACTAAGGACACAGGCTTGATAGACAAGGACTTTTGTTTTGGCAGTAAGCTTCCTGTTCTCCCAGACTCTTTTTCTTAACCTGTTCATTGTTGTTGCTGCCTTACCAATACGGATGTTAATTTCCTGATCTAGGGATAATTTGTTATTTACCACTGATTTCCTAGATATGTAAAATTGTCTACCATCTCTAGTTCGGCGTCGTCAATAAAGACTGATGGTACCCCATGTGCACAATGTGACATAATCTGTGTCTTCTTTTTGCTAATTGTTAAACCAAATTCAGAACAAGCATTGGAGAATGCAAATAGTAGACATTGTAATTCTTCCTCAGAGTGGGTCGTAACTGCAGCATCGTCTGCAAAATGCAGCTCTCTGATCAGTACCCTCCTAATTTTGGTCTTGGCCTTCAATCTCTGAGCATTGTAGAGGCCACCATCTGAGCGAGAGTGAATAAATATACCACCATCCTGATCACGAAAGGCATATTTAAGAAGAAGTGAAAAGTATATTCCAAAGAAGGTGGGAGCTAGTACACAACCTTGCTTAACTCCACTCTTGATTTCAAATTCTTCAGAAGTTGCACCATCAAACTTGATTATACCCTTCATGCCCTGTGGAACGATTCCACAATGGACAGAAGAGTTGGTGGGCAGCCAATCTTCTTTAGTGCCTTGAACAGACCCTCACGACTAACCAAGTCAAATGCCTTTGTGAGGTCGATGAAGGCAATAAACAGTTGTTGATTCTGTTAACGGCATTTTTCTTGCATTTGTCGCAATGAGAATATCATATCAGTGGTAGACCGGTTCTGTTGAAAGCCACACTGTGATTCGGGGTAGACTTGATCTCCTAGGACTTGAAGTCTGCGCATTACAATTCTAGCAAATAGTTTTCCAACAATACACAGAAGCCTAGTTAACTCTAGAGGAAAGGAAACCTCTACATCTGGAGCAAGACAAGCTGCAGAAGCTGCCGGATCAGCAAAGCAATGCTCTAACTGTCCGCCTGTTGGAGCTTCGATCCTAGACCAGCCGCCAACCAAGGCTTAGGGCCTGGTCTGCCCTGCCATGACATGACATGTTGTCTTTAGTTTGCATTTCCTCGCACCAGTGTAAGGCCTGTACCCTCCCAATTGCGCTTTTCCGCAAAAGCCGTTGGCACAATGTGGGGTGTCGGGTTTGGTAAGCGCCGCCCAACGTTCGGCGCTAACAGAAAGCAGGTAGTACCGTCTACTGTTATACGGTAGCTCAGTCATATCTGACTAAGACCTGACTAAAATTTCATCGCATACCTCTAGCATATCACAACATCACCTCGTATAATCATCATCATCATATTAACGTTTCAAAACCATGTTTGATTTATCCACAACAATCATACACAGTGAGTGGCACCTTAGAGTCTTGACAGACCAAAGTATGTGAGTTGGAATGTGGCCAAAATTCCATCACAATGCCTGGGCAGAGCTTAAGAGAAACATGTGGTGCCCAAACGATATGCTCCCTCTCTCGGCCTTGCCCCGTGTGTTCCAGAGGAATGGGTAACCAATATGTCTGGCACAGGGCAGACTGCAGACGCAGGCGGCTCAGCGTCAATCCTCCGAGAACTCACCACCACGAGCAGGAGGCGAGTGGTGGCCAAACCCTGGAACCCAAGGACCTGACTTAGAGGCGTTCAGCCAGCCCCTTAGGTGAAGGCCGTATACGCGCCTAAACCGTAGGGTCGCGTACACTCTATCAACCACAAGTGTCCGGACCTGTGTAAAACGTGCACTATCGTCAGACTCATCGGCTGACTTTTGCGGATCCCGCGACCACCAGGAATGGGCCCGCCAGAGATATCGCCGGAGATATTGCTCGTCTGTTGCGAGCAAATCTTCCATCCTTCCACTGTGCGGATCTCGCGACTAGCGAGGATGAGACTGAATAAGTAAAGAAAAGATAAAAGTAGTGGTATTTCAATTGCGCTTGCGCTCCCACCTATGCTACACCCTTCATGTGTCTTCACAAAGTCGGACTAGAGTCAAACTCAACAGGGTCTTCTTTTCCCGCTGATTCTACCAAGCCCGTTCCCTTGGCTGTGGTTTTGCTAGATAGTAGATAGGGACAGTGGGAATCTCGTTAATCCATTCATGCGCGTCACTAATTAGATGACGAGGCATTTGGCTCCCTTAAGTGAGTCATAGTTACTCCCGCTGTTTACCCGCGCTTGGTTGAATTTCTTCCCTTTGACATTCAGAGCACCCGGCAGAAATCACATTGCGTCAACACCGGGTGACGGCCATACAGTGGCAATTTGTTTAACCCATAGTTCTTCCATAATATTTCTAGCTGTATGTAAATGTTTAAATGTGGTCTCTGTATTTTAGTTTATAATTGTAAACTCCTTTAAATTACAGTTAGTGAGGGAGGAAAATAAAATTCCAAGGAGGAGATAAGTCAGGTAGGTAACTTGCCCTGTGTAGTGGTCTCACAAAAACTTACTCTACATATCTTAATTCCTCTTTCTCACTCCTGGAGGTACCAAGTGCAGCTGCGTCTATTTATTCAGCGAGCCTCTTATTGACTGTTTTCAGGATCTTATCCAGTATCCACGGACTGTTTCTTCAATGAGCTTACAAGAAACATGTGTCCCGAGTTTTCTCTCTTGGATTTGGCATTTACGGGATTTGAAATGCACCCAGATTTGAAATGCACCCATAAATAAACGCCAGTGTTAGACAACCCGACTTCTGACATTAGTTAATTAGTAATGGGGGTTTGGGTCACAGGCGTTCGAAGCTCAGCTGAGACCGATTTGTGCCGCAGACCGTGTCGCGTTGTGTTATAACGTGCTTGTATGGGAGCTGGTCGTTCAGAATGCAATGGCAAACTACTGAACGTAACACTTGCCTAGTACATCCACAGCAGCTGAAAAATGCTGGTGTTGACTGCAACTTCCCGTAAGGGACACGCCAAAAAAAAAAGTATCGATATAGAAATACATGAGAGCTCAATTTATGACACATTCTTAGACTTTCCGGCCGGAAAAGGAGTGAAATGTCCATTTACCAAGCAGAATGATAGGACGTAATTGCAAAACGTTTGGCAAATATTGCCGTAATTTGTTTTTACTAATTTGACTATTAGCGAGTAAGTAAGCCGTCAGCAGGTATGCCCGAGAACCAGATGGACAATAAAATACATAAATGCGGTATTAGACGATAAACCCAGTCAGTATAGATATGACTGGGCTACCGTATGACAGCAGACGGTACTACTGCTTTCTGTTAGCGCCGAACGTTGGGCGGCGCTTACCAAACCCGACACCCCACATTGTGCCAACGGCTTCGGGCGGAAGAGCGCAATTGGGAGGGTACAAGCCTTACCCTGGCGCTAGGAAATGCAACCTAAAGACAAAATGTCATGGCAGGGCAGACCAAGCCCTAAGCCTTGGTTGGCGGCTGGTCTAGGATCGAAGCTCCGACATGCGGACAGTTAGAGCATTGCTTTGCTGATCCGGCAGCTTCTGCAGCTTGTCTTGTTCCAGATGTAGAGGTTACCTTTCCTCTGGAGTTAACTAGGCAGGCCGAGTGAGGGATCATGCTGCATGGGCAACACATGATCTCTATATTTTAGCCCAGGCTGTGTGCTATGGAGAGGCAATAACTCCATCCCTGGTCTTAACCGGTCTCGGAATCAAAGCGAGGGGCAGCTGTTACGGGTTATAAGTCCCTGTCAATTGGCGTAGACACGGGGCGCCACACGTTGCCTCTGACGGTGGGAGACACCTACAGGTGTCACTGATCAGCTACCGCCCGCCTCAAGCTGGGCAGCCCCCGGTCAATTGGGTGCTGATCCGCCACAGCCTGCATGCTTCAATGGGTGCTTGGGGCTAAGACAAAATCTGCATCGCACGCTGTAAAACCAATGCACCAGGTACAAATAAAAAGAAAAATAGAAACCTCAAGCTACGGCTTACAACCTGGAACATGAGAACCACGTGTCCAGGATTTTCCACTGATTTGGCCAATATTGACGATGTGAGAAAAACGGCTGTGATTGATGCCGAACTCAATCGTCTTAACATTGATATTGCTGGCCTGCTGAAGACTCGCCTCGCTGAGGAAGAGTCACTCAGGGAAAACAATTACACCTTTTTTTTGGAAGGGTAGAGGGCAGGCAAAAAAAAGGCTAAACGGTGTGGGCTTTGTAGTGAAGAATACACTACTGGGAATGATTGAAAATCCAGCAGAAGGAAATGAAAGACTATTATCCCTGCGCTTGGCAACCTCTTGTGGTTTTGCCACCATTATTACTGCATATGCACCGACACTCGATTCCTCTGATGATGTGAAGGATCCGTTCTATGAGGAGTTAGACTCCGTGATCAAGGCAGTTCCAAAATCAGACTACATTTATATGCTCGGTGATTTCAATGCTCGTGTGGGCAAGGATTCGAGGTCATGGCCAGTATGCCTTGGAAAATATAACATCGGTCGCATGAATGAAAATGGGCAAAGGATTGCACCAGAAATGACCTGTGTATTACAAACTCCTTTTTTAAAACAAAAGAGCTGCATAAGGTCACATGGAAACATCCAAGATCCGGCCATTGGCACCAGCTGGACTTCATCATCACATGGAGACAACATCTGAACCATATATCATTGACTCGAAGTTACCACAGTGCTGACTGTGATACGGATCATTCTTTGGTTGTTGCATTTGTTAGACTGAGACCAAAGAGAATGTACACAGCCAAACACAAATCTAGCCCCAAGATTAATATTATTAACACTCATGATCCTGAAAAGTGCTTTCAGTTTCAACAGCAACTTGAAGATGCTTTCACTGATACACCAGATAATTGTACAGTAAATGAAAAGTGGAGTTAATTTAAGAAAACTCTTTATAAAACTGCCGTAGGGGTTTAAAGGCACTGTGGATCATCAGAGGCAGGACTGGTTTGCTGCAAACAGCGGGACTCTGCAGCCCTTGCTTGATAAGAAGAAGATAGCTCTCTTAAGAAACAAGGAAATACCAACGCGTAACACTCTGAGTGAGCTAAAGCAAGCTAGGAAGTATGTACAAAAGGCTGCCAGGCAGTGTGCAAATGATTATTGGATCAAGTTATGTGAGTCCATTCACATCGCAAGTGATAAGGGAAACATCAGAAGCATGTATGAAGGAATAAAGAAAGTGTCATATATGTTGAAGGGAGTGGGAGATCACTGTAGTGTATGCCCATTTCTAACAAAAGAAGTTGGGCCCCATCCTCTTCTATCTTCAATAACCCCAGAATATGAACCTTGAGTTATCTGCAGGCCTTGTCTTAATTTAATTTTGTCTAGGAGATATAGATTATGGCCCTGGTGAGAATAATATATACTAACTGGGATTCTGCCCCTTCTCCAAGGATTCTTATAGCTCTTGAGCCCCCTTTCTGTTTATCTGAGGAAAGTCTGGAGAATTTTCTCAGCCTGATTTATGTTAAGAAAGCATGGATATTGAGCAGTTGATAGACCTTGAGTCTCTCCCCCATTTTATATTCCTTCATGAGTTAATTTGGTTTTAAACAATTAAACACATCAACAAGTTTCAATAGATCTTGACAACAGGTGTACACACAAAAGATTGTGAATCACAGATAGGTTGAACTGACAAAGAAACATAAGATCAATTCCAAGTAATTATTTATTGAATGGGCCTGTGTCTTCTGGCCTGTCATGTACATTTCTATTGTGGGGTACACAAGATAAATTAGAAACATGCATATAGGACCAATTTTACAAACCATCAATAAATAAGCATCAATATATGTGATGTCAACAAGTGTGAAAACATGGTAAACATTTGACTGTTGTACATGTTAAGTGTGGTGATAGTGAAATCAACATTTATGTATCAGTTCCTGAAACTGAGTGTTGTGTGTTCCTAAAAGAAAGGTACCCTTGTGATGGGAGATTTGGATAAGCCTGGGTCCATTGACTGATGGATCCACTCCAGTTCTGCCCATGACCAAGTCTTCTTCCATCTCAAGTGTGGGTCATCTCTTTCTCTCTCTGGGATCTGGTTTGGTTGGTTGGTCAGTTGGTTGCCAATGGGTTGCCAATGGGTTGCCACCAAGATTTCACTGTGTAAGATTCACATAAACATATACAATCTTCCCAATACAATAATCTAGATGTAGGTAAAAGAAACCTAAATTCCTGAAGTAGGAACTAGTTCCCCCACCTCCCTTCTTTTCTCTAATCTAGTGTTGGGTTAATTTGGGGTGGTCAGAGTTTATCACACTGTGTACGCCTTGTCTCAGTTGGTACCTGCTGTATGTAAGTTCTCATGGGACCTGGGGTCAGTGAGACGTGTACAGTAAGACAGTGACAAGAGTGAGGAGGTGTCAAGATGCATGTAAATAAATGACATACATTTATAACATTTCTATCACTCAATTGTGTTTGTAGTGTGTATAAATGATTCTCTGTGTTTTCCCAATTAACCAACTTCTTCTTCTTCTGTGTATAATAACTCCTCTCCCATTATCTGTTGTTGTTGTGGTGTTGAGTGTTGAGTTGTGGGTGGTTGTGTTTGTTAAGTTGTGTTGAGTAATGAGTTAAGTCAACTTCTGATGGTGGAGTTCCGCGAAGCACAACTCTTCTGATGTAATGCAGTTCATAAGTGCCCTTATCTAATTAAATTGTGACACTAAATATAAATATTTATTCATCAAACCCTATTTATTCAATAGATGAAGCAGAAAGGAAAGATTGATTTCTCTTTCAGCTTTCTAGATTGTAAATAGGCATAGATAAGTCTGTTTTAGAACAAGGCACTTGTTCTAGTACACGAACTGTCATTTTAGCTGTAGATAGTGATAGCATTTTTTAGCAGTGTTTCTGCTGAAATGCACAAGATTGCTTTAGAATCATCACTTCGTACAGTTGTTTAGAATAGAATGTAGTATTATTATGCACTTCTTAAAGTTAATAATTATCTTTAAGAATATCAGAGATTGCAGTATTCGAAGAGAGTAGTAGATTGTCAGTTAGCCCGGGAATCGGCTCTGCTGGTCAGAATGGAACAGTCAAACATTTTTCACTTCAGAGGTTTTAATTTATAATAATATATTTCAATTGACATTACAAACACTGAATACCATTTCTGGGCCTTTGATACATCAGGTCATCAGTTCAATCTAAGGACTAACAAGCTCACCTGGGATCCAGACATTCTGCCTTCCCTATTTGAAAATTTGGTCACACTTGCTTTCACGTCTGTTCAGTCAGGCATGTTGTAGGAAGAGTGCGCTAATTAACATATGCTAAACAGGCGTTTCGCGCGGAAGCGGTGTCACATGTCTGTTGTGTCCAATGGTCTCCTGAGCTTTGGCTGATGAAATGTTTCTTAGAATTGACGTCATCTTCTGTCAATTGTTCAAGTTTCAGTTTGATGTGATGTTAATTTAGCCGTTCTGGTTTCAGTTTGCTCCTGTAGTCAATTTGTTATATATTTTCTCCTTTCTTTTGCGTGTAGTCTTGTAAACTGAATAATGGTGGTTAGCGTTATGCTACATGGCCCCACCCCAGATTGTTCTACGGTATGGAACTATGTTTCCAACATTTTCAGTTATCAAGCTGTTCCCATTTTTCCTCTCCTGTATTCTCTTCTGCATCTGATTGACCTGGTTCATCCGGCACTGGGTGTCGACTCAGGAAGTCCGCTCCCACATTCATTTTCCCAGGAACGTATTCAACCTGGAACGAGTAAGGTTGAAGAAGCAGCGACCACCTCATAAGTCGGGCATTCAGAGTCTTAGATGCTGCGAGAAACATGAGTGTTTGATGGTCACATTGCACTGTGAAGTGTTTGCCATATAGGTATGCCTGAAATTTCTTTACACTCCATACGAGCGCAAGACATTCTCTCTCGATATTACTGTAATTTCTCTCTGCTGCATTTAATTTCCTGCTAGCATAGGCTACAGGGAATAGCTCTGATGGTACATCTCCCTTTCTCTGCAACAACGTTGCCCCAATTCCTATGTTACTGGCATCGGTGCGCAGCACGAATGGTTGGTCGAGGTCTGGTATATGTAAGACTGGATGAGCAGTTAATGCCTGCTTTAGTGCTGTGAAAGCTCTCTCACAGTCAGCTGACCAAGTGACTTTCTCTGGTTTCCCCTTTTTGGTAAGATCCGTTAAAGGTGCTGACAGAGTGTTGAAGTCCTTGATGTATTTTTGATAGAATCGACATAAGGTTACAAATGATCTTACATCCTTCTTTGTTTTTGGACGAGGTGCTCTCTGGAGTTATTCCACATTTCCCTCTTGTGGAGTTATCAGTCCATGAGATATCTTATGACCTAGAAACTCCAATTCTTGGAATCCTATTTGACACTTCTTTGGTCTAGCCGTCAATCCAGTTTCTCTGAGGCGCCTGAACAAAAGATGCAGTGTTTCTACATGCTCTTCAAATGTTTCAGTTGCGATCAGGATGTCATCCATGAAGTGACTGATGTCTGGATGCTGTAGTGGGTCAAGTAATTTTCTCATCATACGTGTGAAAACGCTGGGAGCATTACTTAATCCGAATGGAAGAACGTTGAACTCATAGTGTCCTCCAGGCGTGCTGAAAGCTAACCATGGTCTAACTTCCGGTTTTACAGGAATCTGGTAATATCCCTTACTGAGATCAATCCTAGTAAAGTACTTAGCTCGGTTGAGTGCTGTGAAGAGTTTATTCTGATCAGGCAGAGGTTCTGCTTGGAATTCAGTAATGGCATTGAGCTGTCGATAATCGATGCACAATCTATGTTCTCCACTTGGCTTTCTCAATAAGACGACGCTAGCACTGTAAGGTGATTCAGATGGTGAGATTATCCCTGCGGTGAGCAGCTGTTGTATTTCTTCCTCTAAAGTCTTTTGCTTTGCATAAGGAACTGGGTAAGTCTTGACTCGCACAGGCACTGTGTCATTTAACTTCATGTCAAATTCCTCCAAATCAGTTCTTCCTGGCTTATCAGTAAGTACTTCTGCATATTTTGCCATAAGTTCCCTAATCTGCTTTTGCTGATCCTTTGTTAAGTTGGGATTGATTTCCACATCCTTAAAGGTCTCTTTGGCTTGCAGTGGGTACTCGACTCCCATTGTTGATCCTTCTTCGACTTCAGTAGCCACACTCATGGCCATCAGATGTGCAGGTTCGGTGGTTGAGGGTCTTTCATGATACTTTCTTCAAGAGGTTTATGTGAAATACTTTCATCTTGCCTTTGACTGAAATTCTGTAGTTGGTACGTGAGATCTTCTCCGTCACTACATAAGGTCCTCTCAATCCGATTTGCAGCTTATTCTGACTGGTTGGGAGCAGCAACATCACCTTCTCTCCTACCTCTAACTCTCTATCCTTTGCCTTGCGATTGAAATTACGAGCAATTCTTCGTCTGGCTTGACGTAGATTGACATTCGCTTGTTTCCAACTGTGTTGTAAACGATTTTTCAACTCGGCAACATATGTAGATGCAGTCACGACTGTATCATCTGTAGTATTATCGGTCCAGGTTCGAAGTAACGCCTCCAGTGGTCCCTTGATCGGTCGTCCAAACAACAGTGTGGCTGGAGCAAAACCTGTTGAGTGATGGGGTACTTCCCTGTAAGCGAATAAAGCTGCGGGTAAATGCAAGTATCAATCCTCTGTCTTCTCCTGGGCAATTTTGCTCAGGATACTAATCAATGTACCGTTCCACCTTTCTACAAGTCCATTTGACTGAGGGTGATATGGTGAACTGAAGATATGGCGTGCATGAAAAAGTCTGAAGGTCTCTTCCATGAGCTTACCACGAAACTGTGAACCGTTGTCCGTCAAGATCCTTTGTGGGAATCCTAGACGTGTGAATATTCCTAATAATGCATCAGCGACGTGTTTGGAGTCACAGCTGGGCATAGGAACCGCTTCGGCCCACATGGTTGTTGTGTCCACAAGCGTTAATATGAATCGGTTTCGCCTCTTCGTTGCTGAGAGAGGTCCGACTATGTCTACAGCCACTTTCTCAAATGGTATTCCAGTGATTGGCGATTCACCCAACATTGCCGGTGGTGTCCGGTGTTTTAGTGATACTTTCTGACACTGTGGGCATGATTTTACAAACCGTTGTATGTCTGAGTTCATCCCTGGCCAAAAGTAGTGAGTAGTAATCCGCTGTGTAGTAGCGTTGATACCCATATGCCCACTGAATGGTAGACTATGACCCATCTCTAAGATCTGAGTCCTGTATTGAGTTGGTACAACAAGTTGATTAAACTCTTGTCCAGCTCGTCCTGCTTTTCTGTAAAGAAGTGCTGACTTCATGAACAGATCACCTTTACGTAGAGGTAAATGTGATTTTGGCAGTTTTCTGAAGCAGGGATCCAAGGTGCTATCGGCTTCTTGTGCCCTCTTCAGTTCCTCCGTTCGAGGGATTGGCGTAGTTGTTTCTGGAGTTTTTGTCGCCTAGGATCGAGTGGTCATGGTCGCCATCGCCACAGGTTGAACAGGTTCTCCTAGAACGATAAATCTACGGCCGAGGATTACAGGATATATCGGATCGTCCAAGACTGCTGCCTTGATTGTCCCAGTGACATACCGCGAGGCTATGTTCACTTTTGCCACTGGAAGAGACATATTTGTTGAACTCTTCAGTGGTCCCTGTAATTCCACTATTTCCTCTGTCACCTGTTCAGGGTGAACTAAGGATGATGAAACAACACAGTCATACGATAATCCAGTATCATATAAACAAGTCGTTTTGAATCCATTTAGCAAGATGGATTCCACAACCGGAATACGAGATGATGTGTCTTTATGAGGTGTCTGTTTGGACGTTTCACCAGTGCTCACTTTTTTCTCTTTTCGGTTGGCCAAACAGGCCGCTATGTGTGGAGGTGGCTTCTTCCTGCAATTCTGAAATGTGTGACCTCTAATTTTGCAATGGGTACAGAATGGTTTGTCCTCCTTCGGCGCTGTTTGGGCTGTGTCTTGAGTGTTTTTCCGGGATTTCCCATTTTTCTTGGTGGCTAAAGTGTTTTCACCCTCTTTTGGCTTGGGAGTGTTATTTTGAGAGGGGGTGTTGTTCGAACGTCCCTTACCTCCCATCTCCTTCTGAGATTTTTCAAATCTCTCTGCCAGGATGATTATAGTTTCTAGTCGGTCAGCCCCGTTTTGGGTTAAGAATGCCTTCATTTCGTTCTGCATTTTCCCCTTGATCTGATCAATTATGATCATTTCACGGAGTCCTTCAAAACTTTCCTTAAATCCTCCCAAGCAAGCCCATCTTTGTATCTATGACTTCAGTCTTTCAACTAGTTGCGCGTAACTCTCACCCGATTCCTTCCTTGCCGCTTTTAATCGAGCCTTGTAAGAATCTCCGTCCACTTCGAACCGGCTCAAGAGTGCCGTCTTTAGTGTTGCGTAGTTCTGCTGCTCCTCACGAGTGAGGCGAGAGAACACGTCATAAGCGGTAGATCTTAAGGCCTGCGCTAACTTCGTTGCCCATCTCCCTTCTTCAAGCCCACAGCTGACAGCCATTGCCTCGAAGCGTGATAAAAATCCTTCGATGTGGTCAGTCTGTTCATTAAAGGGTTCCAGAGGAAATGACATAGCTCCTGAATTAAGGCGAGAGACGTGAGGAGGTGGTTCTGTCACTGGCGATCCTGATGAGGTTGAGGGTGTAGGACCACTCCCCTTCTCTATTCTCCGGATCTCCAATTCAGTCTCCATTCTCTTCAACTCCAGTTGGTGTTGACGCTCTCTCTCCTTATCTTCCATTTCAGCCTGTAGTCGTTTCTCTTCTCCAATTCTGCTTGAAATCGTTTCTTTTTCTCCTCTATTTCTGCTTGAAGTAGTTTTTCCCTCTCAGCCAATTCAGCCTGAAGCTGTTTTTCTTTGAGAGCCAATTCCGCTTGCAGTCTTTCTCTTTTGTCGAATGCATCTGAAACATAGTTAGCTAGCTCAGGGCCATCTAACCCGCATTCCCTACCTGTTTCTGTTACTTGGGCTCTAAACTTTGCAGTTTCCGCCATGCCTATAATTTATTGCTTTGTTTGTTCTACCTAAAAAAATATATTTGCAGTTGGTCTGATCCGCGTAAGCTTGTCAGTCCCTGATCTGCAAATATACAGCAAAGCATGCACAATATTAAAACCACCCTATGTTATGTTTGTCTGTCAATGCTGGAAAAGCCAAAGACAGCAGGCATTAAAGTAACCAGATTTAATCCCTAATGAAAGAAAAGAATCTGAAATTAGACAGAGATTTCCCTCCGGATAAGATTTTCCGATGAATGATGAAATGCTGTTAAGTTCAGACCTCTAGGAAAAGAACACCTTCTCTGAAAGAGAAGTAGTGTTTGTATAGTAGATTCACACTTTATATTTCTCCTGGAGCACCTTTTTTCTGAAGTATACGCCTATTTGAAAGAGATCCCCTTATGCAGGAGGAATGATCAGTCACCTACTCTTATTTATCTATAAATGTCATTCATATCATGTGGCTGTCAATCAATAAAGTTTATCAAAAGATGACAATACTTGATCTAAAGATGTCTGTGTTAATGTTTAATGTAATACAATGTTTTATGCAATCATTTAATTACACAATGTTTCATGTAGCTTTAATTACACACAATGTATTATGTTATTGTTTAATTTATTCCCTGGGAATTTTACCAATTTTACAAACCATCAATAAATAAGCATCAATATATGTGATGTCAACAAGTGTGAAAACATGGTAAACATTTGCCTGTTGTACATGTTAAGTGTGGTGATAGTGAAATCAACATTTATGTATCAGTTCCTGAAACTGAGTGTTGTGTGTTCCTAAAAGAAAGGTACCCTTGTGATGGGAGATTTGGATAAGCCTGGGTCCATTGACTGATGGATCCACTCCAGTTCTGCCCATGACCAAGTCTTCTTCCATCTCAAGTGTGGGTCATCTCTTTCTCTCTCTGGGATCTGGTTTGGTTGGTTGGCCAGTTGGTTGGTTGTGGGTTGCCAATGGGTTGCCAATGGGTTGCCACCAAGAATTCACTGTGTAAGATTCACATAAACATATACAATCTTCCCAATACAATAATCTAGAAGTAGGTAAAAGAAACCTAAATTCCTGAAGTAGGAACTAGTTCCCCCACTTCCCTTCTTTTTTCTAACCTAGTGTTGGGTTAATTTGGGGTGGTCAGAGTTTATCACACTGTGTACGCCTTGTCTCAGTTGGTACCTGCTGTATGTAAGTTCTCATGGGACCTGGGGTCAGTGAGACGTGTACAGTAAGACAGTGACAAGAGTGAGGAGGTGTCAAGATGCATGTAAATAAATGTCATACATTTATAACATTTCTATCACTCAATTGTGTTTGTAGTGTGTATAAATGATTCTCTGTGTTTTCCCAATTAACCAACTTCTTCTTCTTCTGTGTATAATAACTCCTCTCCCATTATCTGTTGTCGTTGTGTTGAGTGTTGAGTTGTGGGTGGTTGTGTTTGTTAAGTTGTGTTGAGTAATGAGTTAAGTCAACTTCTGGTGGTGTTCCGCGAAGCACAACTCTTGTGATGTAATGCAGTTCATAAGTGCCCTTATCTAATTAAATTGTGACACAAATATAAATATTTATTCCATCAAACCCTATTTATTCAATAGATGAAGCAGAAAGGAAAGATTGATTTCTCTTTCAGCCTTCTAGTTTGTAAATAGGCATAGATAAGTCTGTTTTAGAACAAGGCACTTTTTAGCTGTAGATAGTGATAGCATTCCTAGCAGTGTTTCTGACGAAATGCACAAGATTGCTTTAGAATCGTCACTTCGTACAGTTGTTTAGAATAGAATGTAGTATTATTATGCACTTCTTAAAGTTAATAATTATCTTTAAGAATATCAGAGATTGCAGTATTCGAAGAGAGTAGTAGATTGTCAGTGAGCCCAGGAATCGGCTCTGCTGGTCAGAATGGAACAGTCAAACATTTTTCACTTCAGAGGTTTTAATTTATAATAATATTTTTCAATTGACATTACAAACACTGAATACCATTTCTGGGCCTTTGATACATCAGGTCATCAGTTCAATCTAAGGACTAACAAGCTCACCTGGGATCCAGACATTCTGCCTTCCCTATTTGAAAAACGGTCACACTTGCTTCCACGTCTGTTCATCAGGCATATTTTAGGAAGAGTGCGCTAATTAACATATGCTAAACAGGCGTTTCGAGCGGAAGCGGTGTCACATGTCTGTTGTGTCCAATGGTCTCCTGAGCTTTGGCTGATGAAATGTTTCCTAGAATTGACGTCATCTTCTGTCAATTGTTCAAGTTTCAGTTTGATGTGATGTTAATTTAGCCGTTCTGGTTTCAGTTTGCTCCTGTAGTCAATTTGTTATATATTTTCTCCTTTCTTTTGCGTGTAGTCTTGTAAACTGAATAATGGTGGTTAGCAATTATGCTACAGAAAGCATGTGGTCCAATGATCAAAAGAAGTGCACCATTGAAAACCTTGACTGTGGATATCATAACTGATAAGAAACAGCAGATGGACAGATGGGTAGAGAACTATTTGAAGCTTTACTCAGGTGAGACCAAACTAGCGGATGATGCCCTCAACGCCATAGAGGCTCTACGAACTTTTGACCACCTGGACACACTTCCCACCATAACAAAGTTAAGTGTGCTATAAATGAACTTGCATCTGGCAAGGCTCCAGGTAAGAATGGGATTCCAACGGAGGTTATCAGGAGTGGGCAAGACACACTCACTCTACAGATCCACCAGCTTATAGAGCTATACTGGCGAGAAGGACAAGTTCCACGGGATTTCAAAGATTCAAGCATCATAACACTGTACAAGACCAAGGGCGATCGGAGCGACTGCAACAACTATAGGGGTATCTCACTTCTGTGTATTGTTGGAAAAGTATTTGCCAGAATTGTTCTGCGCAGACTTCAAGTCCTAGGAGATCAAGTCTACCCCGAATCACAGTGTGGCTTTCGACAGAACCGGTCTACCATTGATATTATATTCTCATTGAGACAAATGCAAGAAAAATGCCGTGAACAGAATCAACCACTGTTTATTGCCTTCATCGACCTCACAAAGGCATTTGATTTGGTCAGCCGTGAGGGTTTGTTCAAGGCACTAAAGAAGATTGGCTGCCCACCAACTCGTCTGTCCATTGTGGAATCGTTCCACACAGGCATGAAGGGTGTAATCAAGTTTGATGGTGCAACTTCTGAAGAGTTTGAAATAAAGAATGGAGTTAAGCAAGGTTGTGTATTAGCTCCCACTCTCTTTGGAATATACTTTTCACTTCCTCTGAAATATGCCTTTCGTGATCAAGATGATGGCATATACATTCACTCACTCTCAGATGGCGGTCTCTACAATGCTCAGAGATTGAAGGCCAAGACCAAAATTGGGAGGGTACTGATCAGAGAGTTGTTTTTGCAGACGATGCTGCAGTTACGACCCACTCTGAGGAAGAATTACAACGTCTACTATCTGCATTCTCCAATGCTTGTTCTGAATTTGGTTAATAAGTAGCAAACAGAAGACACAGTTATGTCAACAATGGGTGCACCAATT
>JACEFZ010020881.1:0-23200 GCA_014155875.1 Cepaea nemoralis | reverse complement strand
GGGGAGGGGAAGAAAAAAGGGAAAGGAAGAGGGGGGGGGGGGAGGGGGGAAAAAGAAGGGGGGAGAGAGAGAGGAGAGAGGAGGAGAGAGAGAGAGGGGGAAAAAAAGGGGGGGGGAGGGAAAAAAAACAAATTTGTTCAATATAAATTAAATGTAAAAAACAATAAAAAGACTTTTTCTCTAAAAAAATTTGGTCTACTAAATCCCATAAATCGCAAGGCCTTTAGCTAGCGCGAAGAACAGTGCATGCAGGCCCTGACTGTACCAGACCAGGTTTTCTCCTGCTCACTTCGCCGATTAATCTGTCACCTCGCTCATTCCTATCACCTAGGCCATAGCCACCAGTCACACCACTCACCTGTTCGTTGCCTAATCTGGCATTGAAAAGCCCCGAGCATGACAGCCATTTCAAAATTTGTACACTTGTCCTCGGCCATGTCTAATTCGTTGTAAAATATATCTACATCTTCTTCTTTACGGTCCGCTGTTGGTGCATATCCTGTACTTTTATTATGTTAATACTCAGAGGTTTACCTTGGGGTTTCACTATTAATACTCTATTTGAGATTGTCCAAAATCCTTTAACTGTCCTAGCACTCGTTTAATCCAAAATTATGCCAACTCCAATGGTGTAGTCCTTCCCTGCTAAATAAATAATTCTGTACTTATCTAACCATGTCTTCCAGCACCTGGCCATCGTATTTCACCAATCTTTAATATAGTTATCTTCATTCTTTCTATTTCTTTCTTGATGTTATCTAACTGTCCATTCTTCTTTGCTGGTTTTCCTAATGTGTGCCCAACCCAGGATCAGCGTCTAATCCTCACCACCCGAGTTACATGAACATTTCCAGTTCTCTCTATGAGCATTACGTGGCTCCTTCTATAACACTTTGTATCATACTGTTGTAAATACTGATGTGTACCTTCTACCAGTCTGTTGTAAACATTATATCACACCTTCTATCATACTGTTGTAAACATTCTACCATATTGTTGTAAACCTTCTATCATACTGTTGTAAACATTCTACCATATTGTTGTACATCTTCTACATTTTGTTGTAAATCTTCTATCATACTGTTGTAAACCCAATAATGTTGTACACCTTCAACCATACTGTTGTACACCTTCTACAATACTGTTGTACACCTTCAACATACTGTTGTACACCTTCTACAATACTGTTGTACACCTTCTACAATACTGTTGTACACCTTCTAACAATACTGTTGTACACCTTCTACAATACTGTTGTACACCTTCAACCATACTGTTGTACACCTTCTACAATACTGTTGTACACCTTCTACAATACTGTTGTACACCTTCTACAATACTGTTGTACACCTTCTACAATACTGTTGTACACCTTCTACAATACTGTTGTACACCTTCTACAATACTGTTGTACACCTTCTACAATACTGTTGTACACCTTCTACAATACTGTTGTACACCTTCTACAATACTGTTGTACACCTTCTACAATACTGTTGTACACCTTCTACAATACTGTTGTACACCTTCTACAATACTGTTGTACACCTTCTACAATACTGTTGTACACCTTCTACAATACTGTTGTACACCTTCTAACAATACTGTTGTACACCTTCTACAATACTGTTGTACACCTTCTACAATACTGTTGTACACCTTCTACAATACTGTTGTACACCTTCTACAATACTGTTGTACACTTTCTACAATACTGTTGTACACCTTCTACCATACTGTTGTACACCTTCTACAATACTGTTGTACACCTTCTACAATACTGTTGTACACCTTCTACAATACTGTTGTACACCTTCTACAATACTGTTGTACACCTTCTAACAATACTGTTGTACACCTTCTACAATACTGTTGTACACCTTCTACAATACCGTTGAACACCTGCTACCATACTGTTCTACACCTTCTACCATACTGTTGTACACCTTCAACCATACTATTGTACACCTTCTACACTACTGTTGTACACCTTCTACAATAATGTTGTACGCCTTCTACAATAATGTTGTACATCTTCTACAATAATGTTGTACACCTTCTACAATAATGTTGTACACCTTCTACAATAATGTTGTACACCTTCTACAATACTGTTGTACACCTTCTACAATAATGTTGTACACCTTCTATCATACTGTTGTAAACCTTCTATCATACTTTTGGTAAACCTTGTATCATACTGTTGTAAACCTTCTATCATACTGTTGTAAACCTTGTATCATACTGTTGTAAACCTTCTATCATACTTTTGTAAACCTTCTATCATACTTTTGTAAACCTTCTATCATACTGTTGTAAACCTTCTATCATACTGTTGTAAACCTTCTTTTATATTGTTGTAAACCTTCTATCATACTGTTGTAAACCTTCTACCATACTGTCGTAAATCTTCTATCATACTGTTGTAAACCTTCTTTTATATTGTTGTAAACCTTCTATCATACTGTTGTAAACCTTCTATCATACTGTTGTAAACCTTCTATCATACTGTTTGTAAACCTTCTTTTATACTGTTGTAAACCTTCTATCATACTGTTGTAAACCTTCTACCATACTGTCGTAAATCTTCTATCATACTGTTGTAAACCTTCTTTTATATTGTTGTAAACCTTCTATCATAGTACTGGTTCTTGTACAATGTGTTTTGATTTGAGGAGATCTTGACAGCTAGTAACTGTGTCTTAGGTGATACACTGCGCAGTTTTTATGTCTTAGATGGATGATACACAGCACAGTTGATTGTCTAAGATAGATGATACACTGTGAGAGTTTTGTCTTAGATAGATGATACACTGTGTTTGGAGAGAACAATAATGGAGGGGTATATGCCTGGGAAGAGAGGAAGAGGAAGGCCAAAGAGAAGATGGGTGCAGGATGTGGCGGATGATCTCCAGATGAGTGTATCGGATGCGGGACATGCTTATGATCGAGAGGTTTTCCGGAAGGTTGTTATGGGAGCGAGGTTCTGCAAAGGACATGCTACTGAATGAATGAATGAGATAGATTATACACTGCCCAGATCTTTGTCTTCGATAGATGATACACTACGCAGTTCTTTTTGTCTCGTTAGATGACAGACAACACAGTTCATTGTCTTACATAGATGATAAACTGTAGGGTAGGTAAATTATGTATTGTTCAATTCTTCGTCTTCGTTAAGACAGTTTATTTGTTGTTGCTTCTTTACGTGATGGACTGTCACTTCTTTGTCTTCTGTAGACGATACAATGTGCAGTTGTGTGTCTTCTTTAGATAATACACTGTTGAGTTCTTTATTTAGTTCCATAATACATTGTGTATTTCTTTGTCTTCATTAGATGATACACTGTTCAGTTCTTTATGTAGTTCCATGATACACTGTGTATTTCTTTGTCTTATTTAGATGACGCACTGCTCAGTTCTTTATCTATTTGCATGATACACTGAGCAGTTCTTTGTCTCGTTATATGATACACGTTTGCAGTTCGTTGTCTTTGTTAGACTATACACTAGGCAGGTCTTTGATGTGCAATTGCCATATCTATAACTTTACACATGCTTCCTGTCTGTCCACCATTTCGGTAGTCTGAGTTTCTGACATTGCCACCCGTCAATTAATAAATCTGTCTGACATTGTCTATCTTTCCATTAATGCATCTACGACTCTGTGTCAATCATTCTGTTTATGTATCCATAATCAGAGAGAATGATTCCCATTAGCTGCAGTCAAGCGGATAAACATATTTTTAAAAAAAATAGGATTGCTACGATATGTAGACAAGATAATCGGTAAGTTACATAGACAAGTCTGAATCGCTAAGACACGTAGACAACACTGGATCGCAATGCTGAATAGACAAATTAGGATCGCTAAAGATGAAGACAAACCTGGGTCGCTCAGAAATATAGGCAAATGCTAGTCGCCCTCAGCCGTGATTCGAAAGCAGTATGCGGGATTGGGAATTGCGGTCGCAAACCCTTCGCCACGGAACCAGCATACCACACTGGCCGCCTTTAATACTCTGGCCACTTCCTGGTGCTCGTTTTGGGCTGGACTGAACAGAGAACTCAGATACATTTGAGGAAAATCCCCCTGGATGGGGATTGGAACACTGGACCAGCAGTCGGGAGGCAAACGTACAAACCACTCCACTACCACAGTCCCTTCAGTTAGTTATACAATGGGGTTTCAAATGAAAAAAAAAATGTTTTTTTTTGGGGGGTATATATTCTGAAAAAGTAAAACCGAAATGTATCATTTTTTGATGTATTCACTACAGCGTTCAGTGCATGTCCCCCAACGCCGATAAAGGGCTTGGATTCCTGTAGAAGAATCGACTTGGGGGCCACTACTCGGTGTGTCTGACCCTGCCGCGAACAGTCTGTCACAGAACTCACGCCAGTGTGAAACTTTCTACTCCACTCATACACTTGCTGGACTTATAGGCATGCATTACCATACTGGACCTTCATTCGCCGAATAATGTCTACAAGTTTCACCCCTTTATTGATAAAAATAAAAAAAAGGCTGACAGAACACTGATCCTCTTTGGTGCATGTTAAAAGTGGGGCGGCCATCTTTAAACTGTCCTTATGACGTCACCGTGTTCGTCTGTACCGTAATGTCACGTTCAAACACTCTTGTCAAGAATGTCAGGCACGTGACATCCTTAACAACAGTATTGACAAATGAATGTTGTAGACATAAACAATGCATATTGCCATGCTATGAGACCAGGCAGAATCAGATTCACACACGCGGACACGCACAGATGCGTAAAAACATGCGTACATACCTACAAACATCCATACTTACATCTTTACACAAACTCTCACGATGGGAGATGGGAGGGAAGTAATTGGTAGGTTACAAAACAATGGCATGGTTATTGTAATTTCTATCATACCTTTAAGGATTTCATCTGAAGCCGCTCGTAGTTAATGTAAAATAGGATATTCTACAAACTATGAATACATAAATTTCCCTGAAGCAGTTTGCGGCTATGGATCAGTGATATGACAACGCCATCACAGTTTATAGTTCTGAGAGCAAGGAGTATTAGGTGGCCAGTCTCTCCCTCACTTTGGCCAGTGACAAACTCAGGCGTCGAATCCGTATCCGACAGTGCTCTTGACATTAAGAGCGCAGTTACAGACAATGAGCTCACACAATATTCCATCGTGTCCTGAGACATGAAGATATACGTGTGATCATCTGCACGCAGGCGTCTGCACACAAACATGTTTCTCGCAGCCGAGGTGCCTTCCTGGAATATGTATGCTCGTGTATGGGGTCTTCCTGCATTCTGTATGAGTATATTATTCATGAATCATGGCGTCCTTCCAGCAGTTTGCTATCTTTGTTTATGTTTATTGGGTTCTTGAGTTCGCAGATCTCATTGGGGATTTCTAAATTGTGCCTGGCGTCTAGTTGTGAATCTTCCACGGGTTCGAGTAATGATTCTGGTCAAGTCTATTCTGCCTCGTTGGAAGACAAAATAACAAAAAAGGTTAATTGCATGTCCATTTACATGACGTTGTAACCCAACCTCGCGCTATTTGGCAATTTTATGATTTACTAGACAATGTTAGTTCAGTAGTTTGCCATTGCTTTCTGAACGGCCGACGCCGCAAGCCATCGAAATCAACGCAAACGGTCTGCTTCAAAACGCCTGCTTCTGGTTTCGAACTTTCGATTCGATGTGACGTGGAATTATGAAACTATGCGTCGTATTATTCTCTAAGCCATAGGATCGTATGTTGGAAGATATGAATAAAACCTTATCCACAGTTTATTCATTGATTCATTATCATGTCCTTTGCAGAACCTTGCTCCCATAAAAACCGTCCGGAAAACTTCTCGGTTATAAGCAAGATGTTCCGCGTCTGATACACCCATTTGGAGATCATCCGCCACCCATCTTCTCTTTGGCCATTCTCTTCCTCTCTTCCCGGGCATATACCCCTCCATTATTGTTCTCTCCAAACTTTCATGACGTGTCAAGTAACCAAAGTATGTAGTAGCTAACATTCTTTAATATTCAGATCTTGAAGTATGTACGCATTTGTTCTTTTCTGTATTCAAGATGTTCTTAGAACCCGTCTATAACATTTATTTTCAAAGGCATGTATGCGCTGTTCAGCTTGTTTAGTAAGTGTCCAGGTCTCACAGGCGTATGTTGTAGCCACTGCAATTTGATTGCGATGTGTACATTTACATATTCTAACCACGACATATGTAAAGTAAGTGATTAGTGAAAACCATCATCATCACACGTCGTACAAATTCATTGGTGCTCCGATCTCTCCCTTATCATCCCAGGCAGCATGTATCGACTGATTGTACTAATTCTGTGTTAGTTAATCACATGTCTTGTGCCCTTGACAAAATGTTCATGTCTGGCGGTTCCCCGCTTCACTCCCATCTCCCATCGTAGGAGTTTGTGTAAAAGATGTAAGTATGTATCTTTGTAGGTATGTACGCATGTTTTTACGCATCTGTGCGTGAACGTGTGCGTGAATGTGTTTCTGCCCGGTCTCATAGAATGGCAATATACATTATTTATTTCTACAACATTCATTTAACAATATTGTTATTTTCTATGCGAATGTAACATTCACAATAGATTGATTTAAGAAAGATGAGTGATTGGTAGTGCCTAATGTAAGACGGGCCTGCTTGCCCAATTTGTGACCCTTTAAAAATAAAGTTCGTTCGTTCGTTCGTTCTCTCTCACCTTGGACGAGAGATCAGATATCCTGGTTTTCTGAACAGATCCAGTGCCAAACAATAAGTAGGTATGGACCAAACAAAAATGGAAGGCGGAAAATGGGAAGTAGGGGCGTGTCACAGTTATGATTTATTTATATTTTTTGCATATCCTTTACAGGACATCGCTGTCAACACCAGCATCTTTCAGCTGTATTTTGATTTCTTGGCAAGAATACGCTCAGTAGTTTGCCATTGCTTTCTGAGCGGCCGGCTCACATACCCCGTAAGTTACCGATGCGATTCGAACCACTGCTGATTCTTACCGTCATCACGTTACCTACGAGAGTATACGAGATTACGGAGAAAAGTCGCTAACCTCTAAGCCAGGAAGCCGGCAATTATGATTTAAGAGGTGTTAATATGGGGCAAAGAAGGTGGAGGAGAAGACAGACAGACAGACAGACAGACAGACAGACAGACAGACAGACAGACAGACAGACAGACAGACAGACAGACAGACAGACAGACAGAAAGAAAGAAAGAAGAAGAAGAAGAAGAAGAAGAAGAAGAAGAAGAAGAAGAAGAAGAAGAAGAAGAAGAAGAAGAAGAAGAAGAAGAAGAAGAAGAAGAAGAAGAAGAAGAAGAAGAAGAAGAAGAAGAAGAAGAAGAAGAAGAAGAAGAAGAAGAAGAAGAAGAAGAAGAAGAAGAAGAAGAAGAAGAAGAAGTTTTGTCTCTGGTATCAGTGACCAAATCATAGGTAGAAATGGGAAGTTGGATATCTACAGGTTGTGATATTATCTCTTTATAAATGGTGAGAGGTCCTCTTGGGTTCGCTCCATACATCAATTCGAAGGGAGAGAACCCTGTACTTGACTGTGGGACTTCTCTATATGCGAACAGCACCGTTGGGAGAAGTATGTCCCAATCGGCTGGATTTTCAGCTGTCACTTTAGATAGCATATGTTTCATGTCCCCATTTAGTTTCTCGCAGATACCATTTGCGGCCGGTCGATAGGGACTGGTGAAACACTGCTTGATGCCTAGTAACTTAGTTACTGATTGGGTGGCATTTGATATGAACTGGGTTCCTCTATCAGAAATGATTTTCTCCGGGAAGCCAAAACGGGAGAAAATGTTTAGTAATATGTCCGTCACATCCTTAGAGGAGATAGATCTTAATGGAAGCATTTCGGGCCACCTTGTACATAAATCAATAAGAGTAAAAATATATCTATTCCCCTTATTTGATATGTGATTCAACGGACCTACTAGGTCAACTGCCACGATTTGGAAAGGCCTCGAGGCAGTTGTCGTTGATTGGACTTCTGCTGTAGGGTTTTTCCCCTTTTTCACCAGTTTCTGACATATATTACAAGATCTACAAAAGGTTTTTATATCTTGGCAAAACTTCGGCCAATAAAACTGAGTGAGGACCCTAGCCCTGGTCTTTTCATACCCCATATGACCTCCAAAAGGGGAGTCATGGGCTATTTTTAGAACTTTGTCTCGATGAGCTTGTGGTAAGACTACTTGCTGTATCGTGGTCTGTTGTGTTGTGTAAAACCTAGTTAAGATGTTGTTCTGTAGCCTAAATGTCCACGATGCGTTCTTTGTTAATTTCGGTTTAAGACCTACTAACTTAAAGTATGGTGCAAGTGTAGGGTCATTTTTCTGTTCGTTTCCAAAATTGATGTTAGTTGAGTTTGGCGCTACTATTTCTAAGGATTCCTGCAGTTGGTCAGTGTTGGTTTTGTGGGTTGTCTGTCGTGTGATTGCGTTTGTGTGTTGTGTGTTTTGTTGCACATTTACAGGTTTGGTACTTGGTAGCACGGTAGCATCCTCAATTCGAGGTTTTAATTCGGTCGTATCGCTCATAGATTCGACCGCCCTTGCATTGTACACCTCGGTGAATTCTTTCTGAATTACCTCAGTGGTTGTCTCCCTTTGTATTTTGGCAGAATGAGACAAGCAAGAATGGTGTTTCTCTTTAGCGTCGCTGTTTGTGTGGTGGATACCGTGTTTTTGCTCCCACTTTTTGATTTCCTTTTCAGAGCATGGATGTATGTTGGGTAAATTACCAAGAATAATATCAGCGACTGGGTTGTCAAGGACAGCGCACAACACTTGTCCAGATATGAACGGTGTTCGAATTTCGACCAGAGCAAGGGGGTATCTCTCTATCGTACCTGAGAATGTGCGACAAGTCACATGTTTGTTTGTGTAGTCTTTAGTGTCATTAATGTTTTCCTAACCCCACAGAGCGTTGCGCCGGAATCGCGAATTAATGTGCACTTTTTGTTGTTTACAAACCCTGTAGAAAAAACTTAGCTTGCCTGTAGATGACAAAGCAGCGTTTGCTGTTTCATTTGAAATAGGGATGGTGTGGCCACATAATAACGTTGTGTCTTGTTGGAACTTTGTACAGGTGTTGCACTTACTGTCTGTAATGGTGTTAATGAAGTGTACAGCATTACCAAGCTCGCTTTCATTGTCCTGTTGATTATTACATTCATTCAGTGACTCAATCTCTTCGTCAGACGACGTTTCTACCATAGCAGCATTGGCTTGTTTCAATAACTTACGTCCATCACAATTACGACTATAGTGGCCAAAACTTTGGCAAAAGTAGCATTTAACCGCTCTATGGTAAGCGTTGCGCTTATTTTTCTGCTTTTCCACCATCATTTTGAGGTGGTTTGGATAGGTAGGCGATTTGTCGCACATAGAGTAAGTGTCGTGACTGAAACCGCAATATTGGCATTTTGCTACTTTACCGACATTGGGGCGCGGTTTAAATCTACTATCTGTTTGTTTAGCGTATCTGGTGTTCACCACTGCAGCTGCTGTATCGTTGTGACTAATGTTCAACTGAAAAATATCCCTATTTGCTGTGAAAAATGCATTCCCCTTTGCCTCTATTTCCTGAATACTCTTACAGTCCATCTGTTTTAAGAACTTGGCAAACGGTGTGGGGATGGTGCTAACTATTTTGTCTATAATAATAAGCTCTTTAAGTTTGTCATGGCTATTGTTGGTTTTAGCCGAGTTGATCCATTTTGTGCACACGTCCTGGACTGTACTGACATAATCTATAAAGGTTTGGTTTGGCTGTGGTGCTAATTTGGCAAATTGTTGTTGGTAACCCGCAGTATCTAAAGAAAAATGTTGGAGAATGCGTTGTTTTAGGTAGTCATAGTCTTTCCGCATTTCCTTTGGTACTGTCTCTATTACTTTTAGTGGTTCAAGAGCTAAATTCCTCATTAGAATAAATGCCCAATCTGATTTAATGATGTTATGGTAGGCCATGAGACACTCAAAATTTTCCAAATAGGCGCTGATGGAATCTCCTGAGCAGTACGCTTTCACGAGGCCTTTATACTTATTATATTTTTGTTCTTCCTTTTTGCTTCTTAGCTTATTTATCGAGATTTCTGCGTTGGATTCAATCTCCATTTGTTTCAGTTTCACTTGCGTATCCGCATTCAATTGGGCTTGCTTGGCTGCCGCTTCCAGCTCCATTTGTTTTTCTTGAGCCTGCAATTGCATTTTCTTCTCTTCTATTTGCATTTGCATTTTCTTTTCTTCGGCCTCCATTTGCATCTGCATTTTCTTTTCTTCGGCCTGCATTTGCAATTTCTTTTCTTCGGCCTCCATTTGCAATTTCTTTTCTTCGGCCTCCCTCTGCATCTGCATTTTCTTTTCTTCTCGTTCTATCGCTCTTTCTTCACGGGCAATGTTTTCTGCGTGCGTTTTCTGTGCCCATTCTGACAATTTCTCTTCTTTATAACCTAGTTTTATTCCTTGCTCAATGCATTTCTCTAAGGTAGACATTTTGTGTTTTACTTGTTTATAATGTTTATAAAGTTAAATTCCTTAGAAAAAATGTTGTGTAGTCGAAAATTTGGTTAACTCCCTTAATTATTAATGTGTAAATCAAAATGCAAGGTTATGTTGGTGACAAGGTCATGAATATGCAAAGAAATCAATATGAAACACAATAATACATTGATGAAAGATGAGAAGTACAGCTTAGAGTTACAATGGGTATGACATGAAACTTAGCTCTCAATCCCAAAACTGGATGTTGTCTTGTACTCTCGTCACTGTTGGAAAAGTTACATGGGTTGCACGCGGCACTATTTGCGGAACAATCTGCTCGTAGAGTGAGAAAACATTAGTAACGGTCAAAAAATGTCACAGTCATGTCAAAAATAGTGTACAGAATAACAATAATGAGGCACAATTCGAAGGCACTGTTGTGACGCTGCTGAGGGACTCAGATTAATTCTATTTTATCGCTAGATAGCTACTAATTTCTGTAAACTTGTAAGTTAACAATTTTTTTGATTTAAACAAATCAATGTGATATGATCAATTAAGCAATTTTACATGGCAATTAATACAATTTTCACAAAACATTTTATGCCAAAACCGGAAAACTAGCCCCCAAAAAGCCTGTCATCATCTTGCTCTTATCTAGGTAACTGAACTTGGGTTCATACAGGCAACAATAAATCTGCTCACTATGAGAATCAAATATTTATTGTATATACATTTACAGTATGCGTTGACGCATATTACATATCACAGATAGTTAATCTCAAACACAGAGTTGTCATACAACAATCTAGCACACTATCTAGCCTATGTATATATATCTATGAATATCTATTGAGTCCCTCTCAGGCAGGCCTTGTTGTCTCTCTCAAGTCCGTCTGTCCTCTGCCGGTCTCCTCGTGTCCTAATCCGACACGGGCGGTAACTCTGTCCGAGTTCCTCGTGGACCCCGCATTAGGCGGGCCACATCAGTGTCCACGGAATCATGGACTCGGTGACCAGCTCTTTCGAGAAGGTTCTAGATTGCTCGGGTCCTGAGCGACTCCATGCTGTCCCTTGGGCTGGAGTTGCAGCCCTCTAATAATATATATGAAGGTGAGGCGGTGACAACCATCAACTACCATCACTGGCATCAAAGATCATCTGCGACGAGACCAAGAGAACGTCCAAGACGAAAATGGATTTACGACATCAAAGACATTGAACAACCACACGGAATGACACTATCCAGTGCCGCCCATCGGCAGAAGGAGCGCAAATTATTCCTCCCCATGACACTTGACGGCAGAAGTGGAAGATGATGATGATGATGATTGCGGAAAATGACTGCTCGCATCTGTAAGTCGAACCAAAACGACAAATGTATCCCTGGGCGAGTGAAAGCAAGTGTTACAATTGTTCGACAGGCAAGAGTCGTCAGAAAGAAAGGATATGATAAGTTGAAGCAGGCAGCTCCAGAAATGTACATCTCAGTGCAGAATTGCATTTCCAATCAATTACTTCGTGCTGAAGGTTTTGCTGTGATTGACAGAGCTTGGCATCGGGAAAAACGAAAAGATTTATGAAGAGAACAACATTATCCTCCTCTATTGTAACGTATAATGGCGCCATCCGTCTGCAAGGCGGGAGACAGCCTTTGAAGTTGTAGACGGAATCTCTGGACAGACGTCGGAGAGGACTTTTGTTGTACGAGACAAAGAGTTCCCCGATGAAAGCAAACTAGACGGTGGGGTGATTCCAGTCAGTCTAAAAACAGGGAGAAAGCCAGACTCTGGACTGATCATCGTCTAGACTTTTTGGTGACGTTACTCAAGCCCCGATTTAAAACCAGTTGCGGTAAACAAGTTGGAGTGAGTCGACCAAAAATTCTGAAGTGTTAAAGATCGGCGCAGTATTCCGAGTTGTGTTAATTGAAAGAGACTAAAGTGTCAAAGTGTTGATATTTATCGGCCGGACATAGATCCAGTCTGTGATTGCATAGTCTCAATCATCAACCAGAATAGGCATATGGTAGTCTATTAATCATATCTAACTTAGAGTATGATTAGGAATAGAGTACAGTACTGTGCGGTGATAGAATTTATTATAGGTGCAGTGATAGAATGTTCTATAAGTGCGGTGATAGAAGGTATTATAGGAGCGTCGGCACTAGTAACATATTGTGTAGCTTTAACTAGTTTGTGTAATATATCATTTAACTCAGAGAGTTAAGGACAATGTAGTGGGATAATAGTTAGAGAGATTGAGGATGGTTGGGAGGGATGAAGGGAATGTGGAATAGTAGGATCTTCCAGTAGGGCACCTGCTGGGTTTCTACCCGTTTCCTTTAATCTTTCCTTGTGTTTCCATGTCTCAGACCAATGTGATGAGCTATTTGGCCGTATAACAGAGTTCGGTTCTCTGTTATAGATCTAAGTGCTGCTATCGGCCTACACTCACCTAATTAAGGTCACAATTGAGTTGCTCTCACCAGGGGATTCTCTATTCTACAGGTTCCACTTACAGGTCCACTTGTTGATGGGGATACGATATACTACCAAGAAGTTAGTATCAAAGTTGAAGAAAAAATGGTTCACGGATGGAAGACAGATGTTACTGAGAGCCTTTACACTGGGCTCATGGCCTAGTTGGTCTGCAGAAACCTGACTTCTGCTGAGCAGCACTTGATGAATATATGTGTGATTTTTTCTTGAGTGATATGCTACATCTCTGTAGAATCAGAACACTATACGTAACACATATACCAATATATATATAACTACCTGGAACATTAATAGGTTGTTTTTTTTTAATATGGGAAAAATAGTATAACCAGTGACTTATGAACAGTTATATTTTCCCATGTGACAATTAAGTTATTGGAAAGATTCTCTGATCAACAAACATTATTGAACAGTGTAAATTCACAGTGTTTGCTAGAGTGAAGACCAATATCGAACAGTGTCTAATATTGATGACCAGCGTCCTGATTGTTCGAGAAATATTGACTCACTTAAAGGAAAAAGCCCAACAGATGGGGCTGGTTATCAACCAAGATAAGACAGAATATATGGTAATTTCAAGAGACGGAATGGCTAAAAACTCTGGCCACATACAAATAGATAATATGACCATTAAAAGAACGGAAACATACAAATACCTGGGTACAATCTTCAACTGCTCCAACATCATAAGGGAAGAAATACAAACTAGAATCAACTCTGGAAATAAGATATACTATGCACTACAACATCTACTAAAATCAAAGGCGCTATCTCGTAACACCAAAATCACAATATACAAAACACTGATCAGACCAGTTGTGCTGTATGGCTCTGAAACCTGGAGTACAACGAAAGGAGACGAAGCCTTGTTACAAACCTTTGAGAACAAAATTTTAAGACGCATCTTTGGACCCATTAGGGATACACAAAGTGGAGAGTGGAAAAGAAGAAGTAACAAAGACATTTATGATTTGTTTAAGTCCCCGCTAATCACTGGTATCATGAAGGCTAATAGACTACAATGGCTGGGGCATATAGAAAGAATGGAAGATAATAGGGAAACAAAACTCGCTTACACTCAGGAAATAAATGACCGTAGACCCCGAGGTAGACCAAGAAGGCGGTGGAGAGATAATATACATACAGACCTACAAGCACTTGGAATCAACGACTGGCAAGAGAAGGTCCACCAGAGAGACGAATGGAGACAGATTGTATTTGCAGCAAAGAACCTCATTGGCTCGGAATGCTGAAGAAGAGGAAGATTATTTCATTGTTCTTTCCTTCTTTCTTGAAAATTAATCTTCGATTACTGCGGTGAAATCATTCGGCTGCCTGGTTTTTAGCGTCAGGTCCTGAGGACACAAATAACAATTGATTTTGTATGTTATTTTAGAGATGGATTTTATTGTCCTTCCTTTTCTACCAATATTTAGAGCTAGATTATTAGTAATCTATGGCCACCTCACTTACGGACCTGTCTACCTACCTATCTACCTATCTGTCTGCCTGATTGTCTGTCTCTCTGTCTGTTTGCTTGTTTGTCTGTCTGTCTTTCTGTCTTCCTGCCTGCTATCTGTCTTTCTATCCGTCCGTTCGTTCGTTCGTCCATGCATGCATCCATCCATACATTCATCCATCCCTCTCTCCCTCCTTTCGTCCGTCCGTTTGTCTATATTTATCTGTCTATCATCTTGTCTGTCTGTCTGTCTGTCTGTCTGTCTGTCTGTCTGTCTGTCTGTCTGTCTGTCTGTCTGTCTGTCTGTCTGTCTGTCTGTCTGTCTGTCTGTCTGTCTGTACATCTTACGAGTGCACACTCTTCCTGTCTGTCCACCATTTCGGTAGTCTGAGTTTCTGACAGTGCCACCCGTCAATTAATAAATCTGTCTGACATTGTCTATCTTTCCATTAATGCATCTACGACTCTGTGTCAATCATTCTGTTTATGTATCCATAATCAGAGAGAATGATTCCCATTAGCTGCAGTCAAGCGGATAAACATTTTTTTTTAAAAATAGGATTGCTACGATATGTAGACAAGATAATCGGTAAGATACATAAACAAGTCTGAATCGCTATGACACGTAGACAACGCTGGATCGCTATGCTGAATAGACAAATTAGGATCGCTAAAGATGAAGACAAACCTCGGTCGCTAATAAATATAGGAAAATATAGGCACCCCTTTATTGATAAAAAACAAACAAACATATGACTGAATACTGCTCCTCTTTGGTGCATGTTGAAAGTGGGGCGGCCATCTTTAAACTGTCCTTATGACATCACCGTGTTCGTCTGTACCGTAATGTCACGTTCAAACACTCTTGTCAAGAGTGTTAGGCGCGTGACATCCTTAACAACAATATTGACAGGTTACAAAACAATGGCATGGTTATTGTAATTTCTATCATACCTTTAAGGATTTCATCTGAAGCCCCTTCGTAGTTAATGTAAAATAGGATATTCTACAAACTATGAATACATAAATTGCCCTGAAGCAGTTTGCGGCTATGGATCAGTGATATGACAACGCCATCACAGTTTATAGTTCTGAGAGCAAGGAGTATTAGGTGGCCAATCTCTCACTCACTTTGGCCAGTGACAAACTCTGGCGTCGAATCCGTATCCGAAAGTGCTCTCGACATTAAGAGCGCAGTTACAGACAATGAGCTCACACAATATTCCCTGGTGTCCTGAGACATGAAGATATACGTGTGATCATCTGCACGCAGGGCCGTCTGCACACAAACATGTTTCTCGCAGCCGAGGTGCCTTCCTGGAATATGTATGCTCGTGTATGGGGTCTTCCTGCATTCTGTATGAGTATATTATTCATGAATCATGGCGTCCTTCCAGCAGTTTGCTATCTTTGTTTATGTTTATTGGGTTCTTGCGTTCGCAGATCTCATGGTGGATTTCTAAATTGTGCCTGGCGTCTAGTTGTGAATCTTCCACGGGTTCGAGTAATGATTCTGGTAATGTCTATTCGGCCTCGTTGGTAGGCAAAAAAAGAAAATAAAATAAAGGTTAATTGCATGTCCATTTACATGACGTTGTAAACCAACCTCGCGCTATTTGGAAATTTTATGATTTACTAGACAATGTTAGTTCAGTGGTTTGCCATTGCTTTCTTAACGGCTGACGCCGCAAGCCATCGAAATCAACGCAAAACGGTCTGCTTCCACACGACTGCTTCTGGTTTCGAACTTTCGATTCGATGTGACGTGGAACTATGAAACTATGCGTCGTATTATTCTCTAAGCCATAGGATCGTATGTTGGAAGATATGTGACATAAGCCTGGGTCATTGACATTGAGTTGAGTGACCGGGCATGAGGAAGAATGGAGATGAGAGTGGGAGACAGTAAAGTGACTGACCTGGCTACGAGGAAAACAATCAACCCTCAGAAATAATGGGGCGGATATGAGTGGAAATCCCCAGGGGGGGGGGGGGGGGGGATGGGTCGAAAGAGAGTTGTGTGTTGTGTGAAGTGAGGAGACTGAAAAGTCAGTGAGAGAAGAGACCGACTGCGGGTCAGGTCGTTTAAGAGAGAGCTCTGTGTTGTGTTGTTCTTCTAGTTGTGAAGACAGGCCTGAACCCAGAGTGGGTTCTGTATTGAGTGTAGGCCTGAACCCCGAGTGGGTTCTATAGTTGAGCAGTGGCTCCAACTCAATGTGTGGGTTGTATTGTGGGAGATCCAGCCGTGGATAGTAGCTGGATTACCTGTCTTGTGGATTGAGATTAGAAGCCAGCCGTGAGAAGGCATTGATGTGTGCTGGTTAAATTGTGAGGAGGATATTTATATTCTATGGATTACGTTATGTTTCTGGATGTATAAACCTGTTCCGTTTGTCCGTCTTATTTCTGTAATAAAGGATTATGTGCGCCAACGGAATCTTGTTTAGTGCCTGGTGAGTGTGCACTGCGGGGGTGAGTTACATTGCAAGACAGATATCTCCATTGACACACCATGAGTATCGTTACCTAGACAACGACCATCACACAATAATATCATGAGCATATCATCGTAAGAACTTCGTGATATTATCATCAAGGAGACGTGTGACATCTGGGCGCTCGTCACTTAGTAAGGAGTATCTGAGGGCTACGTCCGATTAAGAACATTATAGACAGTGTTGTCATTCTGAGATGTTTGTGGGCTCTTCGCGGAGAGAGGGTGGACAGCGGAGTGTGTCCACCGTATAAACACTGAGTGTGTCTCCGTGCGGGAACTGGCTACAGCAGTTCACGTCAAGCCCACTACAGGTGAATTGGAACCAACCATATCGCTAAAGCGAGTGGGGGTGTCAAAAAACAACGGCAGCACAAAAGTCGGTGATAAAGACACGCCATACAGACTAACCGGGAGAGTCCATTACGGTGACAGGTAAATTTGATACCAGGCAGGAGGACTGAAACCAGCAGATGCGGCGATGAAAGACCAGTGTTGAATCCAGAGTGGCGAGGGCAGCGTGTGTGTGTGTAGAACATCCGCTGTCGGTGATAATGACAGGATTGGGAACCAAAGATAATTGACAGGTGTGTGTGTGCTGGAGGCAAGCGCACTGTGTTGTTGCAAGTTGACTGGTCAAGATTATTCGACGCAGTAAAGAGGACGGGTGGGTACACCAGCGTCCAGGTACTGGGGAAGTACATGTTTGGAAAACAGAGAAAAATAGGCAGTCGCTGATTTGACGGACAGTTGACTGAAGGGGATAGTAACGGTACCCCTACCGCAGCCGGGTGGGGCTGTCAAGTTTGTGTGAAAACTGTTTTACGGAGGAATTTTTCACTGAGAGTGATAAAGAGAAATTAGGTTGACCTTGGAAGGCAAGGCTGTTTAACAGTAAGCAGTTACTGAGGTACTGACTGGAGGTGTCCGGCAAAGTCAAGGCCGTGGACAGTGGAAAGTTACTGAGATGTTCCATAGTGGAACTGGATAAACAAGCTGTTTTTGTGCGAAACAAGACTTTATGTTCGGCTTTGTTAAAAGCCCTTTGTGTTCATTACCTTATAATCAGCAAACATTTTGTCAACGATTGATGACGTGGCATCTCCGCGAACATAGTTGCATACAGTTGCCAAAAAGAACTGACTGTACAGAGTGAAAGCGTTGAACATTTATTGCCATTATTTTGGTCTTTTCTTTTGGTGAATCTATAACATATATGATACAGCAAAGCGCCATCTCCGCAACGAGAGTAACAACATATCGAAAGAACACTTTGGATAATTATTATTACCGTCAACGTTTCCGACAGTTGGAACTTTTGATCACCACGTGAATTCAGGAACCACTCAACAAAACAACAAGTCGCTTTGAAATCTAGCGTCGTAATCATTTCGGAGAATGTAACACAGACATTTCCAGCATATTGTGAAAAACTATTAACAGCAAAATAAGAACTTGTGGCGACGGATTTATGGGCACATGTTTGTCGGCCAACGAGTTGGACATTCTGTTTGCTGCTCATTGTCTTATAAATATTGTTTTCGGTTGTTAAGCTGTTACTTGTATGTGGTCCAGTGTTTGTCAAGAGTAGGAGATTTTTGGGGTGTTTCTCGAGAGTCGGGATACAGCACACAAATATATATTCTTTCTGGTGCTTACGATATTTTTGTAAGAAAAACGTTAATGAGTTGACGTATCGTGCAGGGGCATTGAAATAGTCTTAACCAATATCTAGAGCCGAGTTGTCTGACGTCAGATTTGTGTATATGTTGATGCTATAAATTGTTTTTGTTTCTCTTTCTTTTCGTTATAGTTACATATAATATTTGTTGTGTTCGGATATATGTTTTTATTGTGATCTTTCGTCATTTCTGCTGTCTAGTGGTCTTGGTCAATTTATATTTATATTTTACGCGCACTGTGGGTGTCTCTACACAAGCTTGTGGGTTGTTACTGTGGTTTATTTTCTGTGTGATCATCGTCTCCGTGTACTCAGCTTGTGAAGTCTAGCGTTGGATAGTCATCACTTAGTGTTATCATCCATTTGTTTGTATATGTATTTATATGTATGTTTAACAATATTTCCAGGGACTTTATGAACTTTTGGTCATAGATATATAGATATAAGGGAGTATAGGTGATACTTCCCCCCACTACCTAGTGCTTATAGAGTGACTGGGTGAGTACAGAGTGATATTGGAGCACTACGGATTTACGTACACAGGGAGTGCGGGTGTACTTAGGGAAGTGACACAAAGACTAACAGCAGAGTCTTTACATTTATAGTTGGCTGACAGACAGCAACGTGTCCACAAGTACAAGATGCCTACTTTAATGGATTATATTGAAGCAGGTGAAAGAATAGGCCTGAAAGGGTAAAGAGTTACAGGAGTATGCAGAAGCGAAAAGAACAAAAGCAGACGGAAAGAGAGGAGAGGCATAATGAACGCGAGGCAAAGCGTCTACAGGAAGAGAAAGAGACACAAGTAAAACTAGCTGAAATGGAAAACAAGCGTCTACAGGAAGAGAAAGAGACACAAGTGAAACTACAAATGGATCAACTAGAACTTGAAAAGTTAAAACAAACAAATGCGGTGGAAATAGAGAAAGAAAAGATTAAAATGGAAGCTGAAATTGCACTAAAAAAACTAGAACTATCTTCGAAAGGTCAAAGTGAGGAAAGCAGAAGACCGTCGCAGTCGTCACAGAGATTAAAACTGCCATTTTTTTACGGACCGAGACAACTTGGATTCCTATTTGTCGAGATTCGAAGCATCAGTGAAGGTATTAGGCATCCCAGAAAGCGAGTACGCAATTAGATTGGGCGAGTATTTAACGGGTAAGGCTCTAGATACTATGTTCAATTTACCTGTAGAAGAAAGGAACAACTACACTATCTTACGTCAACGTTTGCTGACAAAGTTCCAACTAACTGAACATGGATATAGAACAAAGTTTAGACAGTTAGGGCCAGAGACAAATCAAGATTTCACAGATTTTGTTAACACAGTAAAGAACACATTTAATAAGTGGATGGAGCTGGCAGAGGTAGGAAAAGATTTTAATAAATTAGTGGATTTAATGCTGAGAGACAAGGTGTTATCATCGTGCAATACGAACTTAGTAGCTTTCTTTGAGGAACGTAAGCCAAAGGACATAGACACAATGTCTCAGTTAGGGCAAAACTATATGACTGCACATCCTAACAGTTCTATTGGGAAACTAATGAGTGAGGAAATAGTCTGTGCAGCGTACACTAAACAGGACTAGAATCCAGTCATCAGACCAAGGGCGAAAAGTGTGGATGCAGCACAGAAAGGTGAGCAGCAAGAACTTCAAGATAATGGTTTCCGAGGAAACAATGTTGGTAGAGTAGGGCGGTACCCATATAGAAGAGGGAATTTCCAGAGACGTCCAAATTATGCCGGATGTTGGAATTGTGGGAGCTGGAGACACAGGGCAGCAGAGTGTGATGCACAACCAGCAGATGGACCAACGAACAACACTAAAAGGGAGATTACTTGTTTCAAATGTGGAAAGAAGGGGCATATCAGCCATCAATGTAGGATGAGAGAAACAGAGCACTCAAATGCAGCGCAAGTAATTGAGACGCTGAACAATGAAGATTGTAGTGGGTGCAAACCTCTTTTTGAAAAAGACAGTCAGCCAGTCCTAATATGTGGTCATACAGTAAAAGCAGGATCAGCAGTGCATGAAGGAGGAAGTCTGAAGCTGCATCAGGGATTTGTCAATGATAGACCAGCGTTAACAATTAGGGATTCCGGATGTACGTCTATCGGAGTGAGGAGAAGTTTAATAGATCCCTCGGATTATACAGGGAAAAAGATTAGATGCATAACATTCAACGGCACAGTAGAGTTCTACCCAGTAGCCATAATAACAGTAAAAACACAATATATCACTGGAAGAGTGACAGCGTGTGTTCTGGACTCACCAGTGGCTGATTTGATCATAGGAAATGTTATAGGAGTTAAAGATTGTACAGAAGAGGAAGTAGTTTATTGGGACCAAACATATAGTGTAAGCAGTAATGAGGTAGTGACCACAAGAGAACCTAAATTGGAGAGTATAGCTGAGGTAGGAGAGGCACTTGAAGTAGACACAGGAACTCAGGACAAGGATAGTACAGCGGAGCAGATGAGAGTGGATCCCATATATAGTGCTAGTGAATCCCAGAGACAAGATACTACTCTGAACAAATGTTCCCAAGGGTGTAGGAGAGTAGAACATAGGCAGTCAAAGAAAGGTAGATGGTGCTTCGAGAGGAAGAACAATGTTCTCACTCGCAGGTTTTCAGAGAGCAGAACTGCACGTGGGCAAGGAGCAGTACCTTTAGCACATAGAGACCGATATACTAGAACAGCTCAGGATAGTGCATGTGCAGGGCTCATAGGCAAAAGGCGTATGAAGCAGAAAGCAAGGTGCCAGGTATATGGGCCAAGATTGAATAAAGAGCTCAGACTAAACAGAGACTCAAGTGTAACGGTGCAATATGCAGATGGGAAAGTTGAGTCAGGTCAAAAGAGTTTTCGCGACATTACTGACCCAGGGCTAGGGATAGCAAACAGATGTTGTAATTGTAGAGGTACCATGAGTCATGGGTACATGAAAGGTAGACACAGCATCGACAGGAATCAGAGGTGGGTTAATGCAAGAACAGAGCCACCTGATATAGGGTCGGTACACAAATAGTATTGTGGGGTCGTGAAGTAGTAAGAGACCTGTGGGTACATAAGTATAATGCTTTTCTATGATGTATTATTATTATTATGTGATGTATTAGTTCATGCATTGATACACAAGATAGATGGTTGTATTTATGTGTGATGAATATAGATGAGCATTTGATGTATTATGTAGTGTGGTAGCTAGAGTAAGGTGCAGCCATACTTAGGGCTACCCAGGCTATATGTCTGGGTCACATGTTTAGTAAGTTTTAGTCTCCCAATATTTGAAAACGAAGTTTTCTTTTAAGAGGGGGGTGATGACATAAGCCTGGGTCATTGACATTGAGTTGAGTGACCGGGCATGAGGAAGAATGGAGATGAGAGTGGGAGACAGTAAAGTGACTGACCTGGCTACGAGGAAAACAATCAACCCTCAGAAATAATGGGGCGGATATGAGTGGAAATCCCCAGGGGGGGGGGGATGGGTCGAAAGAGAGTTGTGTGTTGTGTGAAGTGAGGAGACTGAAAAGTCAGTGAGAGAAGAGACCGACTGCGGGTCAGGTCGTTTAAGAGAGAGCTCCGTGTTGTGTTGTTCTTCTAGTTGTGAAGACAGGCCTGAACCCAGAGTGGGTTCTGTATTGAGTGTAGGCCTGAACCCCGAGTGGGTTCTATAGTTGAGCAGTGGCTCCAACTCAATGTGTGGGTTGTATTGTGGGAGATCCAGCCGTGGATAGTAGCTGGATTAACTGTCTTGTGGATTGAGATTAGAAGCCAGCCGTGAGAAGGCATTGATGTGTGCTGGTTAAATTGTGAGGAGGATATTTATATTCTATGGATTACGTTATGTTTCTGGATGTATAAACCTGTTCCGTTTGTCCGTCTTATTTCTGTAATAAAGGATTATGTGCGCCAACGGAATCTTGTTTAGTGCCTGGTGAGTGTGCACTGCGGGGGTGAGTTACATTGCAAGACAGATATCTCCATTGACACACCATGAGTATCGTTACCTAGACAACGACCATCACACAATAATATCATGAGCATATCATCGTAAGAACTTCGTGATATTATCATCAAGGAGACGTGTGACAATATGAATAGAACCTTATCCACAGTTCATTCATTGATTCAGTATCATGTTATTCTTCTCTCCAAACTTTCTTGACGTGTCACGTAACCAAAGTATATAAATTTTCTTTGTTTTATTGTCTTTAGTAGCTAACCTTCTTTAATATTCAGATCTTGAAGTATGTACGCATTTGTTCTTTTCTGTATTCAAGATGTTCTTAGAACCCGTCTATAACATTTATTTTCAAAGGTATGTATGCGCTGTTCAACTTGTTTAGTAAGTGTCCAGGTCTCACAGGCGTATGTTGTAGCCACTGCAAGTTGATTGCGATGTGTACATTTACATATTATAACCAAGACATATGTAAAGTAAGTGATTATTGAAAACCATCACCATCACACGTCGTACAAATTCAATGGTTTTCCCATCTCTCCCTTAAACATCCCAGGGCAGCCATG
>JACEFZ010020880.1:0-23799 GCA_014155875.1 Cepaea nemoralis | reverse complement strand
AATTAATATGAATTAATCATCGTCATCATCTTTCATTGCGGAAACAGACATAACCAACATGTTAGTGAACAGTCAGACGAATATTGTGAAATATGAATTAATCATCGTCATCATCATCATGTGCCATGTGAAATGACGTAGGCGATCATGCACTCCCTAATCGGCACAGTACATGAGCACTTGTCTATCAGCGAGTTAATGAGTGCACAGCATCCACTGCACGGTGAGATCAAGAAGAGAAACGGCAGTAGGTTAGAAAGGGGAAACTCATGGAAGGGACAAGCCGTGCATAATATAACGTAAGGCCTGTCACTAGAGGTAAGAGATTATGATGAAGAATGGATACACGAGCAAGCAACATGTGTGTAGTATGCATCAGGTTGGATAGAGGGGGAAGACATCATCACCGGGTAATGTCAAAGGTAGAAGTTCAAGCCTTTACTTTTCAGTTTTTATTAGGTTAGGTAATCATCTACAATGATGGGAATGTTGTGTGTGTGTGTGTGTGTGTGTGTGTGTGTGTGTGTGTGTGTGTGTGTGTGTGTGTGTGTGTGTGTGTGTGAACATATTGAGAATCCCGAAATAACCAAATAATCAACTGTAACATTGCTCACTGGACTTTGGGCACCTGGTGTGCCTTGCCAGATCGAGAAGACATGATCATTCTGGCCACATCGATTGACGGATGTCAGTCGCAGCTATCAGGCAGACTTTGAGCTATGCCTACGATGGCTGACGTTGTGATATTCTAGTGTGAGAATTTGGTCGCGTATATGGTGAGCCGCGTGGTCTGTGGTTACATACCTGCTTCAGACACCAGTGATCCGGAGATGGATCCCGGGTCCAGTCAGGGACATGCACTACTGACGAGCTCAAACTAGAACAAAACTCTAGTGCTTCCAATTACCGTGGACAAGACCCGGGTTTCGTAACGGAATGCGATCAGCGTTCCCAGTAGTAGATTGTTCTCAATCTTCAAACTTACCCCTTTCCGAACCTGCCATTTCTCTATACGATAGTCTGGGCTTTAAAATCAATCAATATATCATGTGCCATGCCGGAAAGCGTAGGCGGTCATGATTCGCCATTTCACTTAATCACCAGAGTCGTGGATCAGCTCAGTGTTCCTGTCTATATAAATAATAATAAAATTTATAAATAACGTTGATTTGATTTGATTTGTCTCGTCCATGCCATGTGGCCAAGCCATAAAGGTATTTTCTTCTCCGTCTTCCTCTTGGTCTGTTCAGTTTGATCTTGCCAGGTGTAACTTAGTTCTCAAATCCATTTCTGTTCATAACATGTCCAACAAATTTTGACTGTCTACGTCTAATTTATCTAATCAATTTACGATTGTTATTTGTCTCCTGTAGTACTTGGTCATTGGTTTTTCTGTCTGTCCATGGTATTTTTTGCATTTTCCTCATAAACCACATTTCTGCAGCCATCAGATGTTTTTCAGCTTGACTACACATTGTCCAAGTTTCACATCCATACAAAAGAACAAGCTCTATGTATCCCCTCAACACTCTTTTTCTTGTTTCAATTGACATCTTTTTATTGGTCAACATGTTTTTCATCTTGCTAAAGGCTACTTTTGCCATGGCGATTCTTGTTCTAATCTCTTCAAGGCATCTTCCATCAGATGTTATGACTATTCCGAGATAATTGTACTGATTCACTTGTTGAAGAATATTTCCATTTACTTGTATATTACATTGTGGTATTTCGTTCTTCCTAGTGACTACCATAACCTGTGCCATTTTACAATTTAATTCCAACCCCAGCTGCTCACTGTGTACAACAACCGCATCTACTAATTGTTGCAGATCCTGCGCATTGTCTGCAATCAATACTGTATCATCTGCATATCTAATGTTATTGATGTTTCGTCCTCCAATGTTGATTCCATTTATATTGTCTACATTTCTGACAATATTTTCACTGTATAGTGGAAAAAAGATCTGGAGACATTACACATCCCTGCCTAACACCTTTCTTAATAGGTTGATATTGTCCCACTTCATTATCAATCCTTATGGCAGCTTGTTGTTTCCAATATATGTTTTTTATACGTCTAATGTCTTTCCCGTCAATTTGTAGATCTGCAAGCATAGCCACCATGTCGACATGTCTAACTCTATCGAAAGCCTTTGTGTAGTCAATAAAGCAAAGATGTATATCCTTGATTACTTCTAAAGAACTTTCAATAACTGTTCGCAACATATATGCAAAATTTACTGTACCCTTTCCTTCTACAAACCCACATTGTTCTTCTCCTATTTCAGGTTGTATTTTCTTCCTCACTCTTTGCATGATTATTCGTAGCAAAATCTTTGTGATTATACTAATTGTTCTATTTGATCACATTCCAGGGTTCCTGATTTCTTTGGGCTTGCAATAAATATAGATTTACATAATTCAGAAGGTATATCTCCAGTATCATATAATGTGTTCAGCAGTCTGGCTTTAAAAGTGTATTACATTTACAATTTGGAAATATCACAACGTGGACTCGGTCTAAATTTGGCCCGCCTTGTTGCGCTGAATGTAAGCAGAGAAATGGGGCCGTTTTTCAGTCAGGGCTTCCCAGGTAATATTTGCGCCAGCGTGGTTTTCTCATCTACGCTGCAATTGGTCAGCTGATTGCCAGATTACCAGTTGGCCTTCAGTTTTAATACTTGAACCAAATTAATATTCCAACATATTTATAGTTTACCAAAAGTATACATATATTATTAAAAAGAGTGTATTGTAAAAAAAAAATAAACCAAAATAAAAAATAACAACTGTCATTTGCTGCTTAACTATAGCCTTGCAGTGTATGGCATGATCGTGTCTAGCCAGAGGTAATACAACAGCTTGGTTAGAGCAGTCGCCATCAACTGTGCAGGTTATGGGGTTTCTTTGTGCACCCGACATAAAATAATCCATACCTTACCGAGGATTCGAACCCGGATCTCCTGAAGGAGAATCGGACATTCTAGGCACTCAGCCAGGCGATCCACAATAAATAAAGCATACGTATTATTTTAAATACTGTTTTTTTTTGGTTTTGTTTTATATGTGAACAGGACAACTGCTCAAGTGTCAAATCTCACTAAGAAGGCATTGTGAAAGAATGTCATCAGTGGCAGAGACAGACCAAGAGAAATGATATTGGGTGGACTAAAGAAGGCATCGTGGAGGAATGTCATAAGTGGAGCTGAATCAGAGCAGCATGCTAGGAGATCTGGGTAGAGACAGGACTCTGTGTCAGTTGGCAAGGCACATGATGATGGCTTTTAGGATTGTTGTGTTTATATGTCTCACTATGTCATCTTAGAACTTGCGGTGTCGAGGTGGAGCAGAAACAGCAGGAGAGTGCCCGTTTATGGGCTTCATATATCGTGATTTACATGGACTTATTCGCTCTGTCTATCGTGTACATGGTCGGCCTCGGCTTCAGGTTCCATTTGGTCTGTACATCATTGCTTGTTGTGTTATGGTTTCAGTTAGTAGCCTAGTTATGAGGCCGAACCTTTTTACTTCCTGTTTTCTTTTGACATGAAGAGCTGTTATAACCACCCCTCTAGTCCCGATTTAATCATTTATGATTTTCTTTCTTCTTAATTCATTGAGTATTCTTGTTGGGAATCTCATTTCCGTTGTTGTAAGTTTTCTTTTCTCTTTTTCTGTCATTGTCCAAAGTCTGGCATTGGTATTATATAACTGGTAGAAAGATTGTGTTGTTGAGTTCTTTTTTCAGTATCTACTTATACGTGTCTGTTTTTGGTATTGGTGACGTGTGTCGTGACCTCTTTTCTGTGCAATTTAGACTGAAGTAGCGAATTGGATCATGAATGTAAAATTAAGTGGGTCAGTGTTTAATAGGTATTAAAGTAAGTATAGGTGTGAGCTCTCCACAGCTGCCAGTATCGGATAATGTCTAATCAAAGTGTCATCCCATCCCGATCTGGCAAAGTGTTGGTCATGAAGTCCTCCTGCCTGGGGCGAGGGTTCCTGTAACTGTCATTTCTTCTTGGCAGCGGCCTTGGTGACTTTGCCTACTCCAGCTTCCTCCTTGGTGACAGACTTGATGACACCGACAGCCACGGTCTGTTTCATGTCACCCACGGCAAAACGCCCCAGAGAGGGGTACACCTGGAACGCCTCCACGCACATGGGCTTGGTGGGGACCAGGTCAACCATAGCTTGGTGTTGTCCTCAAGCGTCTTGCCTCAACGACGGTCACGTGTCTCCTTGATCTCAGCAAACTTGCAAGCGATGTGAGCAGTGTGGCAATCCAGAACGGGCGGGTAGCCATTGTTGATCTTACCTGGTGGTTCGGAATGATGACCTGGGTATGGAAGGGCTACACAAACTTGGGTGGTTCAGAATGATGACCTGGGTATGGAAGGGCTACACAAACTTGGGTGGTTCAGAATGATGACCTGGGTATGGAAGGGCTACACAAACTTGGGTGGTTCATGTTTGTTGGCACCATCTACATTACCACAACGGATGACCTTGACCAACACTTTCTTGACATTGAATCCACATTGTCACCTGGGCCGGCTTCAGGGAGAGCCTCGTTGTGCATCGCCACCGATTTGACCTCAATAGTGACGTTAGCAGGAGCAAAGGTCACGACCACGCCAGGCTTCAGGATGCCAGTCTCACAGCCCACTGGCACAGTTCCAATACCGCCAATTGTGTAGACATCCTGCAGGACGTAGTGGCTTGTCCACTGGGTGGCTGGTGTATTGGATGGCATCCACAACGTTGATCAAAGTCACGCTAGATGCACGACCTTCTTTCCTTTCAATGTACCATCCCTTGAACTAGCCCCCGCTTGTAGACTCCCCCAGCGTGTTGTCTCTAGCCCAGCCAGAGATGGACACGAATGGGACACAGACAGGTTTGTATCCAATCTTCTTGACGTAGTTGCTGACTTCCTTTTCAGTTTCCCTGAAACGAGCCTCAGAGTATGGTGGAGTGGTGCTGTTCATCTTGTTGACTGCAATGATGAGCTGCTGAACAGCGAGGGTGTAGACCAGGAGAGCGAGATCCCGAGTCTGGCCTTCTCTGAAGATTCCAGTCTCAGACTCACCAGTGCCGAAGACAACAACCAGCACAGTACAGTCAGCCTGTCATGTGCCAGTGATCATGGTCTTGATGGAATCCCTGTCTCCGGGGGCATCAGTGATAATACTACTCGGTCTGGAACTTCCAGAGAGCGATATCTATATTGATACCGCGTTCTCTCTCAGCCTTCAGCTTGTCCAACACCCAGGCATACTTGAAGGACACTTTGCCTACCTACTGGGTCGCCTTCTCGAACCTGGCAATGGTACGCTCGTCGATACTACCGCACTTGTAGATCAGGTGTCCAGTGGTGGTGGACTTGCCGGAGTCGACATGACCAATGACTATAATGTTGATGTGGACCTTATCCTTGACCGTGACTACAGATTAGTTTTAAGATGGAACTAGCTGTTCGCTCAGAGACCACCGCATTTACAATTACAAGGTACACAGTATTTTTTATTTTCATTTTTTATTTTTATTTTTTTTTAAAATAAAACAAATGTGTGTTTATTTCATACATTAAAAATTATAAAACAAGTGCAGTTGGCATATCAACTAAAAATTCATTATTATGTGTGTTTTAACACAGTATCTATTCTTAAAACAAATTATTTAATAGCATAAACAAACAGTGACAATGTTTCTGCTCAGAAAACTTTAACAAATTTAAGGTATGTCATGCTTCACTTTCATTCTTTTTCACATTTTCTTCGTCCTCATCTGTATGTTTCTTTTGTTTTCTTCTGGGCAATCATTTCTCTTCGATGACTTACTATCTTCTAATGAATCGTCTCTATTGTTGTCAGTTTCACTGTTTTTGCCATCTTCACTTTCATCAAGACGACTTCCATTCCTCAATCGACTGTTGACCTCATGTAAAGCTTTCCTAATTGCATTCTGAGCAGCTTTATCATTCTGGTCTACTGCCAAATCCAAAGCTTGTTTGAATGACGCTGAGGCTGCTTCATACTCTCCACATTTAACCTCTGATTGGGCTACCAGAACACGTGCATGAAGCTGCCACCCGGGGTCTTCGGCTTCTATTGCTGCTTCCACAGACTTTTATCCATGCTCCTTTGCATCCTCATATTCACCCAGCTCTCCGACCGATCTCATGAAACAGCCAAGTATTTTCTAATGCTGACTTGCTCTTTTGGAGTTTGCTTTTCCAGCCTATTCTCTGCCAGAAGCGTTCTGCGCACACGCCGACGGAAGTTCTAGTTCTGTTTAACGGTTTACTTTCCATCTTCTTTACTGCCCTACCACGCTTCAATATGTCGTATCGGCACTTTCTGACACGTGTACATAGGATTATAGCAGCTCCCGCTGTAAGATATATGTTTTCTATGTTAAACGACCCAGTGGGGGCCACGTTTAAAGCGATATGTAGGTATTTCATGAACTAAATTATGAACACTGATGCACAAGCCCTGGTAAATGTGAACTTAAAGGACATTACTTTTTTTTTAAAAACTTTTATTTCATACAAAGCAATGCGTATTTACAAGTTGTAGTGTGTGTTTCTTTTGTTTGTGTATATTACAGAGCGTTGCCGTTTGTTAGTGTTAAGTGTGACATTGTGAATAAAACATATACATACATATATACAGTTATGATAATATGACATTTGTGGCATAGTGCATGTAGATACACATTCCTTGCATATGCTTCACTTCCACTTCCGCAAGCGGAATGCATGAAACACCTGTCCATCTCTCCCTCTCCTCTCTTCTCTCTCTCTCTCTCTCCTCTCTCTCTCTCTCTCTCTCTCACACACACACACACACACACACACACACACACACACACACAATCTCGTGATTTCTGGAGACCGCAGTACATTTAAATGCCTCGCGCTTGGACAATAAACTTTAAACTACAATTTCCATTAACATGTGGCTTCTTTGTAAATTCTGGGTCACTTAGCTACTGAGGCGAAGGTCGTTGGTGTTGTTGCCTGATGACAAATTACAGGGTGACGCTCTAGTCCATGATACCTTTTGTTTGGGGAACAAGAATCAGGGATTTACTACTAGTAATTAGAGTCCATGGCCTGTCTCCAGGGAGATAATTGGTCCAAAGTTGTGATAATGTCTGGGTTTCATATACAATGGGAAGGAATTAAAACCTGGCCACTAAAAGCCACCTTAGCTTACTGGGTACTTAAAGGGCTCATTCAATTTGTTTATACATGGTGGTGCATATTTTTCTTTTGAAACATAACATTACCATATAACATCATTTTAATACTTGAGATACCGACTTGGTTTAAAGGCTGCTACACGCACGCACGCGCACACACACACAATCATAGACACCCATCCACAATATATTTCATGTTGCACATTCAAATATAATAATGGGAAAATTAATAATAATAGTAGCAGTAATAATAATAGTATTTTTAATAATAATAATATAATTGAAAGTTTATTAATACCATCAATAAACACATTTATAGTTGTAGTATCCTTTGTTTAAAACAAATTCTTTGCTTCTTCTGTAATATGTGCTGTCTTCAGCCAAATCGTTTACGAGATTTGCGCTTGTGGGGTTAAGATTAGAATGTTTGCGACTTTTTGTTGATAAAGTTGTTGGACAATTTCTTTGTTGATTGTTCTGTAATTGTATAGTGCTTTGTTTCTTAATGTCCATATAAGATTTTTGTACTCTGCCAATAGCACAAGTAGCTTTGTGTGAATGTCTTGTGTGGAGTAAGGAATGGAATTTATCATTATTGCTTTGTAAACATCTGTTCTTTGTTTGATATGAGTGTTTAGGATGTTTTGTAGGAGATTTCTTGTTGGCATGATTGTGTTGCATTCGAATAGATGTGCTCTTCTGATTCTTGGACGTTCCGTCTACAAAGCTGACACTGTAGTATTTGTTTAGTTATTTTTGCTGTCCTCTCTGTTGTTGGGGTTATGCTGTAAACAAGCCTATATGTAATTTCCTTTGCTTTTGGGGTAATCTGCTTGTTGTGAATATTAGAGAAAATTTCGGTATAATCTTTTATGAAATATCTATGTCCACTTTTAATTCTGAAATGTACCGGAGTTGCTTGTAATTTAACTAAATGCCTGTAGATTTATTTGTTTTCTTGTGTAGTAATTTGTCGTGTCCTTTAATGACTGAAATACATGTTTTGTAGAACTTTGGGAGAGTGCCAAAATAATGTGAGGATGTATTCCTAATAGGTGTTAAGTAAGATAGCCTAATTCCAATGTAATAGTGTGCTAAAGGGTGTTTTTCTGGGTATTGTAGGATTTCACCTACGTGTTTGATCCTAAGTGCTTGTATTTTGGTTGTTATGTCTTGGATGGCGATACCTCCATCTTTTTGTCTTGCATGAGTGCAGTATGTTTGATACTGCAGATGGTGCTGCCAAACACAAAGCGTCTAATCTTTTTGTTTATGTTTGTGACAGTCTTTGAAGTGGAGGATCTAGGACTGTGCACAGATATAGTATTTTTGGAATTATATATGTATTAACAATGGTACTTCTACCAAATATGGTAGTTGTTTTGTATTTGTACCTCTGTAACATATCTGTTATTTTCTTCTCTAGATTTTGCCAAGTGTCTTTGTGTGTCTGATTTGGTTGACATGGGAAGACTATTCCGTACACTTTTATAAGATTGTTTGATGTTAAGTCAAATGGAAAATCCGCCTTATTTTTCCATTTGCCTAAGCCCATTATAGTAGATGTTTGGACGTTTAATTTTGCCCCACTCTCTTTGCCGAAAAACGAGAACGTTTCCAAAATGATCCGTACAGATTTTTCAGTTGTCGGAAAGAAAATGGTATCGTCCGCATAAGCACGCAGCTTTTGTTCACCCTTCCCTGGTATGAACGTACCCCTGACATTGTCGTCCTGTCGTATCTTTTCTAGAAGTGGCTCTAGAGCGACAACGTACAGTAATGGGGACAAGGGACATCCCTGTCTCACTGACCTAGTCAACCTGAAAGAATTGGTTAGGGTATGGTTTAATAGAATCCGACTTTCCGGTTTCATATATAAAATTTTGACCCATGTCCGAAAATAATTTCCCACGTTGCAGTGTGAGAGAGTTTTGAGGAGGTATGAGTGAGATATTCTGTCGAATGCTTTTTCTTGATCTAAAGAGAGAATTGAGGACTGACAGTTTTTCAGATGTGTGTAGTTGATGATGTCCCTTATGAAGTGTGTGTGTTGCTGGATATTCCGGTGTTGTACACTACATTGCTGGGATTCGTGGATGAGGGATGACATTACTGGTTTCAATTTATTCGTCAAAACCTTTGTTAAAATCTTGTAGTCTACATTTAAGAGCGAGATCGGTCTGTAACTCTTTAAAAGTGTCTTGTCGGTGTTCTCCTTCGGAATAAGAGTTATGTAAGACGTGTTGAAACTGGATGGGAGTTCTTGTTTTTGGAAAGATTCAGAGAATACTGTTAGTAAAAGGGGACCTAGGAGAGGAAAGAAAAGCTGATAGAATTCAGCGGTAATACCGTCAGGGCCAGGCGATTTGCCCTTCTGCATTCCATGAACCGCTTGTGCTATATCTGTTAGTGTTAATTCAGTATCTAGTGTTAGTTTCTGTTCCTCTGTGAGTTCTTTTGGGAATTTCATATAGTGTTCTTGCACGTGCGCCTGTGTGTTTTCCTCTGTATAAAGGTTCTTGTAATAATCTTCAAAGGCTAAGGCTATTTGTTGTGGCTCTTGTATATTTCCTTCCCTGTCAATTATCTGGCCTATCTGTCTGCTGCGCTGTATGTTTTGTTCTAAAGATAGGTATTTTTTACTCGGTATCTCTTGTGTTATAGTTTGTAACTTTGTTCGCAGTAAAGCCCCCTGAAATCGATGATGTCTGTGGAGATCTAATTCTTCCTGTAATGCTATGATGTGTGGTGAATTTTTGTCTGTCTGTAGTAAGAGCTTAATTGCATTTTCCAATACTTTTTCTTGTTGTAGGTTTTGCTTGTGTATTACTGCTGCTAGTGTTTGTGTTCTCTCTCGTATAGTTTGTTTAAGTGTTTCCCAGAGTTCTCGCGCATTACCCTCTGGTATATCGCATGTGTATGTGAGGATCACTTTTGTTATGCAATCTACATAGTCCTGATTTTGTAAAAGTGTGCAGTTAAGTTTCCAGTGGGGAGATCTTCTAAGATGTGGTGTTGATCGTACTGTGTTTATTGTTGCAACTACAGCCTTATGGTCTGTGAAGTTCAGTGTCTCCTGTAAATGCTTGACTTGTGTTATATGATGTGTTATGGGCGCATAAATTCTATCTAATCGCGCTGCTCTATTATGCGCATTGTTTGTGTGTGTTGTATCTATTCCATGGGAATGCATCTTCCTGTATGCGTCTGTTAGCCCATGGATATCTAAAATTGTTTGCAATGTGTCTAATTGATGTTCCTCCTCCCCCGTTGTGTTTCTAATTTGCATTCTTACATCTCCATTTATAAGGTCGTGCGCCGAAAGTACGCAATTAAAATCACCCCCTAGAATGATGTTGTGACCGCGATATGAGCGTGATAATACATTTTCCAGTGTTTGGTAGAAGAGCGGCTGATTTCTGTAGTCAGGCGGTGCGTGTATGTTGACAATTGTGTATTTATTTATGTTATTTCTCACCTGTACTATAGCTATCCTACCCTGGCAGTCCCTCTCCTTCTCTATAATCTGCCACCTGTCCGATGTCTGTATTATTGCGGTACCCAATCCGATATGTTGAGTACTAAGACTAAAATATGAGTGTCTTAGACCTAAGCATGTTGTGATATATTATGCGTTTTCGTCGGTTTTAACGTTAGTTTCCTGAATGAGTGTAAAATCAGGTTTATATTTGTGTATGAGTGGTATAAGATGATTAATTTTGGATCTTATACCTCGAATGTTAATACTCATTATTTTAATTTCCGCTGCCATTTTTGTTGTAAAATAAGAAAAGGTTGAGCATAATTATGTTTCTTGTTTCAAACTGTCTGTATTCATGTTATCATTTCTGGAGATAGTCAGTAGATTCCTTCGCCAGGCTTGAAATCTCTAAGTCAATAACGAGACGTGGTGAATAATCTGACAGGTTTCTTTGTCGTGGTGGTGTGTTAACATTATCACTGTCTATTTCGGTGACGGCCCTGGTCGTTATCTGTTCAGCGCAATTACTTACACATTTCTTTCTGTTTGACCTGTGCGCTTCAGGCGGTGTAGGATAGTCATGGTTGTTGAGAGGCGGCAGCGTGGTAACAGGTGTTTGGCAGGCTGGAGGTGTCGAGCTCTCGCCGTCAGACAGGCTCTTGTTTGGGCGTCCCCTTTTCCGACTGACCAGCTGGAAACCGTCTTCATCCTCCTTATCCTTACTATGTTGAACTATCTGGGAGTTCGAGGTGACATTTTGTGCCAGTCTAGGTCCCTTCTGGGTTTGTACTTTGGCCGGACATTTATTACTCCAGTGGAAGTCTTCCCCACAGACTGTACACACCGTACGGCGCTCCGGAACTGTGATGAAGAGACGGTGTAGCTTGTCTTCTACCCCGTCCAACTCCATGGAAGTGCATAAGCTGAAAAACAGCACGGACAAGTGGTTACTTCTGTGCAACCCGAAATAACCTCTGCCACATTACGTAGACATGGAGAAGGTACACAGTATGTACCTGCCAAAAATACACTGTTCATCAATACAACCCGGATACAGTCAAAATGTGAATTGTTCAGATGTATCGCTCTTTCAGAAAAAATAACCTTGTGTACGATATTATACAATATGAAAAGGCATATATGGATTACTATAAGATTGCAAAAACAAATAAAGCATAATAGCCAGAGAGCTTCCATGCGAAAAGACAAGTGAAATATCAGAAATATGTTTGTATAATTAAATAATCACAGTATTTGTTGAATGAGTACATAGCTATGGTTATCTCCCGTGCTGGCCTTAATATGGAGTTAGATTATATTTATCTCCCCTAATTGCCTCATTTCCTATACTATAGTGATTTCAAACTTTATATTAATGTCATGTAGATTATTGCGAAAACAGAAATATAAATCAACATGTTGTGAACAGTGAGACTAATATTTTGAAATATGAATTCATCATCATGTATCTTGCCAAACGGCGTAGGCGATCATGCACTCCCTTATCATTAAAGTATATAATAAACATATGTCTACCAGCGAGTCAATGAGTGCACGACATCCACTGCACGGTGAGATTAAGAAGAGAATGGGCAGCAGGTTAGACAGAGGAAACTCCTGGAAGGATCAGGCCGAGCACAATATTCGATAGGCCTGTTCACAAGAGGACACAGATTCTTGTAAAGGATGGAGACAATTGCAAGCAACATGTAGTACGTTCATTTTAGTATGCATTAGACTGAGTAGATGGTGAAGACAACAACACCTGATAATTTTAAAGGTAGACGTTCAGGCCTTTTCTATTGTGGATTCTTCTTAGGATAAGTTGTCATCTAGACAGACGGGTCTATTATTGGACATAGGGGAGCTCAAGGGATTTTACAGATCAGGTCAGAGGGACAAATGGGAAGGCAGACTACTGTGAATCCACCTTAAAACAAGTAGTCTGACTATGGTAGCCATGGCAGTAACTGAATCAGTAGTCTGTCTGAAGATACAAATTGTAACCCGACATGTCAGTAACTGAAGCAGTAGTCTGTCTGGAGATACAGATTGTAATCCGACATGGCAGTAACTGAAGCAGTAGTCTGACTGGAGATACAGATTGTAATCCGACATGGCAGTAACTGAAGCAGTAGCCTGACTGGAGATACAGATTGTAATCCGACATGGCAGTAACTGAAGCAGTAGTCTGTCTGGAGATACAGATTGTAACCCGACATGGCAGTAACTGAAGCAGTAGCCTGTCTGGAGATACAGATTGTAATCTGACATGGCAGTAACTGAAGCAGTAGTCTGTCTGGAGATACAGATTGTAATCCGACATGGCAGTAACTGAAGCAGTAGTCTGACTGGAGACAAAGATTGTCATGAGAAGAAATAAACTAGAGCACTTGGTGATAACTAGCAAAAGTACGGGAAAAGAACAAGTGAAAGGCAGAGAAGTAAAGATTCAGATGGCATGGCAACGTCGCATGGTCGAGTCAAGAACAAGAAGCTGATCCACGAGCCTGGTGATAGAGTTAGATTGCGAAATATGACCGCCCACGCTTACGGACATGGCACACGATGATGATTAATGCATGTATGTCCATGCCCCAGTTGTGTGTAATTTCCTGTCTTCACTTTTGTTCTAGTCGACCCCTTCTTCTCATTACAGGAGCCACGCCTTCCATTGCTGTTCTTCTCAATCAGCGTGACCTTCAGTATGGCCGACATGTTTCGGTTTCCCAGACATGACCTTGTTCATCAGTCAGTTGTCTTCAATGTTCAGATTGTGTAGTCTATCAGTTTGTATGTCATACAGTCCACGGTCATATAATCATGTTTCTGTAACATTTCAGTTCTAGCTCTCAAGGTCTCACAACACGCATATGGAGACGTTTCAAATACAAGACATCGCGGCAGAGAATGCTTACGTCATGATTATAGCCAACTGGTCAATGACTTACGTCACAAAGCTGCCATGGTTTCACTATGTTTATTACTTGATTACAAAACAATGGCTTGGTTACTGTAACTTCTATCACACTTCTAAGGTCTTTATTTGAAGCCCATTCATATATATCTAACTGCAGTGTCACGCCAAGTGGCGGAGATTGCTGTAGATTCCTTGCCGTATCTTTCTATGCAAAGATGGCCACAGGCCTGCACATGACAACTTTTCATTGCCCTCATTAGTTACAATTTAATTTGTTACGATAGTTCATCCCACTGAGGTCCACCAAGGCCAGTCTGTCATTGCTAGTGATTTTGTGATTCGAGTTTGAAACTTCTGTGAACGTTTCTGCACTCTGGAAAGAACAAGTGCAGATAAATCCATACTTTGATCTTAGCAGACACTAATTATGATGGGAGAAAATGGCAGAGTACAATTACCAGGTACATTATTATTTAATAATTATACATGTCAACAGTATAAATACGCTGGTCTCACTGGTCGAGGGGTTAGCAGCTTTCTCCGTAACCCCGAATATTCTCATCGTTGACGTGAGCGCACGAGAATTGGAAGCGGTTCAAGTCGCGCCAGTGACTTATGAGAGTATGGAGCCGGTCGCTCAGAAAGTCGTGGCGTGCTGATGAGCGTAATCTAGCCTAGGAATCAACATACAGCTGAAAGATTCTGGTGTTGACCGCAATATCCTGAAACAGGATGGAAACGCGGGAAAAAAACCAGTATAAATACAATGATGTTAAGCAAATAATTCTTCCGACCTATCATACTTTAAGTAAACTAATATTGTGTTCGATATTATACAATTTTCAAACTCATTTGTGAATTAATACAAGATAGTAAATAAACAAATAAAAATATTATTTTATTGAATAATTGCCAGAGAGCTGCCACGAAAAGAAACAATTGAAATGGTATAGATATATTTTAAAAAAAGAATTACATAACCACCGTATTTGTCATAACAATAAATTGCTATTGTTATCCTCCGTGCTGGCCTTAATTTGGATTTAGATTATTATTACTTCCCCTTATTAACTCATTTGCTGTAGCATAGTGTTTTCAAACGTTATTTTAATGTCATGCACACTATTCCGAAAACAAAAACACAAAATGTTAGTAAACAGTAAGACTAATATTTTTTTCTCTCTTTAAATATGACATCATCATCATTATCATCATTATGTGCTTTGTCAAATGGCGCAGGCAATCATGCATTCCGTTATCGTATGAGGGGACTTCACATGAAAACATTAAACGCGTGTTTGTGTGAGAGAGAGAAAGAGAGAAAGAGAGAGAGTGTGTGTGAGAGAGAGAGAGAGCGAGAGAGAGAGAGAAAGAGAAAGAGAGAGAGAGAGAGAGAGAGAGAGAGAGAGAGAGAGAGAGAGAGAGAGAGGCTGGTTAAACCAGGCGTCGGTAGCCGATTTGGTGTCAAACCAAGCGGTGAACTAGGGTATGCCTACCCAGCATGTGAAGACAGGATTCGGCAGACTGTTAAACGGGCAAGACGGCGTTTACATTCAAAACGTGGAACGTAATGAGCACGGCAAGGCACGTAGAGCACCCTGGTCATCCACTGCACCTGTATTCGTCTCCAGTCGTCTTGACTTGACTTGTCACTGGACTCGGGTGGACTTAGGCGAGAGAGTGATGTTGACGAATTGCGCAACTCTTCCTCACTTTAATCCAAGTCATCGTTCAAGTCAAACGTTATCCAACTTCATATGTCACTTTCAACCTTCAAGCCCTGTGGCGATGGGCGAGCGGCAAAGTGGCAGCCGTAGTCGTAGACCTGCACGCAGGCGGCTCAGGCCATATGGTCGTCTTCTACTGACCGGAGCAGCAGTGGGATTCGGCAGCCCCCTGAGCGACTGAGCAGCCCTCTATAGGAACACACTGCTCACCTCCATAGCATGAGGAAGGGGCTAGAAAAGGTGCCCTAAAAATGTGTCTGCCCCATCATTATCTAACCAACTAGCCGCGGTTGGTTGGTACCATATACTGCGATCGACATACAAACAAAGAAAAAACAGGTAAAGCTAAAAAGAGCTAACCATATTCCCTTGACAATCGGAATTTAGAATGTACGCACCGGGCCTAGAGAGACGAACAGCACTGATTGGGAAAGCGCTGGGTATGTACAACATCGACATTGCAGCCTTGGGTGAGACACGACTTGCAGACGAAGGCCAAATCTGTGAACTAGGTTCGGGCTAAACATTTTTTTTTCTGGAGTGGAAGGAAAAGCGAGGAAAACCTCTAAATAAAAACTACTAGGAGGCAACTAGAAACTTCTCAAAAAAGATAAGTGCAATAAGAACCAGAGGAGAACCCTTTGACCCAACTGAAATAATTAACAGCGAAAATGGAGTACCAATAAGTGAACAAATAGAAATGCTAATAATATGGAAGCAGTATTTCGAACAACTTCTCAACATCCTATCAGATGTCACAGGAACTCAAGAGACCTACACAGATGTCACCGAAGAACTAGAACCAGACATACTAAAAGAAGAAATTATAGAAGCCATCAGATTAGCCCCATTGTACAAATAACAAGGACAAGATGAAAAACCAAATGAACTAATTAAAGCATCAAGTGAAATAGGAACAGCATGGCTACATAGACTATTCAACCATGTTTGTGTAGAACAACAGACACCACGGGACTGGAGAAACGCCATAATTTTCCCAATTTGGAAAAACAAAGGCAGCAAAGGAGACTGCACACAATACAGAGGCATTTCACTGTATAGTCAAACTGAGAAAATATTTTGCAAAATTCTTGAGAAAAGATTACGAACTATTATAGAACCCCAGCTAAGCGAAACACAACTTGGATTTAGAAAAGCAAAGGATGCACATGTGCCATTTTTGCTCTTAGACAACTTATAGAAAAAATCAATTGAATTCAATGAAACACTCTACTACGCCTTTGTCGACCAAGAAAAGGCATTTGATAGAGTAGATAGAAACAAGCTGTGGACAATCCTTAAACAATATGGAGTGAGTACACATCTAACAAACTTATGTAGAAGCTCATACAACAACAGTGAATGCACAGTGAGGGCAACTGGAGGACACTCATAACTCTTCACCATAAGATCTGGAGTACGACAGGGTTGTATCCTGTCCCCTCTCTTGTTTATAACATATATAGACAACTCATGTAATGAAACCGGCCAAACAGAGACCGCAGGAACACCACATGACGAGAACACAGAAGAATAACCATCTGCAAATCTAACCATTAGAGAACTCATGTTTGCGGGTGACAAATCTCTAATAGCAAAATAAGAAGCTGAATTACAAAACTGCATGAATAGTCTATACTAAAAGTGTAGGGAACATAACTGTTACAATTTGGGTGGAAAAGGTCAGTACCCACAATGCATTCCCCGTGATAAGTAACGTTAGAGAAGTGGGACTGATTTCCAACAGTGTAGGTATGTCACTGGAATGTGATGTGACACGAAAGGACTCAGGATGTCTAGGGGATATGTTAAAGAACCACGCTAATTTCTGTCATTCCCAAGGAGAACACAGTTTGACTCATTAACACTCAATTGTATCCATTTTCCTTAATAGGTGAAATGGGTGCAATAATAATTTAAATATAAAGAGTTCTCCGCAATGGACAATTTGGAACCTGGGAGATTACAGTAGGATCAGTAGTTTAAACTGCCTACTAGTGGTTATCCAGCAATTTGCTGTTCCAAATTATTCAAAGTGTGTTAATTAATCTCTTAATTAAACATTAACTGAGCAACATTGAACTGAGTAACATCACAAGTTAGTGAAGAAGAGGAAAGTTAAATTTCATCATTTTAATTCAACCAAAATATTCTGAAGACTGGAGGAAAGTTAATAAAAGGCTTCTCCAAATGAAATACACACACAACACACCAGACATGAATGAATGTTATCAAACATCAAGTAGAGTATGATTGCATGTTGTATAACATGTGTCTTTCACAAGAAGACTTTTCTGTGTTCCCCTCCTGAAATGCGCTATAATCATTTATTAAATATGTCTGGTGGTGGTAAATGTCTCCTTATAAAGTTCTGGTATAACAGTATGGAACACGGTCCTAGAAAGTAATCTGACTGAGATCCAATGAAGTAGGTATTCAGTTCATATATCTTCTGACGAGAAAGTTCATACTGTACGGATGACACAGTTCTCTTCGGTGTAGATGGAATATAATGTGTTTTTTTTTAAAGATTTGTTTAAGATTTCTGAGTAAATTGGTTCACAGCTGGAGGTTGCTGGAGATAATGGAATTGGGCAGATCCCAATAGAATGTGTTTCCATACAGGAGTGCTTTAGATTGACTCCAGGACAACCAGACCGTGTGGCAACTGTTCCAACAAAAAGCTGAGCTTTTCCATATTCATCCCCGACAAATCGTGTGCTTACTTCATACTGGAATCACCCACGAACACCATCTCCTCTCAGAAATATCCGAGGAGGGCACAGTAATTCATATTGGACAGAACCACGTCTTGTCTTCAGAAATTTAACTGAATAAGTGCGCGGTAAGTTAGGTTGGCGATCCAACAATGCACTGCGACACGCTTTCGGTCGTTTAATTATCCAGTTGTCTATCAGATCAGGGACGCCGCCCTGGTTTCAGTCTGGAAATAAGAAATAAAAGGTGTGAAAAATTATTTTCTTTTTTTTAAATGGAATAATCACAGTATTTGTTTTATGAATAAATAACTGTCGTTATTTCCCTTGCCTGCCTTAACATATATATCTATATTATAATTGTTTCCCCTGATTATCTTATGTCCTGTAATATTTTATCGTAGACCAGTGTTTCCCAATCTTTTTTGTGCCATGCCCCACGTAAGCCTTTCTAAAATTCATATTGCCCCCCTCCCCCGCCCCACGCCCCCCTCAACATATACATTATTTTTAATATTCAAAAATTGAAATGTTCACTAAAGAAACTTGAATGATAGGTTTTAGGAAGATATCACTAGGAAATTATTGAGCAAACACAGTAAGTAAATTTTCAAAACATATAAAGGAGAACTGAAATTCAAGTACAAAATAATTTTAATGAAAGATTTTTCAATATTATTTTAATTATTAGTAATTATTTATTATTTAAATTTAGTGAGATCCTTGCGCTTGATGCTTGCTGCAAAGAGATCTTATGTCAGGTTCCAATTTAGTTAACTTCAGTCTCAAGTCTCCCCGTTTTGTTATATTCAGCCGATTTCTTCCATTTTCGAATTGCCCCCCTTAACAATCGAATTGCCACCCTGTGGGGCGTGTGCCCCACGTTGGGAAACACTGTCGTAGACGGTCTTGATGCTCTCATTCTTAACTGTGAGTGTACGCGCTCAGAACTACTGCGAATTCTTTAGGGTTGGAAAGAGGGCTGCATTGTGTGTCAAGGTTTGTAATTGTAATTGTGAGCTTATTGCTTCAGATCTACGCATAAGTGAATGTTCCGCACATCAGCTTGACATTACTGGAAGATAAGTGAGCAAACAGAAGATGCGATCGAAAATAAATGTCAATATATCAGACCCCAATATTATAATAAAGTGGACAAATACTAAAGAACAAGCACGTATCTGTAGATACTGGACAAAGAACTCTACAACACAATCTTCAAGCTGACCCTTTCAGATGAGTGCAGGATGTGGCGGTTGATCTGCATGTGGCTCTATCGGATGTGGGGCATCTTGCTTATGATCGAGAAGTTTTCCGGAAGGTTTTCCTTTTTTTTTGTGCGCTGTTGTGAAAAGAACATGCTACTGAATGAATGAATGAATGAATGAATGAATATGTTGCCCCTTCTCTTGTTGATCTCACCGTGCAGTGGATGATGTGCACTCACTGACTTGATGGTAGACATGTGCTCATGTACTTCGCCAACATCATCTGAAAAAAAAACATGGTGATGATGATGACGATGGATTCATATCATGAAATATTATTCTTAATATTTACTAAAATGATGTTGTCTATTTCATGTCTATTTTCGCAATAATGTGTATAACATTAAAATAAAGATTAGAATAACTGTACTACAGGATATGAGGCAATGCGGGGAAATAATTAATCTGTATCCATATTTAGGCAACCAGCAAGGGAGATAATGCCGTCTATTTATTAATTGAAAATATACGGTGGTTATTTATTATAAATAAAATATCTATAACCTTTTACTTCGCTCTTTACCTCGAAGATATCCTGTAATTTTGCAATCAATCAATTTTTTTCATTTGCTTGTTACAATCTTACATTGAACCATACATGACTTTACTTATTGAATAATATCGTACGCAGTATACATTTATGTAAATAGTGATAGGTCTGAACAAATATCAGCTTAACTATAATGATATTATGTATGTAACAGCAGTAATCTTTGGCAGGTACATGTCTGTACCTTATAATTATACTCAGCATGTTGGTGTAGCATCAAGTATCTACTGTTAACTTTTGACATTAGCTCGGACATAAGGTCAGAACCAATGTCCACCCGTACTTCCCTGTATTTGCCTTCCTAGCTGTTCATCTTTTTACCTCAACTTCACCCGATTTAAACTACCAATTATTGTGTCGTTCTGAGATAGCTGCAGAGTAATAAAACATCAAAACTTCATCGAGGTTTTCTCGGTGGCCACTGTCCACGACCGGCCCAACCTCACGGCCACACTGCTGAGGCAACACTTAGAGCTGGCTCCGCCACCGTCCTCCTCCTGGCGACCATGGAAATGTTTGAGCGAAACTATAACTTGTAATTCTTGTACACACATTCCATGTGACATTATATTACATAATCAGCTATGTATTTTGTTACCATCAATGACAAATAGAAGCATTCTCTTCTTTCTGTTTGTCCTTGCAATGGATAGAAAAGACAAACTGTTCTGTTTGATAATTATTGCAAAGACCAGTTCCACAGAGCCTGTCTGAACAAACTGTAATCAAAAGAAGCCACAACTAGATGGTCATACATACACTGAAAAGCACTTGTCACGAAAGACAAAGCTTCACAAAATAATTAATTATAAAAAAAAAAAAGAAATAAAAAATAAAAAAATACACTTGATCTTGCTAGCAGAAGTCAACGGAATTACAAGTTATAATTTCACTCACGCAGAAGTCAACCGAATGACATACAGGGACTTTGGGACCTGTTGGAGCGGCTCGGGTCCCTGAGCGAACCTTTATAAATTGTAACTAGTGGCGGCTAAGATCAAAGTATGGATTTGTCTGCACTTGATCTGGCCAGGGTGCAGAGGCGTTCATGCAAACTGCAAACTCTCACACACAGATATAGAGAGATATACAGTTACGTGGAGCTATAGAGAGCAAGTTACATAGGCTGGCTAGATAAACAGACACAGAGAGGAATAGTATTACAAGGGCTGTAAAGAGTATGTTCATCAGCATGTGCCATGCCGATAAGCGTGGTTGGTCATGTCTCGCCATCTCACACGATCACCAGAGTCGTCGGTCAGCTTCTTGTTCTTGTCTCGACCGTGACACGTGACTATGCCATCTGGATATTTACATATCTGCCTTCCTATTGGTATTTTCCCTCAATTTTGCTTGTTGTCACCACGTTCTATCGATTATTTTTTCTCAGAACAATATGTGTCTCTTGTCAGACTACTGCTTCAGTTACCGCCATCTCCGGTAACAAAATGTGTCTCCAGTCAGGCTGATGCCTTAGTTACTGCTATATTAGGTTACAATCTGTGTCTCTAGCCAAGCTACTATATTAGTTATTGCCATGACAGCCTGTATCTGTCTCCAGCCAGGCTAAGGCGTCACAATAATAGATGTCCTCAATTGAACATGCCTATCGAAAGCTATGCTCGGAATAACCCTTCCAGGAGTTTCCTCTGTCTAACCTGCTGCCCTTTCTCTTCTTGGTGTCACCATGCAGTGGATAATGTGCACTCATTGACTCTGGTAAACATGTGCTCATGTACTTTTCCGATAAAGGAATGAATGCATGATCGCCCACACAATTTGACATGATACATGATGATGATAATGATGATGATGATGATGATGATGATGATGATGATAACGATGATGATGATGTTTATGATATATTTCAAAATATTATCCTCACTGTTCACTAACATGTTGTTGTCTATTTCTGTTTTCGCAAAAGAATGTGCTTAACAAAATTAAAACAAACTTTGCAAACAATGTAACATAGGAAATTACACCATAAGGGGAAACAAATATAATGTAAATCCAAATAAAGGTCCGCACGGGAGATAACTAAACATAGTTATTCATGTAACAATTTAGGGTGATTATATAATGTTCATAAATATTTGTCACATTTTACTTACCTCTTTATCTGGAAGGCGTCTAGCAATTATGTAATCAATCAATCTTTTGTATTTGAGTTTTACAGTCTTGTATTAATCTATAAATGGTATTTGAAATTGTATAATATCGTTCACAATATTACAATACTTAAAGAGCGATAGGTCCGAACAATTATCTGCGTAGGTGCATATAATGTTGATTGCTTTGGACATCATATTTGGCAGGACAACAACGACCTTCACCTCGGTAGATAAGTGACCAAGAAATTACAAAGTAGCCACATTGTAATGGGAATGATAATTTAAAGTTTATTATCCAAGCGCACGGCATTCAGTGTACTGCTGTAACGAGATAGATCAAAATAAAGTGTGCGTGAGTGTGTGTGTGTTCGTGAGAGAGAGAGAGAGAGAGAGAGAGAGAGAGATAGAGAGAGAGAGAGAGAGAGAGAGAGAGAGAGAGAGAGAGAGAGAGAGAGAGAGAGAGAGAGAGAGAGGGGGGGGGGGGGGGGGGGGGAGATGGACAGGTGTTACATGCATTCCGCTTGTGGAAGTGGAAATGAAACATATGCAAGGAATGTGTGTTTACATGCACTATGCTATAGATGTCATATGTATATATGTATGTATCTGTTGTATTCACACATGTGACACTTAACACTAGCAAACGGCAACGCTCTGCTATATTTTAAGGAGACAGAAGCCATGATAACGAAGGGTAGCTTATAAATTGTCACAGCAGACAGCAGAAGATAGACATTGTGCAGCTGAAAATGGCTCACACTTGGACACAAATAACAGTGATAATGAGCGGGCAATGGATGTGTTGCCCGAAGAACAAATAGTTCACGATAGTGGTAATAAGAAGTCCATGTCACGGTTTAATAAATTTAAAATGTAGGAACCGTGTAATTGTAACTGGTGAGGGAAATGATAGGTGTGGTGTTCAGGCCAGATACCTCACACCAGTGACCAACATTGTATTGAAAATATACCGCAAAGAATTTACAGCAATCTCCGCCACTTGGCGTGACACTACAGTTAGATATATTTTATCGTAGACTATCTTGTTGGTCTCACTCTTAACTGTGAGTGTACGCGCTCAGAACATCTACAAGTTTATTAGGGTTGGAAAGAGGGCTACAATGTGAGTCAAGGCTGGTCATTGCAATTGTGAGCTCATTGCTTCAGAACTTCTTATAGGTGAAGTTCCACATATCAACATCAAATTACTGAAAGATAGGTGAGAAATGAGAAGATGAGATCGAATATAGATGAAATAAGGCAACTTTGAGTGTCGAGATCATTAACGCAGAAATTGACACAAAAGATCTCTTCTGCACATCTTTTTTTCGTGTCCGAACCAAGGTCATAGCAGAAGTTATCAAAACTAGAGTAGTTTGTTTATTTTTAAACGAACATCCTAGCAACCATACACGAACATCCTAGCAATCATACATCATTGCGATCGGTGTAGCGAAGCCTAACCGCTTATGTCATCTATTTTTACATATGATGTAACATTATCTAATTAGCATATAAAAATGGCCACCAATTAGTTATTATATTAATTAATTACCAAGTGCATTCTTTATATTATGTTTAAACCCTGGCACGTAATATATTGTATTATGCGGAATGATGCTACGCACATAATGGGTTAATTCCTGTTTAGATATTATGCAACGTTATCTAATTAGCATATAAAAATGGCCGCCAATTAGTTATTATATTAATTAATTACCAAGTGCATTCTTTATATTATGTTTAAACCCTGGGTTCATTTCCTGTTTAGATATATGCAACGTTATCTAATTAGCATATAAAAATGGCC
>JACEFZ010020879.1:0-22728 GCA_014155875.1 Cepaea nemoralis | reverse complement strand
CAATTTTTTTAATTGTTTTAAATTTTTTAAAAAAATCAATGTTTCCCAAAATCAAAAAAATGTGATATGATTAAATAATTAATTTTTACATGGCATTTAATAGGTTTTTAAAAAAACATTCTATGCCAAAACCGGAAAACTAGCCCCCAAAAAGCCTGTCATCATCTACTCTTATCTAAATAATGGTTCGGGTTCATACAGGCAACAATACACTGTTCGCTAGGATATAGAACATTATTGTATAAAGTGTACGTTGCGCAGTGGGTAAACAGACCCGCGCTCTCTTATATTACATATCACAGATATTTAAAAATAAACATATAGTTGTCAACAAATCTAGCCCACTATCTACCCAATATATCTATGAATATCTATGAGTCCCCTCTCAGGCAGGCCTTGTTGTCTCTCTCCAGTCCGTTTGTCCTCTCCCGGTCTCCGCGTGTCCTAACTCGACACGGGCGGTAACTCTGTCCGAGTTCCTCGTGGACCCCGCATTAGGCGGGCCACATCAGTGTCCCACGAATCATGACTTGTGACCAGCTCAATCGAGAAGGTTCCGATTACTCGGCCTGCGCGACTCATGGTCTCCCTTGGGCTGGAGTTGCAGCCCTCTACTAGATATGGAAGTGAGGCGGTGACAGTACCTGAGGTACATTTTTGGGGTGTTTTACTTGATGGATGATGTCTGGTGAGGATAGGAAATTTTTTGTTTTTGAGCTCCATCAATAGTGGAGGACTATAAAGTAGGGGTCAGAAATTATCCCTCCTTTACCCAAGGCACCAGGGGTGTAATGTTCAGTTGTCTGGGACGACAACAGTTAAAGATGGGGAATAATGTACTCGGCTCGCGATGATGGTGGAATTCTGCAAGAGGGCGTCTGATTGGTCTGGAACTCTGGGACCCCAGTATATAAGGCCCCGAACAGGTAGAACTGGCCCTTTTCCGTAGTCCACCACACTGAGTGACAAGGCGCCAATGCCTATTTCTATTGTGTGTTTAGTAGTTAGACCCTGAAGTTTTGCAGTGGAAAAGCCAGAATTCTAGTTTTAGATTTTAGATTTTCCTGGGTTTTTAGTAGACTGGAAGTTTTTGGTAAATTAGTTTTTGGTGGACTAGAAGTTGTTGGTAAATTAGTTCTAGTGGATTAGTGTTTGGTAGATTTGTAGCTTTCACTGGATTAGAAGTTTTTGCTACATTTAGGAATTTGGTTTGTTAGGTTAGTCTCTTTGCTGTTTGATTTTTGCTGTATCCTAATTTCTTTGTTGATGCTACATGTCTGTATATTATTGTGAAGTTTAGAAGTTTAATAAACAAATGATGCTTGTGTTACTCTTACTTTGTTGTTTAGTTGATAGACTCTAGTGTTATAGTCATTGGTGTTAGAACAGCCCTCGGAGTAATTCTTTGTCTGGGATTGGAGAATATTGTTCTAATCCCCTGTCGGCCCACCCTGGACCTTCTTAAACCTTAATTCTTTTCTATTCTTGTTAACCGAGGACGGTGAGAGGTTCTTTCTCTTTATTCATTTTCTTCTTTGGCCCTACGCAGTCAGGGTTGCGCTCTTCTCCTCACATCACCGTAGCAGAAGTAAGTAGTCCTTGCTTCCTGTTTATACCTCTGTTTTCATAAGTAGTCATATAAGTTCCCGTTCCCGACTGTCTGTCTGTCTGTCTGTGTGTCTGTCTGTCTGACCCGGCCCGGCTTCGCCCACTCCTGGTGGGGAGCATCTAATTTAATTCATATAAGTAGTCATATAAGCTCCCGTTCCCTTTCCCGACTATCTACTGTCTGTCTGTCTGTCTGTCTGTCTGTCTGTCTGTCTGTCTGTCTGTCTGTCTGTCTGTCTGTCTGTCTGTCTGTCTGTCTGTCTGTCTGTCTGTCTATTATTTAAAAGAACACTTGAAAGATCTTTACATCTTCCCCCAACAATTAACTTGGGTAAATGGAGCGTCTCATTTAATTCATATTCGGCCCCTGTTCCCATTCCCGTTTCCAAAAAAGACAACCCGGCCCGGCTTCGCCCAGTCCCTGGAGGGGAGCATATAATTTAATTCATATCTGGCGGAGGGATGAGGCGGAGGGAGGAGGAGGAGAAGGAGAAGGAGGGAGGAGGAGGGATTAGGAGGAGGAGGAGGAAGGAGGGAGGAGGAGGGGAGAGGAGGGGGAGGAGGAATAGGGAGGAGGAGGAAGAGGGAGGAGGAGGAGAAGGGAGGAGAAGAGGGGAGGAGGAGGATGGAGAAGGAGCGATGAGGCGGAGGGAGAAGGATGAGGGAGGAGGAGAAGGGAGGAGGAGAGGGAGAAGGAGGATGAAGAATGAGGAGGGAGGAGGATAAGAAGGATGAGGAGGGAGGAGGAGGAAGAGGGAGGAGGAGGAGGTGGAGGAAGGAGGAGGGAGGAGGAGGGAGGAGGATTAGGAAGGAGAGGAGGCGGAGGGACAAGGAGAAGGAGGAGGAGGGGACAGAGGAGGGATGAGGAGGAGGAGTGATGAGGCGGAGGGAGAAGGAGGAGGGAGGAGTAGGGAGGTGGAGGGGGAGGAGGAGGAGAAGGATGAGGAGGGAGGAGGAGGTGGGGGAGAAGGGAGGAGGAAGAGGGTAGGAGGAGGAGGAGAAGGGGAGAGGAGGAGGATTATAACGCATATGCCTGTAGATAACTGCAGCGAAAAGGTGGGGAGCATCTGATTTAATTCATATACGTAGTCATATAAGCTCCCGTTCCCGACTATCTGTCTGTCTGTCTATCTATCTGACCCGGCGTGGCTTCGCCCAGCTCCTAGCGTTGAGCGTCTCATTAAACTCATACAACCAAAAAAAAAAATTACTTGAAAGAATGTCCTTCCACACACCATCCATTATTTTTTTATGAAAACTGTTGTTAATCACCAACATGACTGTAGATAACTTCTTTAAGCATAAAAAGATTAGTTATAATGTTATGCATTGTGCATTATTTTTATGAAAACGTTGAAAATGCCTTAAAGATTATATCATTATTTATTATAACTCATATGCCGGTAAATAACTATTAGACAAAGAGTTTATAAATCTTTGAAAACCATGCAACAATATGACTATAAGGTATATAGCAATGTTATTAAAAGGTATGCCCCTTGAAATAACTTTTCTAGAGTTAAGTCCCCTTGCTATATAGAAATTATAATGAAAAATGAATATTAAATAATATTAAGAAGTAGCCGATTTCACACTTCACATATGTATCTGTTATTTCTTTATTTGTGTTAACATTTCCCATTGTTCATTTTCATTCTGTATTTTAGACTCAACAAAAATAATCCAGCCAAATATGAAGAAATTCACAGACAAGTCAGAATATTATGTAAGGAGGCAAAAGAAGCTTGGCTTGAGGAAAAGTGCTTAGACATTGAAAAACAACACAACAGTCAAAATACCAAATTAGTGCACAAAAGAATTCAGGAACTTACTAATAAAAGAACAAATACATCAACAGGGTGTCTAAAAACTGAAGATGGCAAAATCATAATAGAAAAATATCAGATTATACATGTATGGACAGATTATGTGAAACACCTTTATGATGATAACAGAGACGAACAGTATGATATTAGATTTAATAATGAAGGACCAGCAATTTTCAAGATGGAGGTTCGAAATGTTCTTAAGCATATAAAAGCTGGCAAGGCCCCCGGTGCAGATAACATCACATCAGAAATGATTAAAGCTTTAGAAGAATTTGGACTAGATCAAGTCACCAGATTGATGAACACATTATATGATACTGGAGATATACCTTCTGAATTAAGTAACTCTGTATTTATTGCAATCCCAAAGAAATCAGGAACCTTAGAATGTGATCAACATAGAACAATTAGTATAATGAGCCACATCACAAAGATTTTGCTACGAATTATCATGCAAAGAGTGAGGAAGAAATACAACCTGAAATAGGGGAAGAACAATGTGGGTATGTAGAAGGAAAGGGTACAGTAAATGCTGTGTATATGCTGCGAACAGTTATTGAACGTGCTATAGAAGTAAACAAGGATATACACCTTTGCTTTATTGACTACACAAAGGCTTTTGATAGAGTTAGACATGCCAACATGGTAGATATGCTTGCAGATCTACAAATTGATGGGAAAGACATTAGACTTATAAAAAACATATATTGTAAACAACAAGCTGCCATAAGAATTGATAATGAAGTGGGACATTATCAGCCTATTAAGAGAGGTGTTAGGCAGGGATGTGTAATGTCTCCAGATCTTTTTTCCCAATACAGTGAACATATTTTCAGGAATGTAGACGATATAAATGGAATCTGCATTGGAGGACGAAACATCAACAACATTAGATATGCAGATGATACAGTATTGATTGCAGACAATGCACAAGATCTACAAAAATTAGCAGACGCAGTTGTTGTACACATTGAGCAGCTGGGGTTGGAATTAAATTGTAAGAAGACACAGGTTATGGTCGTCACTAGGAAGAACGAAGTACCACAATGTAATATACAAGTAAATGGGAATATTCTTCAACAAGTGAATCGGTACAATTATCTCGGAACAGTCATAACATCTGATGGGAGATGCCTTGAAGAGATTAGAACAAGAATCGCCATGGCGAAAGTAGCCTTTAGCAAGATGAAAAACATTCTGACCAATAAAAAGATGACAATTGAAACGAGAAAAAGAGTGTTGAAGGGATACATAGAGCCTGTTCTTTTGTATGGATGTGAAACTTGGACAATGTGCAGTCAAGCTGAAAAACATCTGATGGCTGCAGAAATGTGGTTTCTGAGGAGAATGCAAAGAATACCATGGACAGACAGAAAAACTAATGACCAAGTACTACAGGAGACAAATGAAAATCGATTAAATTGATTAGAGAAATTAGATGTAGACAGTCAAAATTTTTTGGACATGTTATGAGAAGAAATGGATTGGAGAACTTAGTGACAACTGGCAAGATCGAAGGGAACAGACCAAGAGGAAGACCGAGAGGAAAATACCTGGATGGCTTGGCCATATGGCATGGTCGAGACAGGAACACTGAGCTGATCCACGACGTTGGTGATCGAGTGAAATGGCGAGTCATGACCGCCCACGTTTTCCGGCATGGCACCTGATTGATTGATTGATTTTAGCTATTGCATTGTACCTAATGTGCACAGTCACCCTGTATTATTCTTGAATATCTTTATCTGCTTTCATAATATCTTTATGAAGTCTCATATTCTTAACCACTTATTTTTTTCTATTCAATCTTATTTGTATGTGTTCACATAGCGGCAAGTGATCACTATTGCAGATAACACCGGACATTGTCTTCACATTAATTAATGCATTTCTAAGCGTTTTATTAATAAGTATGTATTCAGTTTGGATGATAATTTTCTAATCAAGGCGTTTCCATGTATAAAGTCTAATGTTTGGTGTTTAAACAATGTATTTTCAATTATCATAGCATTGATATTAGCCCATTCTATTAGTTTTCTGTCCTCTTTCATTTCATATAGCGTGTCATATCGGTTTTATCGGGGAGCTATATTAAAATCGGGTTGGAATATTTGTTTTGTCATTTAACATATTTGTTTTTTGGGTTGCCATTATGTTTGATTTCTTGTATTGAGATATAAGTTTATATGTTTTATATCAGCTGTTCATGCTGTTTTATCAGTCGCCATTATGTCTTCTTTCATTGAGATATAAATGTGTATATTTTATACTGGATCACGGTCTGGTGTCACCTGTGGCTCATGACTGTCCCTAAATGTCATAAGACAGTCATTAACGTCGTTCACTGCTTCTAAAATGTGGAAATTCATGAATTCTTGAGAATATAATGATGTGGCTTCAACATCAACATCGGGGTGTAATCATAATAATCTGGGAACTGTCTCAGAAGGAGAGACAGCCAGGAAGTGAACTGTCTCAGAAGGAGAGACAGCTAGCACGGGAACTGTCTCAGAAGGAAATAACGAACGAACGAACGAAAGAACACATTTTACTTTCAAAGGGTTAATCGGACATGTAGGCCCGTCTAACATGCTGCCCGTCTATCACTCTCTTTCATACATTATTTCATCCACACATCATGCGAGGCTAACTGGAGAGACAGTCAGCAAGGGAACTGTCTCAGAAGGAGAGACAGTCAGTGAGGGAACTGGCTATCCTGCCTCATGCCATGAACTAGAACATATCAAAGCTGTTTCTAATAACTCAGGTTGCAGCACAGAACGTTTGGCTGACCGCTGTAATGAGTCCGTCCTGTAGACATTGCATTACGTCATCCCATCGAAAAGTTAGTTGGATAATTACCTTCAGTTTGGAGACTGATGTTTCGTTCGGTGTTGGTTTCGTCTGCTGACAGTTAGTTAGTCTTTCCTCTTGAGCCTAAGTCGGCGCATGGGGCAGAAGTCCTGTCTCTCCATGCTTGGCGGTTCGCTGCTACCTGTTGTAGATCTTGGATATTTACTTGGCCATTGAATGAGCCTTCTCTAATGATGGTTCTACGCAGGGTCTCTCTTGGTCTTCCCCGTTTTCTTTTCCCTACCGGTGACCAAATGAGGGCTTGGTAGGGGAGTCTTGTCTTGTCCATTCTGAGTACATGGCCGATGTAGTTCCAACGGCGTCTTCTTATGAAATTGGATACAATATCTTGCTTAGTCTCTTGTCTTATTTGCGCATTGGTTTTGAAATCTGTCCACTGGATGTTTGGAATTCTTCTAAGACATTTGTTCTCAAAATTGTCTAATTTTTTTATCTAACGCTACCGTTGATTTCCAATTCTCACATCCATACGTTAGCACTGGAATCACACAAGAACTGAAGATTTTAAGTTTCGTATGTTGGCTGAGTGACTTTGACTTCCAGATGTTTGACAGTTTATTGAAGGAACCAGATGCCAGTGCGATTCTAAATAATATTTCTGGTGTTGAGTCCCCTGTAGATGTCATTTTGCTTCCTAGGTATGTGAAACTGTTGACTTTTTCAAGAACATGATTGCTTAATTTGGTGTCGTCTGAACTGTTGGTAAGATCAATAGTTTCTGTGTTTGTGGTGTTAATTCGGAGACCAATTTGTCCTGAAACATTTTGGAAATGGTTTATTTTCTCTTGGACATCTGGGTGTGTTGAACTCAAAAGCACTATGTCGTCGGCAAAGTCCAGGTCTTCTAGAATTTTGTCACCCAATGGATACCCCTATTTGTGTTGTTTGTGCATTTGCGCATGACCCAATCGATAGCTATTCCAAAGAGCATCGGTGACAAGACACAACCCTGTTTCACTCTCGTTTCCACTGAGAACAAGTCAGAGTTGCCTGATTCTGTTCTCACGCAGCAACGTGTCTCCTTATAGAAAGATTTTATTATGTTGGTATATTTGGTAGGAAAACCATAGATGATAAGTAGATTCCAAAGTGAAGGACGGTGCAAACTGTCGAAGGCTTTTTGAAAGTCGACAAAGTTGGTGATTAATTTCGACTGGAATTCTACAGTCTTCAACAATTATTCTAAGAGTGAAAATGTGGTCTATACATGACCGTTTTGGTCTGAAGCCAGCTTGTTCTTCTCTGAGCCTTTCATCTATAGACTTTTCATTCTCTCAAGTAACATGCAACAAAGAAGTTTTCCTGGTACTGAAAGTAGGGTGATACCACGCCAGTTATTTCAATCAGACATATCACCTTTGTTTTTGGCAGTTTAAAAATTACACCATCCTTCCACTGTTATGGTGGGGATTCGTTTTGCCAGATTTCATTGATCAGCTGTAACAAACGTTGTAAGGTCTCATCAGCTGTTTTGAGCATTTCACCTGAGATGTCATCTTCACCAACAGCGTTGTTGTTCTTTAATTTTTTAATGGCTGCTTTAATCTCTTCCATGGTGAATGACTCACAGGAGGCATCTAGTGGTGACATGATGATTTCTCCATCCAGGTTGGGAACACTGTCAGGTTGCGGTCTGTTTAATATTTCTTTGAAATGTTCTGCCCATCGTTGCTTTTGGTGGTCATCGGATAACAGTAGTTTACCTTGTTTACCTTGCTGATAGTGGCGCTTTATAAATCCACTGGAGTACCCATTCAGGTGTGAGATAATCTTTAGAGTTTCAAATGCCTCTGTCTGTGTGTCCTGGGTGAACATCTTCCTGACTGGTTCAAACAGGATCCGTACTAAGCCAAGTTTGTAATGGGCGGTTGAACGGCACATTTTGGACATCGGTCACGTGATTGATAGGGACAATGCTTGTCTTGTGTTGTTTAACACACAAAATGGTCGTATGTTAAAGCTGGTAGAAGCTATCGCCATTAATTTACAAGGTTTGTGCAACCAGAAAGACATGATAGTCAATTCGAAATTGCCGTGGTTGACAATTCAAATTACTGTGTGGCGTATTTTCAGCTTGAAGGAGTAATCTAATCACGTTAGTTTACGTTGTGTAATTTCTCCAGCGTAATGCTGTTATTACTCGAACTTGTGTTGTTCTGTCCCAACCCATACAGTCTTTAAGTACTTGAGGTTTTGTAGAGCAGTGTTGGTTTCTCTGTCAATTTCTGTCAGAGCTCTTACATCACCCATCAGTAGAGAACCTCGATATTCAAAACAACTCACTTGTTGTAATTTCTCTCCATTGATGCATGTATCAGTGGAGATATTTGTTTTATCCGTGGCCGTATTTGTTTTATCGGGGTGCCTTATTTGTTTTATTGGTGGCTGTCGTGTTATTATATGAATATAAGTGTCGTCCCTGGGGTGAGGGGAATCAACACCGACATCCTTTTAACCCCATATCATTATCTTGAGAATCTCCTAGCTTTCTGTCCACAACACCCCGTCGGTCCCTGGATCTCTCTCTCTCTCTCTCTCTTTCTCTCTCTCTCTCTCTCTCTCTCTCTCTCTCCTACCACTGGACCATGCCCCCTCTCATTCTTTTCCAAAACATACTCACACAACACTAACTTTAAAACAATGACAAATCAATTTAATAAAGAAAAGTGTCAGGTGTGTGCAAAGTGTATGTGTAGAATGTCTGTGGTATCATCTAGTGTGTATGTAGAGTCAGACCGAATAGCTCAGGAGCAAAGTCTGTTGTCATGACTGTACTGGCCACACAACAGCACCATATATTCCGGACAGAAAACCTCACCCAAATGATGTGTTTCTCAGGCCAAGTGTCGACTTCCTCCGATAGCTCTTTTTTTTTTTTTTTTTTTTTTTTTTTTTTTTTTTTTTTTTTTTTTTCCGCGTTTCCATCCTGTTTCGGGATATTGCGGTCAACACCAGCATCTTTCAGCTGTATGTTGATTCCTAGGCTAGATTACGCTCATCAGCACGCCACGACTTTCTGAGCGACCGGCTCCATACTCTCATAAGTCACTTTTGCGATTCGAACCACTGCTAATTCTCGTCGCGTCACGTGACGAGAGTATTCGGGGTTAGCGGAGAAAGCTGCTAACCCCTCGGCCATGAGCTCTTGGACAATCCAAATGCTTGGTCATCAGTAGTGGAAACAGTCCAATATTAGTCATCGATCTAACACACACAGTGTAACTACTTTTTCCTAAAAGTTCTGGGATCAGAGAATCCTAAAAATAATGTTACTGTCACTTTGAGAAAACCAAATGTAAGTATTATACTGTTCATAGGAATTCCCCCAATTATAACACACACAGTTAATTAGTAATGATTGGAATTCACCAATTGTAACACCTACTGTCCAGTTTCCAGGTAACTATATGTACTAATGTTCCTGTAACAGGTGTTATTGTCAGTGTCTTGATTTTAATGTGATGTAAACTATCACTTAGGAAACACTCTTATATTATCATCGTTTCCTGCTCAGCAGAGGCCAGATTCCTGCAGACCCTCTGGGTTATGGGCCCAGTGCAAAAGCCTCTCAGTAAACTCTTCCTTCAATACTCGAGCCATGACTTTTCTTCTAGCTGGTGGTAACTATGGTGGAACCTGTTGAAGAGAGAACACACCTGGTGAGAGCAACCCGATTCCAACCTATATTAGGTGAGTGTAGGCCACCGGCCGCACTCAGAAATATAACAGAGAACCAAACTCTGTCATAAGGCCGAGGAGCTCATCACATCGGTCTGAATCATCGTAAGACAGGGAAAGACTAAAGGAAAAGGGCAGAAACCCAGCAGATGCCCTACTGGAAGATCCTACCATTTGACATTTCCTTCATCCCCCCAACCATCCTCAATCTCCCTAAATATTATCCCACTACATTGTCCTTAACTCACTGAGTTAAATGATATCTCACACCAGCTAGTTTAAGCTACGCGATAGGCTACTGTTGCCGACGCTCTTATAATACGTTCTATCAACGCACATTACTACACTCGATTCCTAAGAATAATCTAATGTAGGTTTATGTACTTAATTACCATATATGTATTCCGGTTTGAAAATTGGGACTACGAAATCACACGTAGGTAACATGTCCACAAACGTAAATCGACTGAAGACACTGTAGTCCCTCTCCAGAATCAACTCGGAATAACACACACGTCTTAGTTGTTTAACAACATTTGGTCGACTGCCCCAAAGTTGTTTACCTCAACTGGTTTAATACTGGGCCTGAGTGACGTCACAAAACTGTCTAGACACAAGACAGTCTAAAATCTATTTTTCTCTCTCAGTTGTAGACTGGATAGAAACAACCCGCCGTCTGTTCCGCTTTCATCTGGGGACCTGTCCCGGAACTTCAAAACGTCCCGCCGGTCTTTAATCCAGAGAAGTCTTGTCCCCAGAACAAAAGATCCTGCCGACTTTTACCCAGACATTTTGTCTATCACATCAAAAGCTGGCTGCCGTCTGCAGACATATGGCGCGACAGGTTTTCCTCGAGCAACAACACATTAAAGAAATGCCGGCTTTATGTTAGACTTTTGGGGCGACATTTTGTCATCGATCGACATTCCAAGATTTTATGTGACAGTGGCCATATTTGTTTTATCGGGTTGCCATAATGTGTGTTTTCTTGTATTGAGATATAAATGTATATTCTTTATACCAGCTCTGTATGCTGTATTGTCAGTTGACGTATGTGTTATATCGGTTGAATTATTTTTATTTGTCTGTGTACAAACGACATCTGAAACTTTGGGAAATCATGAGGAAAATTGGCTTTCCATCACATGTAGTACAAGTTATAAACATGATCTCTATATCAACAGGGCGGTGTGCTGTCCCCTGAGAAATGTCAGAGATGATATAACCAAGGAGCAATATGATGCCCTAAATAACGGTAGTCATGAAATACCATGGATTCGATATGCTGATAATACAGTTTTACTCTCCACATCACAAAAGAGAAGCAACAGCTGGTGCAGGATATAACAATAGGAAATACAGTTAGCGATGTGTAGCTCCTGCAAAAAGATAAGACACACTAAACACGATACAGCGTACATACCATACAACGGACTCCATAAAGGTGAACTTAAATCACAGGGCGAAAATCCCGCAAAACAAGAGACAATAACAAATATATAATAATAATACCAATACAATAAAAATAAGTGTTCTAAGACACGACAGACAACGTTTTAAATTTTATAAATCTTCATTAGGGACGGGACAACACAAATATATCTAGAAAAATAACACATTAAATTATAAAATAATATTAAAACACACTTTCTTCGTTGTCAAGAAGAGACACAATTTGGGTTGAGTTCGGTTTTGAAAGGTGCTCTTTTTCTATAAAGGTTGAGTCTAATTCAGCTGCAAAAGTGCCAACTAAGAAATGGATTATAAATTCAAAAGGATGCATCTTTTCAGCGGGAATCAATACTGTTGTGGACGCAGCTGTATAACTGTGGTAACTTCCCTCTATATATTCTTATCTGACTGTTTGCATACCTTAGGCCACACATGTTTAATATGACACTTTTGCAGCTGAATCGGACTCAACCGTTGTAGAAAAAGAGCACCTTTCAAAACTGAAATGAACCCAACTGTTTTGCCTTCTTGACAACGAAAGAGTTGTGTTTTAATATTATTTTATAATGATTTTTTTTTCTTTCGATCTGTTTGTGTGTCCCGTCCCTGATGAAGATTTATACAATCGTAACGTCGTCTGTCGTGTCCTAAAATACTTATTTTTATTTTATTATATATATATATATATATATATATATATATATATATATATATATATATATATATATATATATGTGTGTGTGTGTGTGTGTGTGTGTGTGTGATGTCGGTTCCTAAATCAATCAATCAATCAAATATATATATATATATAATTGTCACTTGTATTGGGGGAGTTTCATTCTGTGACACATGTTCACGTTTATGGAGTCAGCTGTAAGGTATGTACAGTGTGTCCGTGTTTAGTATGTCTCATCTTTTCACAGGAGCTACATATACCTTTGTTTATTGCATATCCTTTACAGGACATCGCTGTCAACACCAGCATTTTACCGCTGTCGTTGATGTCTTGGCAAGATTACGCTCAGTAGCCTGCCATTGCTTTCTGAGCGGTCGGCTCACTTATCCCGTAAGTTACCAACGCGGCGAGAACCGCTTCCATTTCTCGCGCGCTGCGTTACCCTATGTGTGTACCGAGATTCGTGGAGGATTTCTGATATCCTCAGCACACTTCGAATTTGTATTAGTTCTGGCCCGGGCTAGGCTGGGTTACTCTCTGCCACCCTCTTCCGTTCCCTGGCCTCAACTGTCACTATATATCTCAACCCTGGACTTATTTTTCTGGGGCCTCACTCTAGCTGACACAACATAACTCTAAGGCCTTCATGGTAAATTCAAATGGCAATGTAATGATATAATGCAGGACAGAACAGGTGAAGAAGGAGACAGTGGTTGCAAATCTAGATAGAGATAAGGTATTGAAACGTCTACAGACAGGCAGCCAGCGGTGGACCGTCCTCATCGGCCAACTCAGTTCCGTGTATACCTGTCAGGTCGTCACAGGTAGCTCACCGGATTCCCTGCGGTCCTGCTCTCGATTACAGCTGGAACCTGGATGTGAGGTTCCTCCTCCTGCTGGGTAGAGGGTGGAAGCCACTAGAGTTCATAGGCGTCCGGAGCGATAATAAAGCACCGTGCTTCCCGCACGTGATGAAACACAACAGAGTTCTCAAGGTGTCTGTGGTACCTTACACATTTGCAAGTGTTGTGAAAGTCTAGCTAGAGGAGACTACTGCAACACACGTTGTATTCATTACGGATTCAAAGAGTATGCTTAGCAAGGTGGAGAAAGGAATGTTTCGTGTGGAATGGCTCTCGTCGCTTCAGAGGTCACAGATTGTGAAAATTGTTTGGATATTTTGCCCTGGCCATGCGGGTGTACGAGGGAATGAACAGGCTGATAGGCTAGCAGGGAATGCACCTCTTGGTGTAATTTTTCCTATGGACAAGGGGGGGGGGTGGTCGTGCGCTTGTGGTACCGGGTGGAGAAGGCGGAAGAACAGATTGAGAACCCATATGTGGAAAGAATCAGATTGCGGGGAATCGGCAGGAGTTCTGGAAGAATCTCAAAACTGAGATGGAAGACCAGGAGAACTTTTAATCAGATAGCGGTTGGAACGATTAGTTGTATGACTCTTCGCTGGCTGTTGAACGAGGGGACTGAGCACGTATGGGAATGTCCTGAGTGCAGTGATGTCGGTTCTTAACTCAACTCAACTCAACTTAACTCAACTCAACTCAACTGTGAAAGTCTAATGTCTCGGAAAGCACCTGGATTCATATCACATGAGTAAACATCATGTCTTAGTATTCAGGATCCGCTATGTCACACTGGTCCGTCACGGCTGCGTTAGCGTATACAACACTGAGGATGATCCTGCAAGGACAGAAGATAGTGAGAGCCACAAGTGTCAGCCCTTTGGATATGATACATGGACATGATCATCAGCCTCAGCATCAATATATATTCATACATATATGTTACCTGATACTGTTCTGGAAGTTGAGGAGACTTGAGTGAACTGGCCTCTCTTCTGTCAGGTCGCCCCTGGATCGGCGTCGTCTAGCACGGACATGGCCTTCCCACTTGTACCGGTCGGAGTCGTCTGAACCTAAATGACTTCCGAAACCTATTCATACAAGACTCAGTTGGTCACTCCCTTTTATCATTCCACTGATATGCACTGGATCCACATTTGAGTTTCCTAGCCAGCCACCAGTGAAGTATTCCCCCTCCCTGTCAGAGGTTCCTCCTCTGTTCGTACCCAGATTGCGTGTGATGTATGCATCGTGTTACCAACCCCCTGTTAGCAGATCAGAATAGAAGATGTCCTTCTTTTCCCGCAATGAAGGCAAGTAAACACATATACCTCTATAAACACACCCGCTCGTTCATCCCCTCTCCCTCGGGATTGCTTAAGCGTTTGAACGGGTAAGCTGGTCCTCTGGGATCAGCATAGTAACTATGGGCAACGCCTTCGGCGCCCTTGTCAATGACCCTCTTTTGGCTGTTTAGAGTTTGTTTGGCCACCCCTACTCCACGGTGGTTTGTTCTTATCACAGCCAACCAGTACAACAGCCTAAAGAATATCAGGGTTGACAGTTTTCCAGGAACTACTACTAGTTCCTTGTCCTTTCTATGAGATATTAAAGAAGATACACACCCTCGGCCGACGCTCGCGGGGTAAAGCAGTTAGCTACCTCACTGCAATCATCTTAAAGTAAAGGTGTTCTTTATGTCAACCTTCTCTTCATATTTTCCTAATGTGGAAAGATATAAGCACTCTACGGTGGTTTCTCCCGTATGGTTAGGACGGGATATCGATTGGGTCTCCCCGACACCACGTAGCGGTCACATAACCACTGTTGTCAGTTGATATGTCATAGCATATACTTCATTTAAAGAAGATAGGATAGACGGTTTCTTAAAGAACGGCGTTCGACGCTATGGCCTATCCGGAATGGATAACGAACGAGAACGCAATGTCGAATCCCCGTTATTCGTGAACGATCGGCCTCCGACCGCTGACTAAGCGCACGGCTGGCCTCGCAACGATATTCGCCCGTTAATCACTCCCAAGAATTAGTATAGACCACTCTTACCTTATGAAACTGAAATTCAGCTCGCACTGGGCCATCTTTACACTGTCAAAACCCTTTGCGATTTCTCAAGACAGGAGGCCGAAAGACGAAGCCGTTACCACAATTGTCAGTAGCAAAACTGTCCTTCTCTGCACTGATAAGTTAACTTCCGACTCTCGTGAGCCGTCTTGAGAAAAGCGAACAAGTGCTTATCCCGTGTAATTAACTTTATTGGGGTTTCCCACAAGAAAAGTGCGACTGATGAAATAGTCCTTTTTCGTAGACCTGGGTGTGAAAGTAACCCCGAGAACTAACTTCTATAAGAGTCAGGAAGATATGCAAACTGAGGGTTTCTCGAAAGGGTTTCCCCCTGCTGTTATTGGTACGGCCTTGTCCCCGAACCAGAAGAATGCATGAGGACATGGCCTACTGGCCTTTTTGTTACAACGTGGATAAATGGGATTACGGAGAAAGTCGTTTAACCACCTAGGCCAGGGAGACCGGCTGCATATACCTAATTGCCTGTATTTCATATCCTCATCACAGAATGAAATAGATAAACTAATAACTTCAACCCAAAAGATTAGTGATAACCACAACTTATATCTAAACATCGCAAAAACAAAAGATAATGCATACAGATGGAACTAATATGGAGAAAGAAATATATGTTAATGAGGACAAATTGGAAGTGGTGGAAAATTTCGAGTAGCTTTGGTCATTAATTACCAACAATGGTGACATAATTAAGGAAATTAAAAGACTAATATCCATTGCTCTTCATAAACTAAAACAACTGAATAAATTGTGGAATGGGGCAGACAGAACTACACACATTAGATTTTTAAGAGCATGCATCTTTCCCATTGCAACATACGCCTGTGAGACCTGGACTCTTACTAAACAAGCTGAACAGCGCATAAATTCCTTGGAATATAAATGTTATAGACGGGTTCTAAGAGTATCTTGGATACAGAAAAGAACAAATGCATTAATACGACAAGATCTGAATATTGGAGAAAGTTGGCTATTTAAGACTATAAAACAAAGCAAATTAAAATATTATGGTAACTTGAAACTTTATGAAAGCTGGAGAAAACAACCATGGAGGGGTATGTGCCAGGAAAGAGAAGAAGAGGCAGGCCTAAGAGGAGATGGGTGCAAGATGTGGCAGATGATCTCCAGATGGGTGTCTTGGACGCGGGACATCTTGCTTATGACCGAGAGGTTTTCCGGAAGGTTGTTATGGGAGCGAAGTTCTGCAAAAGACATGCTACTGAATGAATAAATGAATGAATATTTGTTTAATCAGTTGCCATTATATTTGTTTTCTTGCGTTGAGATATAGGCCTACATGTATATGTGTTATACTAGCTGTGTGGGTGTTATACCAGCTGTGTGTGTGTGTGTGTGTGTGTGTGTGTTATACCAGCTGTGTGTGTGTGTTATACCAGCTGTATTTGTGTGATACCAGATGTGTGTGTTATACCAGTTGTGAGTGTGTGTGATACCAGTTGTGTGTGTGTGTTACACCAGCTGTGTGTGTGTATTATACCAGCTGTGTGTGTGTGTTTTACCAGCTCTGTGTGTGTTATATCAGCTGGTGTGTTATACCAGCTGTGTGTGTTATACCAGCTGTATGTGTGTTATACCAGCTGTATGTGTGTGTTATTACAGTTGTGTGTGTGTGTGTGTATCATACCAGCTGTATTTGTGTGATACCAGATGTGTGTGTTATACCAGGTGTGTGTGTGTGTTTTACCAGCTGTGTGTGTTATACCAGCTGTGTGTGTGTTATACCAGCTGTGAGTGTGTGTGATACCAGTTGTGTGTGTTTGTGTGTGTTACACCAGCAGTGTGTGTATTATACCAGCTATGTGTGTGTTATATCAGCTGTGTGTGTTATACCAGCTGTGTGTGTTATACCAGCTGTATGTGTGTTATACCAGCTATATGTGTGTGTTATTACAGCTGTGTGTGTGTTACACCAGCTGTGTGTGTGTTATACCAGCTTTGTGTGCTATACCAGCTGTGAGTGTGCTATACCAGCTGTGAGTGTGTTATACCAGGTGTGTGTGTGTTATACCAGCTGTGTATGTGTGTTATACCAGATGTGTGTTATGCCAGCTGTGAGTGTGTTATACCAGTTATGTGTGTGTGTTATACCAGCTGTTAGTGTGTTATACCAGATGTGTGTGTGTTTTATACCAGCTGTGTATGTGTGTTATACCAGCTGGGTGTTATGCCAGCTTTGTGTGTAATACCAGCTGTGTGTGTTATATCAGTTGTGTGTGTGTTATACCAGCATTGTCTGCTATACCAGCTGTGAGTGCGTCATCCCAGCTGTGTATTTTTTATACCAGCTGTGTGTGCTGTGTCGTGGGAAGTTATACACTCCCTCTGTATTCATTATTGAGTGTATCCGTCTTCTGTGAGTTAAATAGTTCAAGATCTAAAGGTCATGCTAAATTGTCACATATAGAAGACCTTTATGAGCTTAGTAACCCACATCCATTCATCGTCACTTTATCCTTGCAATTAAAGCTAAACCAGATACTGTTATTGGGAAGGATGTATACACACTCACAAACACACACCCACACACACTCACACACACATATGTATTTACAGATTCTATGCCAAACAAAGAACAACGTGTGGACCAAACAAAAAACAAAGACGGGAAATATGAAGTAGGGGTGTGTCACTTATGACTTAACAGTTGTTAAAATAGAAGCAGATATGATGTATTATAACGCAATGACAGCATTTCGGCGATATATACACCCATGGCAGATAGGAGAAGTCTCTGAAGACGATTAATCATCCCATGACATTTTATCAGTTAAAATACACAACATTAGAAAATGCTGATTAAAATAACAATGTATGAATAGATATTGATTAGCACACATAAAAGTGATGACAGCACTGGATATCAGAGTGAGAGTTGTCTGGTTGGTCGAACGGGGAAGTACACTTATTCTTTCATGGAGGCGATATCATTCATGTTTAATGTCTCGATGTTTAAATGTCTGTCTGATGACCCCACCCCTCCCGTAGACGGCCAGACCTGGAAGTCCTGGTCAGTTACAGTCCAGTCCCCGCCTCCAGGGGGACTCGAACAGATGACCTCCAGACAGGTCATAAATAGTGACAGCCACTGTGCCACCGCGGCTTCCACACATCTGTGTAGGGGCGTGTGTGGGTGGTGTGTGTGTGAGTGTGTGTGGGTGAATGGGTGTGTGGATGAATGGGTGGTGGGTTAGTTATGAAACCTCTGGAAGGCTAAGCTTAAACTCTGAAGTCCCACGTGTTGCTGTTCGGTTCCTTGGCCACAGTGATCTGAGCATCTGTGAAGAACGTAGTCTGCCATTGATTTACTTCTTGGAGGAAAGTGTACCGATGAGGCTTAGGGGAACAAGACCACAACGTGAATAGATTCATGATGTGGTAGATGATTGACACAGACCAGCCCACAGAGGTGTGGTAGATGATTGACACAGAGGTGTGGTAGATGATTGACACAGAGATGTGGTAGATGATTGACACAGAGGTGTGGTAGATGATTGACACAGGGCAGTCACTGAGATGTGGTAGATGATTGACACAGAGCAGCCACAGAGATGTGGTAGATGATTGACACAGGGCAGTCACAGAGGTGTGTAGTGATTGACACAGGGCAGCCACATAGGTGTGGTAGATGATTGACACAGGGCAGTCACAGAGGTGTGGTAGATGATGACACAGGGCAGCCACAGAGGTGTGGTAGATGATTGACACAGGGCAGTCACAGAGGTGTGGTAGATGATTGACACAGGGCAGTCACAGAGGTGTGGTAGATGATTGACACAGGGCAGCCACATAGGTGTGGTAGATGATTGACACAGGGCAGTCACAGAGGTGTGGTAGATGATTGACACAGGGCAGTCACAGAGGTGTGGTAGATGATTGACACAGGGCAGTCACAGAGGTGTGGTAGATGATTGACACAGGGCAGTCACAGAGGTGTGGTAGATGATTGACACAGGGCAGCCACATAGGTGTGGTTAGATGATGACACAGGGCAGTCACAGAGGTGTGGTAGATGATTGACACAGGGCAGTCACAGAGGTGTGGTAGATGATTGACACAGGACAGCCACAGAGGTGTGGTAGATGATTGACACAGGGCAGTCACAGAGGGCTGACATCTGACTTATGGTAGAGAGACATCTGCTGTATAGTAGAGAGACATTTGGCTTATTGTAGAGAGACATACGAATTATGTTAGAGAGACATATGACTTATGGTATAGAGACATCTGGATTATGGTAGAGAGACATCTGACTTACAGAATTTAATTATTTAGAGAACTATAGCATTCAATGTCTACGTTGTCATGTGCGCCCTCAAGTCTCTAATCCTTTCTTCTACCTCTGTGAGCGCCATAAATACCTGTCTCTGCTGTGTTTATTGCTGGTACATGTCTCTGTTGTGTTTATTGCTGGTACCTGTCTCTGTTGTGTTTATTGCTGGTACATGTCTCTGCTGTGTTTATTGCTGGTACCTGTCTCTGCTGTGTTTATTGCTGGTACCTGTCTCTGCTGTGTTTATTGCTGGTACCTGTCTCTGCTGTGTTTATTGCTGGTACCTGTCTCTGCTGTGTTTATGCTGGTACCTGTCTCTGCTGTGTTTATTGCTGGTACCTGTCTCTGCTGTGTTTATTGCTGGTACTGTCTCTGCTGTGTTTATTGCTGGTACCTGTCTCTGCTGTGTTTATTGCTGGTACCTGTCTCTGCTGTGTATATTGCTGGTACCTGTCTCTGCTGTGTTTATTGCTGGTACCTGTCTCTGCTGTGTTTATTGCTGGTACCTGTCTCTGCTGTGTTTATTGCTGGTACATGTCTCTGTTGTGTTTATTGCTGGTACCTGTCTCTGTTGTGTTTATTGCTGGTACCTGTCTCTGCTGTGTTTATTGTTGGTACCTGTCTCTGCTGTGTTTATTGCTGGTACCTGTCTCTACTGTGTTTATTGCTGGTACCTGTCTCTGCTGTGTTTATTGCTGGTACCTGTCTCTGCTGTGTTTATTGCTGGTACCTGTCCCTGCTGTGTTTATTGCTGGTACATGTCTCTGCTGTGTTTATTGCTGGTACATGTCTCTGTTGTGTTTATTGCTGGTACCTGTCTCTGCTGTGTTTATTGCTGGTACCTGTCTCTGCTGTGTTTATTGCTGGTACATGTCTCTGTTGTGTTTATTGCTGGTACCTGTCTCTGCTGTGTATATTGCTGGTACCTGTCTCTGCTGTGTTTATTGTTGGTACCTGTCCCTGTTGTGTTTATTGCTGGTACCTGTCTCTGCTGTGTTTATTGCTGGTACCTGTCTCTGCTGTGTTTATTGCTGGTACCTGTCTCTGTTGTGTTTATTGCTGGTACCTGTCTCTGCTGTGTTTATTGCTGGTACCTGTCTCTGCTGTGTTATTGTTGGTACCTGTCTCTGCTGTGTTTATTGCTGGTACCTGTCTCTGCTGTGTTTATTGCTGGTACCTGTCTCTGTTGTGTTTATTGCTGGTACCTGTCTCTGCTGTGTTTATTGTTGGTACCTGTCTCTGCTGTGTTTATTGTTGGTACCTGTCTCTGCTGTGTATATTGTTGGTACATGTCTCTGCTGTGTTTATTGTTGGTACCTGTCTCTGTTGTGTTTATTGCTGGTACCTGTCTCTGCTGTGTATATTGTTGGTACATGTCTCTGCTGTGTATATTGTTGGTACCTGTCTCTGCTGTGTATATTGTTGGTACATGTCTCTGCTGTGTATATTGTTGGTACCTGTCTCTGTTGTGTTTATTGCTGGTACCTGTCTCTGCTGTGTATATTGTTGGTACATGTCTCTGCTGTGTTTATTGCTGGTACCTGTCTCTGCTGTGTTTATTGCTGGTACCTGTCTCTGCTGTGTTTATTGCTGGTACATGTCTCTGCTGTGTTTATTGTTGGTACCTGTCTCTGCTGTGTTTATTGCTGGTACCTGTCTCTGCTGTGTTTATTGTTGGTACCTGTCTCTGCTGTGTTTATTGCTGGTACCTGTCTCTGCTGTGTTATTGTTGGTACCTGTCCTGCTGTGTTTATTGCTGGTACCTGTCTCTGCTGTGTTTATTGTTGGTACCTGTCCTCTGTTGTGTTATTGCTGGTACATGTCTCTGCTGTGTTTATTGCTGGTACCTGTCTCTGCTTGTGTTATTATGTTGTACCTGTCTCTGCTGTGTATATTGTTGGTACCTGTCTCTGCTGTGTTTATTGGCTGGTAACCTGTCTCTGTTGTGTTTATTGCTGGTACATGTCCTCTGCTGTGTTTATTGTGGTACCTGTCTCTGCTGTGTTTATTGCTGGTACCTGTCTCTGCTGTGTTTATTGTTGTACATGTCTCTGCTGTGTATATTGTTGGTACCTGTCTCTGCTGTGTATATTGTTGGTACATGTCTCTGCTGTGTTTATTGCTGGTACCTGTCTCTGCTGTGTTTATTGTTGGTACCTGTCTCTGCTGTGTATATTGTTGGTACCTGTCTCTGCTGTGTTTATTGCTGGTACCTGTCTCTGTTGTGTTTATTGCTGGTACATGTCTCTGCTGTGTTTATTGTTGGTACCTGTCTCTGCTGTGTTTATTGCTGGTACCTGTCTCTGCTGTGTTTATTGTTGGTACCTGTCTCTGCTGTGTTTATTGCTGGTACCTGTCTCTGCTGTGTTTATTGTTGGTACCTGTCTCTGCTGTGTTTATTGCTGGTACCTGTCTCTGCTGTGTTTATTGTTGGTACCTGTCTCTGTTGTGTTTATTGCTGGTACATGTCTCTGCTGTGTTTATTGCTGGTACCTGTCTCTGCTGTGTTTATTGTTGGTACCTGTCTCTGCTGTGTTTATTGCTGGTACCTGGTCTCTGCTGTGTTTAATGCTGGTACCTGTCTCTGCTGTGTTATTGCTGGTACCGTCTCTGCTGGTTTATTGTTGGTAACTGTCTCTGCTGTGTTTATTGCTGGTACCTGTCTCTGTGTGTTTATTGTTGTACCTGTCTCTGCTGTGTTTATTGCTGGTACCTGTCTCTGCTGTGTTTATTGTTGGTACTGTCTCTGCTGTGTTTATTGCTGGTACCTGTCTCTGCTGTGTTTATTGTTGGTACCTGTCTCTGCTGTGTTTATTGTTGGTACTGTCTCTCTGCTGTGTTTATTGCTGGTACCTGTCTCTGCTGTGTTTATTGTTGGTACCTGTCTCTGCTGTGTTTATTGCTGGTACCTGTCTCTGCTGTGTTTATTGTTGGTACCTGTCTCTGCTGTGTTTATTGCTGGTACCTGTCTCTGCTGTGTTTATTGCTGGTACATGTCTCTGTTGTGTTTATTGCTGGTACCTGTCTCTGCTGTGTTTATTGTTGGTACCTGTCTCTGCTGTGTTTATTGCTGGTACCTGTCTCTGCTGTGTTTATTGCTGGTACCTGTCTCTGTTGTGTTTATTGTTGGTACCTGTCTCTGTTGTGTTTATTGCTGGTACCTGTCTCTGTTGTGTTTATTGCTGGTACCTGTCTCTGCTGTGTTTATTGCTGGTACCTGTCTCTGCTGTGTTTATTGCTGGTACCTGTCCCTGCTGTGTTTATTGCTGGTACATGTCTCTGCTGTGTTTTTGCTGGTACAGTCTCGTTTTGTTTATTGCTGGTACCTGTCTCTGCTGTTTTATTGCTGGTACCTGTCTC
>JACEFZ010020878.1:5000-190782 GCA_014155875.1 Cepaea nemoralis | reverse complement strand
TTTTGGCCGAAACCCCTCGGAGCTGCTTAGTCCCGTACATATAGCACCTGAGATTTGAACCCAGGACATGCAAACACACCTAAAAATATCCGTCATTTTGAACATATAGATATCACAATAAATCTTATTTGATAATACAACCTACAAAGCACGGACAACAGCAGTCACACAACAAAATTCACAAATAACACCGAGCCTCTTTTACCCCGTCCAGAACCTGCCAAATTTAATACATCCGCTGTCAAAACTTTCATGAATAACGGCAAATAAAATAGCGCCAAATCAAACCGGAACATTCTCGGGAAATTTCAGCTCCAATTTTTATTTTCTTGAGAGAAAAAAAAAAATGGAAGAATAGCTTGCGATCGAAGAATCAGAATCAGTGTCGGAGAGGCTTTGGCTATTTGTAATTTTTACTCCGAGACAAGTAGAACAAAGCTCGATGAAGTAAGACGGCGCGTGAATTTGGAAAAAGTGAAAGATCCGGAAGGAAGTAACTAAATGGCCCTTTTACGCGCTATGAGTGGTATTGGGTATATGGTTCAAGCTTTATATTTTGATAAACCAATAGGCACTCGGTGAGTGATATTGACAATATGACCCCTGTCGCCTTTACTTCCTGTTACATTTCTTAGTATGCAGTTTAGGCTGGGTCGACCAGGGAGACCAGGTCGCTTTAACATATTCAGTGACAAACAAAACATAGATTTGTACCCCGAAAAAATGGATGGCGGAAAATGGGAAGTACGGGTGTGTCATAGTGATGACAAAATGTTGTTAATATGGTATCAGAATGTGGTATTAAATATCAAATTAAAGGTGGTTGCATGAGGAAAACTACTGTATCCAACCTTATGGCAGATACGAGAAGTCGCATGAGACTATTAATTATCCCATGGCACTTAATCAGTTAGGAAACAATTCCATTTGATGGGTATTATTTGTTTTATTATTATTTATTTTTTGGCGCTCGCTTGCTTAGACCTCAAGCATGGTCCATACACATTACTTCTAGTAGTGCTGGACTAAATTTTTCGTGTGGATTATCTTTCCCTATTAACAATGTCCCACGCCATAGGCGAACCCACTCCGACTTCAGAGGTACTTGTAATTTAAGTCCTCAAGTCAAGGACGACAGGTCAACATTTTAGTCCAATTGTTCGGTGTAGAGGGTGAAGTGAACCCCTTACCTCGGCAACAGCACACCGGATATTTAAGAACATGCGTTCTTAATCCATTCGGCCATGCTCACCTACTGATGAGTAGTAGAACACGTGGGTGTCGGGCCGACAGTGAAACATGCTTGCCTCTGCGTTACTACGACTCCTTGAAAAGAAAATGAAAATAACATATAAGGACTATTCTACATTCTATATTAGGTCATTCCTCCAGGTTGGGGGTTGAAGCGTGGGGTTAACATCCCCACCTTTGTAAAAACTATGTTGTTAAGAAACAGATACTTCTTCTTCTTCGTTCATCCGGAGTTTTTTTTCGGATGTGATTGCGTTGTGCCTGTTTACAGCAGAGCTGCGTTCTTGCGCCGTTAGGCCGACACATCCGACTTCTGCGGGCATTTGTTGACCGGGTTAACCTTCCCGGGGAGAAACAGATACATAAGCCTCGAATTCGGACTGACTAAGAAGGTCAACCAGAGAGACGAATGGAGACGGATTGTATCTGCAGCAAAGAACCTCAATGGCTCGGAACACTGAAGAAGAAGAAGATATTAGGTCATTGCACACATGGTACCAAGCCCATTTGTTCATAAATCAATCGGCATTCTGTAGGTGATTTTATCAGTAACAATCAGGCCCACTATATTACTCAAGACATTTCCTTGCTTCTAATGTAGGAAGGGCCGACCTGGCTCAGCCCAAGTCAGTTAAAACAATTCGCCCCGATGCCTAAAGGAAAAATACAATAGTGGCATAGCCTTTACAGTGCGTCGCAGTCAACCCCAACATGTTTTTGGCTGTGAGTGGTTTCTTGGCAAATTTGCGTTTAGTATTTTACCATTGTTTCCTGAGCTACCGGCACCATTATATGAAAACCAACGCAAGGCAGTCTGCTGCCAAATCGTTCACAGGAAGGGAGGAGGGAGAAAGAGAAAAAGAGACAAGGGAGAGGAAGGACGAAAGTATAAAAAGATAGAAAAAAGACAGGCGGAAAGAAATGGAAAGATAGAGAAAAAGTTAGAAAGAAAAAATTATAGAAAGAGGTGGACGAGAATAAGGAGAAAGAAGGGGAAAGGATGAGAGACAGAGAAGGGAGAAGAATAAGAAGAAAGGCAAGAAGAAGAACAACAACAAGTAAGAAGAAGTAGAACAAAAGCAACAAGTAAGAAGAAGTAGAACAAAAACAACAAGTAAGAACAACAACAACAACAACAACAACAACAACAACAACAAAGTAAGAAGAAGTAGAACACAAGCAACATGTAAGAAGAAGTGGAACAAGCATAACAAGTAAGAAGAAGAACAACAACAAAAATAACAAGTAAGAAGATGAAAAGAAGAAGAAGAAGAAGAAGAAGAAGAAGAAGAAGAAGAAGAAGAAGAAGAAGAAGAAGAAGAAGAAGAAGAAGAAGAAGAAGAAGAAGAAGAAGAAGAAGAAGAAGAGGAAGCAGCAACAGCGGCAACAAAGAACTGATGCTGTGGCTGGTGCGTTGAGAAATCGGAGAAAGTAAACATACACCACGAAACGCCCACATACCAAACTTCATTCACACAAACTGATCATAGTACACAGGGACGGTGCCATTGTCTACAAACATAATGTGATTGCATCTTTTGCTTACGCCAGATGACGGCGACGATGTCTGCCCTCGCCCCTCCACACCAGAAATACCCGCAGCTCATTCTCACTAGATAGTGTTGATAGCTATGCTGCATTTTGTTTATTTTTCAAGTCTTTTGTTGGAAGATTGGACCACAGATTCCGCATTTCTGACCTGGTGTTTGTTATGCAGTCGTCTGCTCTGCTCAAATAGTTTTCCAGACTGAGCAGAAGCAATGTCAGCCTATTCATTCGTATTAAAATAAACTGAATGTTATCTACGTTTCTGGGAATTTCATATTCTTTATTTCAACGAGCACACAAATATAATCATCATCATGTGTTATGTCGGTAAACGTGGGCGGTCATGTTTCGCCATCTCACAGGATCACCAGAGTCGTGCATCAGCTCTGTGTTCTTACCCGATCATGCCATGTGGTCAAGCCATCCAGATAGTTACTTCTCTGCCTCCCTCTTCTTCTTTTCCCCTCAATCTTGCCAGTCGTCACCAAGTTTCTCTAGTTTATTTCTTCTCATAAAAAAATTTTGTTGCGTTTCCCTTCCGGGACGTTGCAGTCAACACCAACATTTTCATGCTGCTGTTGATGTACTAGGCAGGTGATGCGTTCAGTAGTTTGCCATTGCTTTCTGAACGACCGGCCCCTATACCTTTTTCGAAAAAACCAGCACCGCCGTGTTTCGAACCCGGGTATACGGGCTCACAAACCGCGTTCGCAAGCCCTTAGCCACAGAGACCGGTTTCTTCTCATAACGTAACCAAAAAACAAAAACAAAATAAATAAAATTGACTGTCTACATCTAATTTCTCTAATCACAAATGAGTTGAGTTGAATTGAGTCAAGAACCGACATCACTGCACTCAGGACATTCCCATACGTGCTCAGTCCCCTCGTTCAACAGCCAGCGAAGAGTCATACTACTAATCGTTCCCACCGCTATAATCTAATCACAAATATACACACATGATACACACACACACACACACATACACACACACACGAACACACTCACAGAGAGAGAGACAGACAGACAGAGAGAGAGAGAGAGACAGAGAGAGAGAGGCATAAACACACACAGACACACGCATACTCCCACACTATTCCAGTGGTAGTATGCAACGGTCTCGTTGGGATTCTCCGTGGTGAAGTGGTCAAGCCGTCTGACTCAAGCTCCGAAGGTTGTGGGTTCGATTCCGGGCCGCCTCCTTCTGTTTATGAGTGCATTTTTCTGAGACTCCTGCGGGTCGTCGCTGGAGCTACAAAGTTCGTGCTTTGTGCGATGCTTTCGGCAGTTTGCTGTGGAAAGAGACTGAGTCATATGGGATAAAAACCCGGTGCAATGAAGTCGAACCTGTCGTTAAGCGACTTTTTTTAAGTATGCAACAACGGGTGCTTTGATATTCTGCTAACACGTCGTGCTGGCAATGGCCAGAACAGGGCCGGGCCAAGGCTTGATGCCTGCTCTCGACATTCGCTACAGGAGTAAACGACCGACCACCTACTCCCCTCGTGCAGTCGGGCCTAGAAAATATAGCCCTACTGACTGTACATAGCCACAGTAGTTTCCTGCCCTATCGATGTGTCTCCACCTTGCCGTGGTAGACGGGCTTGCGTGTCCCAATGACCCCAAGAGCTATGCCGACGGTAGCACAGCTACATGTCGGACAGGTCTTGGGATCGGGACCAGACCAAGAGAGACACAACCTGCTGCCTTGCAGGTAGGCTGAGGACAGGCAGTCCGAATCAGGCGCACGATGCCACTAATTCTTGGTCCAGACACATACTTTAAGGCTCTCTGCTGGGGGATATGGCTGAATGCCTCTAAGTCATTAACCATCGGATATGAGAGTCGGGCCGATACTAACCCACTGCAAAATGGAGGTGAGATGTTGAGCCTGCTACATGCTTGGTCCAGACTCGTGTTCGAAGGCTCCCAGCCGAGGGATATGAGGGATCCCCAGGATGAGAGGGCTTGGCCACTACTCCATCTCTGCTGCACGGAGGTAAGGTGCTGAGCCGGCAGCACATGTAGCCTACCTCGAGAGCGTTACTAAAGGTGGAAAGGCGTTCCACCTTTCGCACACAATGATTACGATGCCCATGCCTCTACAAAAATCTCATTGAGTGAGCGTAATGAAAGGTGGATAAACGTCGCATTATCACGAAATGGAACGCTTGGCTAGCGAATCCATTACGTGGAAGTCCGAAGCGAAAGCTTGCTGAGTGGATGTCGTCTGCAGACTGACCGTTCATGGTTTGCGTGGAGAGCGGCCAGTGGGGAAAGAAATACCCAATACATGGAAGTGAGGAATTAAAGCAGCCATGAGCAGGACGTGTCGATTCCTTGGGTGAGCCCAGTACAAGAGCGCTATGTGTCGGCTCTGCAATTATGGAAGCCTTCTTGGATGGCGAAAAATGCCCATGGACTGCCCCTGATGTCCCTTGAGGGGTGACCGTCAAGTTTTCGACCGTTCTAACTTGACCAGCTAGAATGTGGACGGCACCACAAAAGTGAAATTCCCCCAGGAATGCTACCCTGGTTTAAAAAACGCACACAAAAGTCGGATGTGCTGGCCTAAGGGTTTAGGCCCAAAGGTGCATAACGAGACACACCGCAATTACGTCTGGAAGGGAAAAAAACACCTCGGATGAACGCAGAAGAAGAAGATGAAGTTTCCTGCTACGGGACACGCACACCACACCTGTATCATACGAGTATTTGCACACTTCCCGCAAACATCGTTCATTCATTAGGCTAGTCTGTCCAAAGACCGGTGTTGAAGTCCTCTGAGCACCATTATTCACTGCCTCCTATTTTTCAGCAGCTCTCCTCAGTTCAACTCTGTGGCAAAGGTGTTACAAATGCAATTCGTAATCCCGTATGTAGCGTTGGAAACACAGCTGCTGGCGATTTGTGAGCAGACAGCATTGCGTTGGTTTCCATACAATAGTATGAGTGCCGGTCGTTCAGAAAGCAATGGCAAACTACTAAACGTAAACTTGCCCAGAAATCACAAACAGCCAAAAACTGCTGGAGTTGACTGCTACATCCTGTAAAGGATACGCACTAACTTCAGTTCAGCAAATGTCTGTGCTCCAACGTTCTTGCGTGATTGTGTGCTGTAATGTTGATTTAGGTCGTCCTCTTTATCTCTTCTCTAGGATCTTGCCCTCCAGCAACCTGTAACGTGCTAAATTCTGCCTAAGTAAGTCATTGCGTAGTTTTCTTAATTATAACTGACCAGGTAGTCTTGATTCAACGTATTTAACTGAAAGCATACTATCGTTGCTTTACATTTCCGGTTTTAAAAAAAAAAAAAAACAGTTTTTCTTCTGTATTTTTTTGTTGTTGTTATAAGAGTGGTTAAATTATATTTATGACCGAATAAGACAGACGTGTCTCCTTCTTCTTATAGTCCATGCCGTGTAGCATTGATGATCATGTCTGTCCACAGCCTTCTGTCTCTTGTGCTGATACCATAATGTCAAACTGTCCAGCATCTTTGTTTTGGCTTTCTGTTGCAATTATATCCATTATTTCTTCTAACGGATTTTCATTTCCAGCGACCAAAATCACGCTGTTAGCTTAACGCATATGTATACATATATGATGAACTCAGACTGGTTTACGCAATCAACCGTGCTCAGTGTGAAAATGCAACTCCATAGGAGACACTATAACAGCAGCTTGATATATATATATATATACTAGGCCACAGCATCATAGATCTACCAACCTACCTATCTAATACCTACTTACCTACATACCTACCTACCCATCTACATAGTACATATTTACTAAACCACGTATTCACCTCACTACTTACCTACCTATCCTAGTACACACCAACATTTATAATGCTTCGCTAGCTAACACAAATACCCCTACCTATCTACAATATACTTACGTATAAAAAAGTATCATAACGTATAAAAACCATCTATCTACCTACCTATTTATTACCTACCTACCTACACACTGTTGCAGGAGCGTGATATGTTAAATGCTACATATACTAGGTAACAGCAACATAACGTATAGTGTCCATCTACCTTCCTCATGGGTATATCATCTCCCAAAATCTATGATGACCATCTGACGAGATCGAGAACAATTGCTGCAATTTCAATGGCTGGCAAGTAAATCCCAGGCAGCCGACATATTTAATATCCAAGGTTTGCACCCATATGTTGAAACATGAAATGCGGATGGCTTTTTACCTTCTATAAATTTTCGTCTATGCATTCTGACTTATTGCTCTGTCTGTTCTGACACATAAAGGTGGCAATAATAAACCCCAACATAATAAAATAATAAAATATAAACGGGGTTACTTCAACCACTCTGAGATAAACACTCAAGCACTATCATCTTACCCTAGTGCGAGGAAATGCAACCTAAAGACTACATGTCATGGCAGGGCAGTCCAGGCTCTAAGCCTTGGTTGGACAACTGGTCTAGGATTGAAGCTCCGACAGGCGGACAGATAAGAGCATTGCTTGATGAGTCAGCAGTTTCTGCAGCTTGTCTTGTTCCAGATGTTTTGGCTGTTACCTTTCCTCTGGAGTAAACTAGGCAGGCCAAGAAAGGAATCATGCTGCATTGGCAATATGGTCTCAAAATTCAGCCTAGGTTTTGAGTTATAGAGAGGTATAACTCCATTTTACAAACTATCGTCTGTCAAGACGGCAAGGTGCCTGTCAGTGAACCGTCATTAACGTTCATGTTTACTCTTTGCCATTTCCTACTGCGATGGGATGTTTCACGTTAGCAAATTTTTGACAGGACGTACTGATTTTCACAATATCCGAGAATGGTAGGTATGCATCTCACTACCCAAGAGATCAGTTTGCTTTGTGATATGAATACAGCGGTATCTTGCAGAAGAAACACAAGGATTTATACTTGGATAATCAAATGACCTTATTGTCCCAGTCGAAATCTGCTAGTCAGATCTGCCACGATCGTGCTCACCCCCAGAGATTCCAACTGCACAAGACGATTATATTCTTGACGATTTTCCTTTTTGTCCAAGGATTAGTTTTCATAACGGTGGGTTCTAGAAGAAGGAGTTTCCAGTAACGCTACTGAAAGGTTGGGAGATCTCCTGGTCGAAGTAGTTAAACCGTGTGCCTTCCGCAATGAATGCCGTGAATTCGTTTTCTGACTCCTTCATTGAGTTCACGAGTGTTCGGTAACCTTTGGAGGTGGTCGCTGTAGCTACGAGTTCGTGATCAGTGTAAGGCTTTCAGCAGGCCACTCTGCACAAAGAAGATCGATCTATGTGGGATAGAACTTTGTGCAATTAAATCGATCACCATGCGTTTAACTTATGTTTGATTATTAAATGATTTCTCAAAGCATGTTCTGGCGGTCACCATGACCGAATGGATAAAGGCGCTCGTTCTTAAACATCCGGTGTGCTAATGCTGAGGTAGGGGGTTCAATCCCTACACCGGTCAGTTGGACTAAAATATTAACTTCTCGTCCTTGACTTGGGGACGTAATTTAAAAGTGCCTCTGAAGTCAGAGTGGGTTTTCCTGATGGCGAGGGACACTGGTAATAGGGTAAGCTCATTCACACGCAAAATTAAGCCCAGCGCTACTAGAAGTAGCATGTATGGACTACGCTTCAGTGTAAAGCATGTCCTGTCCAGAGCCAGTATCTTTTCCTCACCTCTTGATACGCTGGCAATTTTCGCAAGTTTGTTCCCCGTTCACTTCGATTTGAACTCACCGTAGTCCATATATTAACTACTACTTCTAGTGCCATTGACTTATTATTGTGTGTGGATTAGCTTTCCCTATTACCAGTGTCCCTCGCTATCAGGCAAACCCTGTGCCACTTCTGAGGTCTCCAAGTACAGGATGGGAAGTGAACAATTTAGTCCAACTGACCGCTGTAGGGATTGAACCCGCTACCCCTATATCAGCACACCGGAAGTTTAAGAGCGAGTGCTCTTATCCATTCCGCCATACTGCCTTCCTCTGCATCATGTTGACATCAGTGCCTTGCACCGTTTGGTCAAGCCTGTGGCACAGCACATCCGACTTCCACAAGTATTTCTTTCGGGATAGCCTTCCCTAGCCATTGACTATCGCCAGTCTACCTCAAGGCAGCAGGTTTGTGTATCTCTTCGTCTGGTCCCTACCCCTTGACCTGTCCGATATGGCAGCTCCTACCAGTAGCTGCGCCACCGTCGGTATAGCTCTTGTGGGTCATTAGAACACGGAGACTCCCTCTACCGCTGCAAGGAGGACAGAGAGCAGAGTGGGTGTCATGCTAAGATTACTGACTATATACTTCCGTACTTTGTGGCTACCCCTAAAACTATTCTTGGTAAATAAATGTGATGGATGTCCCTTGTCTTCTGCAATTAATCTATTACTTACACTTATTACTATTTTCACTTGTTATTTTCACATATAATCATATTGCTACTGGTACTATTGGGGTTGAACTCTTCGCTGGCTTCTGAGGATGAGGACGGAGCGCTTATGGGAATGCCCCGAATGCTGTGATGTCGGTTCTTAAATCAGTCAATCAATCAATCAATCACATGTTATAATATCTAGAAATAAACACAACAGCTGCCACAGAAGTAAGTTTAAAACAGGAAGTATTGTATTTGGTGGGTATTATGTAGGTAGGGAGGTAGGTAGATTGGTATGTAGGCAGGAAAGCTGGCAGATAGGCAGGTAGGTAGGTAGTTATGCAGGTAGGTATGCAGATAGGTAGTTAGGTAGGTAGGTAGAAAGGTAGGTAGGCAGGTGTGTATGTATGTAGGTACCTAGCCAGTTCGATAGATAGATAGGGAGGTAAGTAATTATTAGGTAGATATTTAAAAAGGATGTACGTGATAGGTAGTTAGATGAGCATGTATTGCGTAGCTTAGTAGGCACATTCCTTAGTAGGCAGTGGGTGAGTCTAATAGATCACACGAACTGTATTTTCTAAATCTTAGTTATATTTACTTATATTCTGCTATTCCCTTCTGAACAAGATTCGCGTGGAACGAATCCATTTATGTGCTCCATGAAGAGAAAACTTTACGTATTTATTTTACCACTGATAATTAACTCCCCCCGCCAAAATTAATATCTTTCTATGTTATTAACTGAACTCACGGAAAATATTTCACCTTTTGTACAGACGGGAAACAAACAATTCGCACTACTTTCTTTCGGTGATATTAAGGCGCAGCTGGAAAGTCCCGATAACGCGAAGAAAATTAATGGCCGCCAAAACTGATACTATTGATAAGATTTGGAGTTTAGATTTCATGGCCGTTATTTGACATGCTGTGTGAGCCACCTCTGTTTATTTGGTAAATACCCACTCAATCTCCAGCATGAAGAATACGGTTCTAGTGAGGAGAGGGAAGGCGGCGTTGGCAAGATTCTGTGAGATAGAGCACTAGTCCTTCGATCACGTTTCTCCGAAATGTAAATAAAGATGGTAAATGGTAAACGACTTGTCCAGATTTCGTTCTTGGGGTAGTTAGTTAGTTGTTTGATTTCAGTGTTGATGATTGTGAATGAAGTATCTGAGATATACAGAGAGATAAACAGACAGACATATACGTAGGTAGGTAGGTACGTAGGTAGGTAGGTAGGTATGTGTGCATCGAAGGAAGTTTGTAGATAGGTTTGCATATTGGTGTTAGGTAGCTATGCATTAGGTATGTGGGCTGATAGGTATGCAAGATGGTAGGTAGATACGTTGGGAAGTAGTGAGGTGGATAGGTAGATAAGAAAACATGTATTATGCAGGTAGGTATGCAGGTAAATAGGTACTAGATAAGTGGGTAGGTAGGTAGGTAGGTTGTTAGGTAGGTAGGTAAGTAGGTAGGTTGGTTGGTAGGTAAGGTAAGCTAGGTACGTAGATAAAGTAGGAGGAAGGTAGGTACTTAGGTATGTATTTATGTAGGTAGGTTGGTAGGTAAGGTAGTAAAGTAGGTAGGTAGGTAGTTAGGTATGTATTTATGTAGGTAGGTAGGTTGGTTGGTAGGTAAGGTAAGGTAGGTACGTAGATAAAGTAGGAGGAAGGTAGGTACTTAGGTATGTATTTATGTAGGTAGGTTGGTAGGTAAGGTAGTAGTTAAGTGGGTAGGTAAGTAGGTAGTTAGGTATGTATTTATGTAGGTAGGTAGGTACGGTAGATAGGTAGGTGAGGTAGGATGTAAGTAGGTAGGTAGGTTGGAATGTAGGTAGGTAGGTAGGTAGGGTAGGTAGGGTTAGAAGTGAGACAGATAGATAGGTAAAATTGTATTAGATAGAAAGGTATGTATGTCGATATGCAGATAAGTAATTAGGTCGGTAGGTAAGAAGTGATCAAGCTAGATATATAAGTAAGCATGTATGTATTTTGCTAAGCAAGAACACATAAGCATTATGTACTAACATCATCATCATCATCATCATCATCATCATCATCATCATCATCATCATCATCATCATCATCATCATCATCATCATCATGTTACATGCCGATGTAGTTGCAAGTCGTGTTTCGCCATCTCACGCGATTACCAGAGACGTGGATCAGCTCTGTGTTCTTGTCTCGACTATACCATGTGGCTAAGCCATCCAGGTAGTTATTTCTCTGCCTTCTTAGTGTTCTCTTCCCCTCGGTCTTGCCAGTTGTCACCAAGTTCTATTTCTTCTTATAATGTGGCCCCATAAAATGTTGACTGTCTATGTCTAATTTCTTTAATCAGTTTACGGTTTTCATTTGTTTCTTGAAGGACTTATCCATTGGTTTTTCTGTATGTCTATGGTATTCTTTGCATTTTCCTCAGAAACCACATTTCCACAGCCATCAGATGTTTTTCAGCTTATCTGTTCATTGTCTACGCTTCACATCCATACAAAGGTACAGGTTATATGTAAAACCCCAACACTCTTTTTCTCGTTGCAAATGACATCTTTTTATTAGTCAGTGTATTTTCCATATTGCAAAAGCCTACCTTCGCCTTAGCGATTCTTGATATAATCTCTTCGTGGCTTTTCCCTTGAGATGTTATGACTTTTCCGAGATAGCTGTAACGATTCATTTGTTTAAAAATATTCAATTTACCCATATATTACATTGCGATATTTCGTTCTTCCTAGTGCAGACCATAATATGTGTCTTCTTACAATTTAGTTCTAATCCTAGTTGTTCACTGTGTACAACAACCCATCTACTAAACGTTTGCAAATATTGTTCATTGTCTGCAATCAATGCTGTATCGTCCGCATGTCTAATGTTTTTGATGTTAGGTCCACCACTGTTTATTCCTCTAATATCTTCTAAGTTTCTAAAAATAGGTAATTAATCGCCGGTCTCCCTGGCGAAGGAGTTAAGGACGTTGTTCGTAATCCCGTATACTCATGTATGAAACACAGCTGTGCGAGATTCGGCAGCGTTCCGCGTCGCGCTGGTTACTTACGGAGGTATGTGAGCCGGTCGTTCAGAAATCAATGGCAAACTACTGAATGTAAAATTTGCCAAGACATCAACAGCAGCTGAAAAATGCTGGTGTTGACTGCAATGTCCTGTAAAGGATATGCGGAAAAAAATAGGGATATATGTCAATAGATCGGTAAGTAGGTAGGAGATTATGTCATACCATTACCTGAAAATGTATTGTATATAATACTTCAATGGTCTTTGGGATCTCCCAGCACCTGAGGTGTATGAGTATAACAATGCTGCTAAGACTACAGTAAAAGCAAATAAAACGACTCTTTCACGAATGTGACTTATTGAATACGTGGTGCTGGCCCAATATTTTTAGACCTATCGGTACTGGATAGATGATGTGATTAGTATCAAGCAGGGCCGTCTTTACTTTCCTGGACATTTGTAGCTACTCATTTTAACCTGGAGCAATCTGGGAGTCCAATTATTATTTTTTTTTAAATTAGATACTATGCAAATTAACTACTGTACATAAATCTGCCAAGAGATCACAAACAGCAAAATAGCCCTAGGTTGACTGTTACGTCCTGTAAAGGATATGCATATAACTAACTATGCAAATTAGAAAAAAATTCAGGTCGTTTAACGGGATTTCCAACATTTGGCAACCGGACCGCTGGCAAGGTTAGCCATTGGCTAGCTATTAGACGACCGCTCCCACCAGATCAATAGTAATGTCAGTAAAACAATACACTATCATCATAACCCTAGTTAGCGTGGAAACTATGACTACAACACAGAAACGCCCAACCCCTTCACCGGGACTAACATGTTGACTTCCCTTCCTTGTCTTGGGGCGGTCAATTACACGTACCTCAGAAGTCGGGGTTGGTTCGCCTGATGACGAGGGATACTGGTAATAGGTAAAGTTAGTCCACACGCAAAAATGAGTCCAGTGCACTAGAAGTGGTAGTACGTGTATGAAATACGTTTGAGGTCAAAGCTAGTGAACACACATCGGCAAAGGTTGAAACCTATTGAGTTGAGTTGAGTTGAGTTGAGTGAGTTGACTTGAGCTAAGAACTGACATCACTGCACGCAGGGCATTTTCTATACGCGCTCCGTCCCCTCATTCAACAGCCAGTGAAGAGTTACACTACTAATCGTTCCCACCGCTATCTGATTGAAAGTTCTCCTGGTCTTCCCTCTAATATTTGAGATTCTACCAAAACCCCTGCCAATCTCCGGCAACTTCATCATTTCCACATACAAGTTCTCAATCTGTTTCCCCACCTTCTTCACCTGGTCCCACCTTCGTATGACCACCTCCCACTTGTCCATGTTGAAACGAATACGCACTTTAATTTATAGCTTAATACCGCTCTTTTATCACATCTTCCCAACTCTGTGTGTGTTCTTCCCCTCTACAAAGTACTATCTCCGAGAACCCTATGTAGCTAGACTTTATTTATTTCTCACACCTGGACAGGTAGGGTCTAATGTACGCCGGATGATACCTAGCAGGTACGGTTTAAGGGTAGATAGGAATCTTTGTTATTCCACCTGCCACGGTAAATTGAATCCCGCCTACCTTTCACCGCTGACCACGTGATCGCACTTTGCCCTGGTCAAAAGTGACCTTTACGATGGTGTTTTTAATAAAATTCAAGAAACGACCTCTATGAAACAGCATTCATTCTTAAGTGATTTGAACAGTGATAACATACAAGGTGGAACTGGTCAGATGACTGGGTCACACACACAAAGAACATCTTTGATCCATCCGCCCATCCACGCTCTCAGTTCTTTGTGTGGCCAAAGAGAACAGCATCAACGTTATCATTCAAAGTCGGGCAGTTTTCAAAGTTTCGTTTTCACTGTGGTTTTGAAGGTGACTTACACAGAAGCCTGGAGCCTGAAGGTTAAAGTTGCTTTACTCCGGTACACCTTGATAGTAATGACGAGTTCGTCGTCATCATCCAATACCTTGCCAGCTGGCGTGGAAGAGCATGCATCTCCTGAAATTGCAATCTACGACGGCTTGGATTAGTTCATGCGTTGACTCCGTTCTGTGCCATGACACAAGAATGTCAAGAATTTTCTCAAGCTGTCTTCCTCTATCTCTCTGTGCACAAATCTTTCCGGTTGTCATAACCGGTTAGTGAAGGGTTATCAAACAGTAAACACATGCAAGGCATATACGTGTTAACAGAACAGGTTGTGTGAATGTATGCTTACTATAATCAACAGAATATAATAGGTAAATTCATATTTAAATAATCAAAAACACTGAATATATGGACGTATATTTAAATTAATCAACAGAACGGAATATATGAATGAATATTTAACGTAATCAACATAACTGTATATTTCATTGTATATGTAAAGAAATCAACTGAGCAGAATATGTAAATGTGAACATTTGGTTCGGAAAGGAGGGGTTACATTGTGCACTGTAGAATTCACTCACTTTATCGTTGTCGGAGGTTATAGCGTAGAGACCAGGCCCTTGCCTGCCAGCCCGGTAGTCGTAAGTTCGGTTCCCATCGGGCGGATTCGAATGTCTAAACCTGCCTTGTGCTCCCAGGTTGACCCAGTCTAAAATGGGTGCCAGGAATTGTTTTGAGAAATAAAGGCGGCCGGCGAAATAAGTACCACACCCCCCATCGAGTGTCGGATGGTCTTATAAAGTATGGGTCTAGCACCATATGCATTGCACCGAGTGTTATCCCATATGGCTCAGTCTCTTTCTGTAGCGCAGAAAGCGTCGCACAAACTCCGTAGCTCCAGCGACGACCCTTAGGAGTCTCCTGAAAAATACACTCCTGAACCGAAGGATGCGGCCCGGAATCGAACCAACACACCTTAGGAGCCGGAGTCAGACGGCTTTACCACTTCGTTGGAGAACTTCCTCGGTATTACTTGCAGAAGTCGGAGGAGGTTCGCCTGGTGGCGAGGGACACTGGTAAAAGGGGAAAACTAATCCACATGCAAAAATCAGTCCAATGCACTAGAACAGTGGTTCTCAACCTTTTTTTTGCCCCTGTACCCTTCACCATATTTTCAGAACGTCATTCCCATCCCCCCCCCCCCCCCCCCCGTCCCTCTCGTATTTCCTCCCTATAAATTTCTCCCACCCCTACACAGTATACATAAAAATAGAAGCTAAATGTAATAACACATACTAGAACAAGTCTAGACGTCTACATAAAACGTGATTTGCGGGTCTACTTATGTTATAAAATGAATGTCAGAAGGGCGAGAAGTACAGAACCGTAAAGTATGGAGGGAGAACCAATATCAAGTAATCGGTTCTTGTAGTAACACGATCTTGAAATAATCTTAATTTCCCCCCTGGAAACCCTAAAATTCCCCCCCTGGGGGGGGGGGGGGGGGAAGAGAAATTCCCCACCGGTTGAGAACCACTGCACTAGAAGGTGCAGTAGATGTATGGACTACGCTTGACTTCAAAGCCAGCGAGTGCAACAATGAGTATATAAATATATGCATGTAGTTGTTTATGTAGTTGTTTATGTAGTTGTTTATGTATTTGTTTATGTAGTTGTTTATGTAGTTGTTTATGTATTTGTTTATGTAGTTGTTTATGTAGTTGTTTATGTAGTTGTTTATGTAGTTGTTTATGTAGTTGTTTATGTATTTGTTTATGTAGTTGTTTATGTAGTTGTTTATGTAGTTGTTTATGTAGTTGTTTGTGTAGTTGTTTATGTAGTTGTTTATGCTGTTGTTTATGTAGTTGTATCGGAGCTTGCTCCGTGGCCAAGGTGTTACGGGCGCAGTTCGTAATCCCGCATACCGTGTTCGAAACACTGCTGGGGGTGATATGGCAGCAGAACGCCTCGCGGCGGTTTCAATCGTCCAGAAAGCAATGGCAAACTACTGAACGTAAACTTTCCCAGTAATCACAAACAGCCAAAAAAGAATGTTGGAGCTAACTACTACGTCCTGTAAAGGATATGTAACTAACTTTAACTGTATCGGTGTATGTTTGTTGTCTGTGTGCTGACGAAGAATTTGGCAGCAATGTCCATTGTGTTACTTCTAATTGCATTCTAGTAAAGCTTACCGATTCTACGAATACCATTGACTCAACGCCGCATTAATTTTACGAAATCTAGGCAGATTGTGGACATCCAGTACTGTAGACAAACACACTGCCGCATTACCACTGATTTCCTTCTCTCTATCAGCATTCACTTGATATAAGACACTCATGCACGTGATAAAGGGAGTTAAGTGCTTGTTTCGTCTTGTTTGAATTACTTCCCGTGGTAAAATAATACACCGCATATATCTTTCATCTTTTGATTCCATTTATTTTTCTTTGTTTCCCGTCCCAGTTTCTACTGATGACTCATTATTTGTACATTGTAATAACACAGCCTCCCATTGGAAGGTTTAGGTTCATACACGGAAAGCCCACCCAATGGTGGGAAGAAAATGGGCTTGCGAAAAGCTGAACAAATGTAGCTTGACAAGTTGTTCAATATTTATGTACACTGATTCTCACACCTGAGATATTAAACAAAATCGCCGGTACATGTGATCACAGGCAATATTTGTTTCATGGAGAAATTGAGTGTTTTCTAATCACTCTTAGCACTTTGTGTGTCTTGTTGCACTATGTACTTTGTGGCTAAGTCGATCATGTTGCTCCAAAGCCATCGGGCTTTTGCGTTCGTGATATGTTTCTGCGTCAGAACACCGGGATTGAGTTGAGTCAATAACCAACATCACTGCACTCACGCCATTCCCATAAGCGCTCATTTATCATCTTCAACAGCCAGCGTAGAGTTCCAATACTAGTGATGTCGTTGCAATCTGATTATATATCCATCTTTCTTTACCTCTGAGTGACGACTGTCACTCGAATGCTGCCGCATTCTCTCTACTCTTGACCATGATAGTCGGTCTTTTCTCCTGCTTTATTCATGCGCCGCAAGAGGGTCTTCACCACATCTGCCTTATCATGCATCAAATCGCCCCTTAATGATGCAGCAAAAACCAATATGTCTGTTTATTCATTTCCAACCATATCAGAGTGTCCCCGGCAAAAGATGCAGCGAATGCTCACAACCCCCGACACCTGAATTGATACATACCGTTCAGCATGAAGCGTGCCCGTCTTCACCTTTGTCAACTTGCTTTGTGATCACGGGGATATTATCATCTCTCTTGACCTGAGTGTCGGCCTCTGTAGATTTGGGTTAGTGAACGCAGTTTTATAATACTAATTTACCAGGTTCGAAGTCATCCGCAGACGACTTGGGAGCGGACAGCTGTGCGTTGGTTTTCACATTGATATAAGAGCAGGCCGGTTCAGAAAGCAATGGCAAACCACTGAACGTAAAATTGTGTTGTAAGTCACAAACAGCAAATAAATGCTGGAATTTATAGCAACACCATGTAAAGGACATGCAGCTAAATTACCTTAGTATTGTTTCTGAGAGCTATCCTTCTCTGATAAGGTCGAAAACGTTGATGGTGCAGAGGCTGAAGATTAAATATTCTTCGATAGCTGTAATTGCGGCAGCACAGCCCTAATTAAGTTCTGGCATAAACTTATCTCAATACAACATTTATAGCATTAAATGTGTTGATACATAATGCAGAGAGTAATGACAAAGTGAATTTCTCCATGTTAAATGTCTAGACAGACAGACAAGTATAATAAGAAAGAAAGAAAGAAAGAAAGACAGAAAGAAAGAAGAAGAAGAAGAAGAAGAAGAAGAAGAAGAAGAAGAAGAAGAAGAAGAAGAAGAAGAAGAAGAAGAAGAAGAAGAAGAAGAAGAAGAAGAGGAAGAGGAAGGAGGAGGAGGAGAAAAGGTTTATCTACTTCACAGTTCAGAGCACGCATTCCTTCTCTAATTATAAATATTGTTGACACTAAAGGCCCCTAACCACATCTTGGAGGCCCATAGGGTATCTGGTGTCAGCACCATGTATATATAAACCAATCCACACACGATGGATGATGTGGTCAATACAACACTGGGCGCCTTTGCTTCCCAGAACATTTCCTGGCGCCCATTTTAGACTAGTTTGACCATAAAGACAGGCTTAATTTAAACCTGTGATGGGTTTTTAAACACATGACCCTAGCGGGTTGGCCGGCAAGCGTGTTATAAACATTGTTTTTTGTTTTTTTTCCGCGTTTCCATCCTGTTTCAGGATATTGCGGTCAACACCAGCATCTTTCAGCTGTATGTTGATTCCTAGGCTAGATTACGCTCATAAGCACGCCACGACTTTCTGAGCGACCGGCTCCATACTCTCATAAGTCACTGGCAAGACTCGAACCACTTCTAATTCTCGTGCGCGTTACTTCGTTATTATTCTTTTGATTATAAACACATTGTTGATTTACTTTACTACTCGAGACATGTTCTTCTTTTTAGTGTCAACTTTACTGATTGGCTTTATTATTTGAGACGCCTTCTTCCTTTAAGTATAAACTTAGTTGATTTATTTTACCATTTAAGGCATGTTCTTCCTTTAAGTGTAATATTTACTTATTTATTTTACCATTTGCGACATGTTCTTCCTTTGAGAGCAGCCTTTCTTGACTTACTTTACACGTTGAGACGAGTAGATCCGCTGTGGCGTAGTGGCTAGACACCTGCTTGCCTGCTTGGTGGTCATGGGGGTAAATCTGCATCGAGGCGGATTCGAACTTTTTAGCAACTGACCTGTGTCCAGCCTCAAATGGGTACCTGGAAATATCGTGGGAGGAAAAGTCGACTGGTATGATACCGACCACATCAGCCACCGTCTGCCGGTTGGTCTATACAAATATGGGTCTATCATTATGTGGCCAATGCGTCATGAGACGCATAAAAGGTTCCTTTACTTACATTACTTTTGTACATATATACTTCTGTTGATTGTAAACGTGTGTTTACATTTACTGTTTTAGGCATATATGTTTCCGTTGATTATAAACGTTTATTAGTATTTATTATATTACGCATATATTCTTTCTTTGATTGTGAACGTTTAATTACATTTACTCTTTTAGGCATATATTCTTCCGTTGATTGTAAATGTCTATTTACTGTGCTGTTTTAGTCATATATTCCTCTTTTGATTTCAAACATGTAATTACATTTACTTCTTTAGACATATATTCTTCCTTTGATTGTAAACATGTATGTACTATACTGTTTCAGGCATATACTATTCCTAAGGTATTAACGAAATATTTAGAACGTTAAAGCCCAAATAAGGGATTCAAAGACACTTCCTCACCGGCAGATAAGCGTGCTATGAACACTGTTTAAAAAACAAATGTTAGTTACATATCTTTTACAGGCCATCGTAGTCAACCAGGGACTACTTTGGCTGTTTGTGATTTCTTGACAAGTTTACGTTCATTAATTTGCCATTCCTTTCTGTACGACCGGCACCTATACCATTGTATGACAATTATCGCAAGGTCTGCTTCTAAATCGCCGGCAGCTGTGTTCAGAACCCGGTTTGTGGGATTGCGAATTGGGTTTGTAATCTCTTCGTTACATCGCAGGATGTCGTTCAATCAATCAATCAGGTGCCGTCTCCACAATAAAGGTTAGCTGCAATGGATCTCCAACACTGTCTGTCTGTCGCCTTGACTATACAGCTACTGTTATTTCACTTTAAAATCTGAGACGTGTATTATTCCTGTGAATATTAACATTTATGATTTACTGTCATGTTTGAAACATATATTCTTATTTTGATTGTAAACTTTTATTTACTTTACCATCTCAGGCATAAATTCTCCCTAAGGTTGTAAACAGGAATAAGAATGCCAAAGCCGACATAATCGGCCTGGCATGCACTCAATTCTGCGAGTTGTTTATTCTACGGCGAGTGCCTCAAGTCAACTGAGGGTAATGTCCAGTCCGTCTCCGGCTAGCACCCGCTGTCGGTCAGTAACATCAAGAGGAGCAGAGGAGGGTATTAAACTTAGAGTAGCCGCTTCCCCTTAAAAAAAATCAATAAGTCCCAATTTTCAGAGGGCTACTTTCAGGATTTCAATTATCCTTCAAATTACATTTCTATTTTATTACACATAACACGGCAAGATGTGTCGTTTCCATGACAACGCCGCTTATGGACATTAATGTTAAGTGCGAAAGAGGTGAGGGGGCGTTGAGTAGCCCCTGACCAGTTCGAAAGTTCCGGGGGGGGGGGGGGAATCACCAGTTGTGTTTCTTGATATGTGAGTGATGGTGGTGGTGGTGGTGGTGGGCGACGGGAAGGAGAGAGGTGATTCTAGGGGCTAGGGTTTGAAACACTAAACTGTGAGAAGTTAGTGCGACATGATGAAGGGGAGAGGGGATAGGGAGGATGCTAGGCTCAAGACGGGGAGAAAGGAGTCTGTAACTTAAGTTCTTTGAGACGAATAAGATATTGACCGACGCGTGTTCTACGTTCTTAAGCCGTTAAAAAGTGGAGATTTTGGTGACGCGGTCATGGCCAGCTAATGTCATGACGGGTCAGTTGTTCGTCCTTGCTGCTGTGTTTGGTTTGTTGGTCTTTGATTCGCTTGGTCACTCGTTGAGACAGAAGAGTTTGGAATGAATGTGTGTTGTTTGCATAGACAGGTCGCTGTTATGTTCTACACGGGTCTGGTAGTTTCAAGGTTAGATATAAGGAGAACATATAGTATAAGGAGAAGCTATTGTATAAAAAGAAGATATAGTATAAAGAGGAGATATATTATACAGAGGAGATATAGTATAAAGAGGAGATGTAGTATAAAGAGGAGATATTGTATAAAGAGATGTATGTCAAAGTGAAGTTTTAGTTTAAGGAGAAATTATAGTATACAGAGGAGGTATAGTATAAAGAAAAGGTAAAGTGTAAAGAGGAGATATAAAGAGGAGATATAGTTTAAAGAGAAGATATTGTATAAAGAGAAGATATAGTTAAAGGAGAAAATATAATATAAAAAGCTGATACAGTATAAAGAGGAGATAGTATAAAGAGAGGATATAGTATAAAGAGAAGATATAGTATACAATGTAGATATAATATACAGAGAAGACATCGTGTAAAGAGGAGATGCAGTATAAAGAGGTGATACAATATAACGATGAGATATGGCATGAAGAGGAGACATAGTACGAATACAAGATTCATTCATTCAGTAGCATGCCTTTTGCAGAACCTCGCTCCCATAACAACCTTCCGGAGAACTTCTCGATCATAAGCAAGATGTCCTGTATCCTGCACCCATCTTCTCTTTGATTTTTCTCTTCCTCTCTTCCCAGGCATATACCCACCCCTCCATTATTGTTCTATCAAACTTTCATGATGTTTCAAGTAACCAAAATATTTTAATTTTTTTGTTTTATAGTCTTTAGTAGCCAACCTTCTTCAATATTCAGCTATTGAAGTTTGGATGCATTTGTTCTTTTCTTTATCCAAGATATACTTGGAACCAGTCTATAACATGTATAATCAAAGGCGTTTATATATAGTATAAAGAGGATATGTATTAAAAAGAACATATACTACAAACAGTATGAAGATGAGTGGTGGTATACAATGGAGATATAGTTAACACAGAAGTTACAGTATGAAGATGAGTAATGATATACAATGGAGATATAGTGTGAACAGTTCTCTTGTTACGTGCATTTTTTACACCCACAGTTTCTTCAATGTCCAGTACCCATCTTCGTACTGATCAACCCCTCCTGTGCTTCCAGGAACCAGGATTTTCATCGTCCCCCCCCCCACCCCAAGTCATTGTGGCGTGTAACTTACCCATAGTATTTCAGTTTTCAAGACATTGTGCTTTTCATGAGTCAGTTTTCTTCGATGTTCAGATCTTGAAGACTGTATTTTTTCTACTTCTTGGTCTATCTGAGAACAGTTAGGGAAGGCACATAGATAATTACCTGGACGGCTTGGTCGGGACAAGAACACAGACCTGATCTTGAGCTCTGGAGATCTTGTGAGATGGCGAACCAAACCCATCACGCTGGCCGGCATATCACATAGTGATGCTGATGATTCAGAGCACGTATACCCCTGTTGTCTTGAAATCTGTTATACATGGAATTCTTAGCAATTCGCACCATTAAAGGAATATCTGCTATGAAGTGAGATTTAGATCGGGGTCAGCAAGCTTTCATCCCTTTCATAATTCATGCTCTTAATGAAAACTATTCATGCAGTTCTATCCCCCAGACAGATATTAGAAAAGTATTAAAAGTCGCATTCAAACCCCCTTCAGCCTTATATATTTACTTATTCGTGGTGTCCATTTCTTTTTCAGCTTCAGTAATCCTCGGTAATGTATTCTCTTTATTCGCCGGACACTAGGAGGAGAAAAACTTTCATTATCCAGAAGAACACTTCGAAATGAAATTCTCCGTCGCCATGGTGACGAGGAAATAAAGCCAGAGTATTAAAATGAAATCGCTGACCAGCCCATATTATTGAATTTTCCCCCCTTCATTCAAAGTCCAGCGAGTGACCACACAAGGCTTGTAGTTATAGTGCTGGAGAGGAGGGTATGACTAGGAAAATGAATAGAGTGACGCGTGGAAATATCGGGGGAGATAATCTAGACGAAAGGAGAAAATGAAGGTCCGGGGGTTGGGGTGGGGTATTGTGTATGTGTGTGTGTGTGTGTGGTGGTGGGGGGGGGGGGGGGGGGTTGTGTTAAACAGTGAGTTTGAGAGTGGAAAAGACGAATATTTTTCTTATTATTTGGTTGACCTTTTTGTATTCTTTCCTTATATGTTCTGTTCTTTATATGTTCCTTATATGTATTCTTTCCTTATATCCTTATGTAATCGTTAAGCTTAAAACTGTCGTTCTTGTAATAACTATTATTGTATTTTGTCATGAGTTTTTTTCTGCTGTTAGACGACTGTATGTTAATATTTAGGGTTGGTTGGTTTGTTGATATGTAGGTAGGTAGGTAGGTAGGTAGGTAAGTAGGTAGGGAGGTAGGTAGGGAGGTAGGTAGGGAGGTAGGTTGGTTGGTAGGTAGGGAGGTTGGTAGGTAGGTAAGTAAGTAGGTGCGTAGGTAGGATGGGTAGGTTGGTTGGGTGGTTGGATAATTGTTTGGTTTGTTGACTGGTTGGTTGTTTGATTTGTTGGTTGGATGGGAGCAAGGGAAACAGAACGGGTATTTTGTTTCCACTCGTTTTTAAACTCAAGCATAGTCCAAACACGTGCACTCCTAGTGCACTGGACTGATCTTTGCCTACCACGCATGTCGTAAGAGGCGACTAAGGAGGCTTGATGGTTCCGTCGCCCTGCTACTGAGTGAGTGCGTGGCGCGACACTGTGCGCTGTGAGTTTCGTGTGAAGTGCTTTTGAATCTGCCTGAGGTTTTTTGGGACGTGACTGCATGTTCGGAGTGATGGCAGGTGGCTATGTCCCAGAATTGACCAGTTTTTTGCCTTATGCAGAAATGCGTGGCTGCTGGGCTTCTGGTTGACTGCCACTGCCGTCGGTGATGAACTGTATTTTCGTGGACTGTGTGGGTGAACATCTAGGAAACATTCAGATAGGAAAATGACTGCCGATTCCATCAGAGATGAACTGGGTGTTTCGTGGGGGACTAGTGTGTTGACATTCTGGTGGCGGCATTATGCACAGTGTATCTGTGCGGGCTGTTGTTTGTCGAGACTCCTGTCTTTTCCACTTTTCACATTGGACAGTGGGGAACGTTTTGTGTAATATTCACTGGCACAGGAACGGAGCATAATGGGGACGACCCGTTGCTGTGAAGTTGGCAACTGCGACTAACTAACTAACTAACTAACTAACTAACTAACTAACTGATCTTTGCATTTGGATTAGCTTTCCCTATTACCAGTGTCCCTCGCTATCAGGAAAACCAACTCTGACTTCAGGGGTACTTGTAATTTATATCCACAAGTCAAAGACGAGAAGTTAACATTATATTATTCTTATTATTTAGTCACCCATATTTTTGTTCTTATAATTATGATAATTGTTGTCTATTCTTTGGCGACTTCATTTTAATATTGGGGATTGGTTGGCTGATAGACAGGTTGGTTGATTAGTCTGGTTGGTTGATTGGTTGGTCAGTTGACATGTTGGTTGGTTGATTGATTGGTGAGTTGATAGGTTGGTTGGTTGATTTGTTGGTTAGTTGGTTGGTTGGATGGGGAAAGAAGAAGAAAACCCCAATATTTTTCTTGTTAGTTAGTCGTCCTGATTCTTATTTCTCTCTCTCCCCCCCCCCCCCCCCCCCATATTGCAATAGTTGGTTCATAACAATTTCTGTCGTTCTTGTGATTGTTATTGGGTTTATCATGGTTTTCACTTTTCTTTGACAACTGCATTTTTTTTATTTTGGTTGGTTGATTGGCTGGCTAGTTGGTTGGTTGATTGATAGGTTGATATTTTGGTTGGTTGGTTGGTTGGTTGGCTGGCTGGGTGGCTGGCTGCTTGATTGGCTGTTTCGTTGGCTGGTTGGTTGATTGTTTGCTGTGTTGGCTTGGTTGGTTGTTTCGTTGGTTTGTTGGCTGGTTGGTTGAGAATTCTATGGAGACTTTAAGTTTTAACTCACACGTCCCATACAATGGCATCACGATCTTCTGAGTCCCGAAAAAAGACCTGCGCCTTTCGAAGTGAGTCTGGTAGAGAAAGTGTTCTCCCGACCCGGTACCAGTGTACCACCTCCATGGGGACTGCAGCAGTGCACACTATCACGTCTCCAAACGTCAAACCAGCGGGGTGTGCCGGACAGGGACGGAAACTTCACATCTGAGGAAATGAATACCAGGGTATAGTCATACATCATTATACGTCTGCTCAGTTGCAGACTTGTCTACTTACCATGGTAAATATTCTGTCCCCAGCGTTTACCACACTGTGGGGTGTTGCCCATTGTCTACCGCGTGAAGTTGCAGCTGGGAAGTTTCCTTGGACGAGTTATGAAACCATGATGGCATTTTCCAAACTCTCCGATACTTTTACGTTTTAGGCGTTCGTTCGCATTGACTCCAGCGTAGTCCATATATAGGCTATTATTTCTAGTGCACTAGACTGATTTTTGGATATGGATTAGCTTTCTTAATTACCAGTGCTACTGGCCATCAGTCGAACCCACTCCGATTACTGGGGTATTTATAATTTACGTTCCCAAATCAAACACAACAAACAAACAAACAAACTTTATTATGAAAGGTAACAAATTGGGCACGCAGGCCCGTCTTACATTCGGCCCTTCCAATCACTCATCTTTCGTTTATCAATAGTGCACGATACATTCACATAGAAAAAAAGCATTGTCAAATGAATGTTGTAAACATAAACAATGCTTGTTACCTTGTTATGAGACACATCCCCCACCCACCATACATCCCCCACACACACATCCACGACCCACCCACACATACCCTCTCCCACCCACACATACCCCCTCCCACACACACACCCCAGGCACACATACATGCCTCACCCACCCACAAATCCCCACACATACACATCCTTCCACCCACCCACATATCCCCACCCACACAAACATCCCCCACCCATCCAATAACCCACACACTCTCACCCACCGACATATCCTCCACCACCCACCACAAATCCCCAACCACCCAGCCAAACACACATCCCCCAACCACACATTCCCCTACTATCCACATACATCCCCCACCCACACACACATCATCCACTCATACACACATCTCCAACACCAATGCCCCACACCACGTACACACACACACACCCACTCATCCCCACATACCCACACCCTCACATCTCACTGCCCACCAACACCATCACATCCGTACCCACCCAAACACATTCCCCCATGCACACATCCCTACCAACACACACACACACACACACACCCTCATCCACACGTCTGTCATCCGCACATACAACCCCACGAAGCCGCACATTTTCCCACCCACCCTCACATCCCCACACATACACATTCCTCACCCACCCACACATCCCCCACTTACACACACATCACCCACCCACACACATGTCCCCAGCCACACACACATCCCCACCCATACACACATTCCCCCCACCCACCCACACACCCATCCCATAACCCACACAGACATCTCCCCACACCCTCATACCTATCCCCACCACACACATACACACACACACACACTAACACACACACACACATCCTCACATCTAGACACATACATGATGCCTCACATAATCACTGAAGCTAATATGAACAAACTCCTACACATTACACACACATAAATTGACTAATATCGTGAGCATCTCACAAAAATGTAAAAGATGGAGGAACAATTTTACATATACATTGTGTAACGTAAAAAAATAGTGATGCTCCCACGCATAGAGACAGTCACACACACACACACACACACACACACACACACACACACACACACACACACACACACTCACTCACACTTTCACTCTCGCACTCTCTCTCTCTCTCTCTCTCTCTCTCTCTCTCTCTCTCTCTCATTCACACTCACTCAATCTCTCACTCACAAGTCAAGGACGATAAATCAACATTTTAGTCCAACTAACTGGTGTAGGTAAAGTGATATATAGATTTTATACTGTTGTGTGCACGTAACACATCCAAAATAAAAGGACAATCCGAGGAACATCTAATGACAGCAGAAATGAAGATTTAGTGGAAAAAGCAAAAGCTGTGATCGGAAAAAAAACCACTCCGACAACTGAGGTACTTGTAATTTACGTTTCCAAGTCAAGGACGAGAAGTCAATATTTTAGTTATGTTCGAAAAAAATACACAAGAGACAGTCTTCTAAGTCGCAGTTCAAACCTACACAATGATTAGGTAAGTTAGATGTAGACAGTCATTTTGCGGATGCTAGGAAGAGGCATGACCTCGTAAATGTAGCAGCAACTGCAAACTTGATGGTAAGAGAGCTAGAGAAAGACAATGAGATTAACTGATTCAGTGCTGAAGGATAATATATCGTCAAATATGACTTACCATTTGAACCGAAGGGCGTTATATCGCCGAACTAAGGTCAGCGTTTTATTTGTTCCGTTTCGCGGTACTTTCGCAATTTTAATGCTCAGTGAATGGAAATTACATTGTAATACTTGCTCATGTGATTGTGCACCATGTTTGTTTGTCACCGAATCAGTTAATACCTGGATGGATTGGCCAAATGTTATAATCGAGGCACGAACACAGACCTGATTCATAAAGGACCATTTTACTCACCAAATGCACATAGGGCATATAATTCTATACCCACAATTGTATCAATCGGACACTCCGTCGGTGATGTGTGAGTATTATACCCGTCGACTTTACTTCCCACGATATTTATTGGTACCCGTGTTAGTCTAAGTCGACCAAGACGCCAGGGTCAATTACACAAATTCGAGTCCTCAAAATATAATTCGAGAATGGTAATCGGGTGAGATGGCGATGTACTGCGTGGCAGGCACACACACACACACACACACCACACACACACACACACACACACACACACACACACACACACACACACACACACACACACACACACACACTTTAAAGAAAAAATGTTAGTTGCACATCCTTTACAGGACGTCGCAATTAACTCCAGCATTTATTGGCTGTGTGTGATTTATTAGGTAATTTTCGGATGAGTAGTTTGCCATAGTTTTCTTAACGTAACACACCTCGTACCAGCCAAATTAACGCTCTTGACTGATTTCGAACCCCACCCTCGGTATGGCGAGGAATAGTGACATTGCGTTTCACTAACACTACACCCACAAACGCCGACTTAGACATACACACGATATACGAGGGGGTTTCAAGTGAAAACCTTAAATTTTTATGGGTCCGTCGCTCTGATACTGGGCTGAGTGCTTGGAGCGACACTGTGAGCTGTGAATATCGAGTGCAGTGCTTTTACATCGTCCGCAGTTGTTTTTTTTGTGTAGTATGAATTGCATGTTCAGAAAAATGGTGGAAGGCCGGTCGTTGAACTAACTGGATTGCCTTCTGCAGTAATGTGTGGCTGCTGGTTTTTTAGTGACTGCCGCTTCCATTGACGATGAAGTGTATTTTTCTTGGCTGACTTTTGTGTTGGCATTCTGGTAGCGGCATTATGCATATTATACCTGTGCGGACTGTTGGCGTGTCGAGACTCCTGCCTGTTCCACTTGCCACATGGAGCAGTGAGGAGCATTTTGTGTGATATTAACTGACACAGAAATGGAGCATAATGGGGCGACCCTTTGCCGTGAAGTTGGAACCACGACTAACTATCTAACCTTAAATGTTTTCTTTTTGGGTGCATATATTCTGGAAAAAAAAGTAAAGAACAAGTGTATCATTTGTCGATGTAATCATCACTGCGTTCAATGCAAGTCCTCCAGCGCGGATAAAATTCTTGGATTCCTGTAGAAAAAAAAAATGCTCTTGGTCGCGTGCGTAACTACTCTGGGGTAACTACTCGGTGTGCCTGACATGGTCGTGAAAGTCTGTCACAGAAGTCTCGCCGTTTTGAAACGTCCTATTCCACTCATACACATGCCGGAATGACAGGCATGCATCGCCATACTGGACCTTCATTCGCCGATGAATTTCTATAGGTTTCACCCCTTCACTGATCAAACAACGGATAACAGAGCGCTATTCCTCTTTGGTGCATGTCAAAAGTGGGGTGGTCATGTTTAAACCGTCCTTATGACGTCACCGTGTTCGTCTGCACCGTGGTGTCATTTGCTTAAAACTCCTTACCAACAATATTGACAGGTTACAAGACAATGCCATGGTTATTGTAACTTATATCACACTTTTAAGGTGTTCACTTGAAAGCGCCCTCGCATATAAGAGTATTTGTGCAAGTATATGTGCGTGCGTGCGTGCTTGCGTGCGTGCATGCGTGAGTGCGTGCTTGTGTATGTGGGTATATGTGTATAAACACGCATTGTTTAGTTACAATTAAAATATAAAACTAAACATCGGGCACATTTCAAATCTTTTGATGTTAACAAAGTGAACAATCTAATGTAATTAACACAAAGAAGCTTGTTAGGCATTTTTATCTGCACACACACTTGGGAGGCCAGCATCCAATGCGCGTTTCATAAATACAGTTTTCAGTGTGCGTTTGGCTCATTAGCCTGCAGTCTACTTTATATACACATTAAAATAATAAAATAAGCTTCGCCTCAGAAAGATTCTCTTGTTTATGACATTCGACACGAAAATAAGCAATTTCCTTCTTACGTCCAGCTCTGGCAGAATTCGGGGCAGAATCCAAACGACCTTCCAGTTTTAACTCATAATGTTCCACAAACTCGCGAAATGTCATTTGCAGTGGGGGAGATTTTTTGGTTTATTTTATTCTAAGAAAATAAAATGAAAAATATTGATTATTTATTCCACAAACTTTGTCCCAGGAAATAAATTCATTTTTTCCCTGTTGTTTAAAGAGCAATGTATTAAATTTCTGACGGCAACGAAGATATCTAGACATTTGAGACAGGAGGGAGGGGTGCAGTTTGACGAGCAGGGTAATATTTGGACATGGGAGACGGTGCATTTAGGAAGAAAGAATTAAAGGAAGGAATAGCAGGAGCGATGCAAATACTTACCGGGAGAGAAATTTTGGGGAGACTGGCTGATAGAATGAGAGAGATAGTGTTTTGTGAAGATAGAGACAGTGAGAATGAGAGAGAGGGCGGGGGAGTGGGATGGATATAAAGAGAGAGAGAGAGAGAGAGAGAGAGAGAGAGATACAGAGAGTGACAAGGAAAGAAAAAAATAAGGGATGAAGAGAAGTCAAGGGAGATGCGAATACGCATAGAGAAAGAGAGATTGAGAGATATTAGGTTGAGAACAAACGAACGAACGAACGAACGAACGAACGAACAAACTTTATTTTCAAAGGGTTAAGAATTGGGCACGCAGGCCCGTCTAACATTCTGCCCTTCTATCACTCTCTTTCATACATTATTTCATTCACACATTATTCAAGGCTGACAAAGAACAGCAAAAATATAAAAGATATGCATTATAAAGGCATGGGCAAAATGCAAACATCAAAACTACACGACACAGTAATATTAGATATTGGTCTGACACTTGTTATTAGCCATGTGGAATATACTGGCCTACAAAAAGGGAATTGGCTGTTATACTAGGGTTTTGTTATTATTATTATTATCTCTATTATTAAGGGGGAAGGTAATCCGTATTGAGATAGTGTTCGAATAATTTGCGATTATATGAATAGGGATTGGTAGATGTCTTTGATTTCTTGTGGAAGATTGTTCCACAGCTGAGCTGCAGAGTACGTTAAGCTTGTTTTGTATAAGTCAATCCTAGGCTTCGGAATGTGTAGTATATTTAAACGTTTACTGTGTCTAGCATTATATTTAAACAATGGCCAAAGGTAATTTGGGGCATTCCGATGTAGGATTTTGTGAATTAGTTTAGCTTTATTGAAAAGCAGGCGTTTGCGGAATGGTAGTAACTGAAGGCGTTTATATAGGCTAGGATTGTCAGATAAATGTTTGCTATAAATTAGACTCATGGCCCGTTTCTGGAGTGAGTAAAGTCGCTTGGTGTTTGAATTAGAACAACCGTCCCAGATTGTAGAGCAGTAGTCAAAGTGTGTCTGTATATGAGAAGTATAGAATAATTTCCTTGTGTCCTCATCAAGGAAATTTTTAATTTTGGCGAGTTGGTAGACTTTTTTCGCTGTTTGTTTAATGAGCGCTTGAACTGTGGGAATTAAAGGTTAGGTTTCTATCAATGACTTAGGCCTAATGTTTTGTGCTCAATTACACTTTCTACTGGCATGTTATCGATGTGAAGTTGAAGTGATGTGTGTGAGCTTAGAGTTTGAAGTCTTTGTCTGGTTGTTAATAACATTGCTTTTGTTTTAGTGATGTTAATTTGCATACGGTTTGAATAGCTCCACCTAACTACATTATTTAATTCTTGTTGTAAAGACGACTCCAGTAAAATACAGTTTTCAGCGTTTGTGTACACCGTACAGTCATCTGCAAATAGATCGCAGGACGACGAAAGATGCAAAGGTAGATCGTTAATATATATGGCAAATAATAGAGGGCCAAGAATAGAGCCTTGCGGTACTCCAATATTGAAGGTAGTGGTTTGAGACAGAGATTTATTATGTGATACTACTTGCTTTCTGTTTGATAGAAAAGATGATATTAGAGTGACTACATTAGGGCCAATTTTCATTGTCTCGAGTTTTTTAATTAAAATAACATGGTCTATCGTATCAAATGCTTTCTTGAAATCAATAAACACAGTTCCACATAGACTGTTGTTGTTTATATTCTGGTGCCAATTTTCTATCATGTTTGTTAGGGCCGTATGGCAAGAATATTTTGGTCGAAATCCTGATTGGCTGTCAACAATAAGCTTGTTGCGAACTAAATACTGTAATGTTACTTTATGGATGTGTTTTTCTAGTGGCTTAGATAGTGAGAGAGTGATATAGATATAAAGAGAGAGAGAAAGGGAGAGTGAATGAGAGAGAGAGACAGAGAGAGACAGAGAGAGAGAGAGAGAGGGAGAGGGAGAGAGAGAGATACAGAGAGAGACAAAGAAAGAAACAAATAAGGGACGACGAGAAGTCAGGGGAGATGCGAATACGCATAGAGAAAGAGAGATTGAGAGAGATTGGTTGAGAGAGTGATATAGATATAAAGAGAGAGAAAGAGAGAGTGAATGAGAGAGAGAGAGAGAGAGAGAGAGAGAGAGACATATATGTAGAAAGAGAGAAAGAATGAAACAAATGTAAAAAGATAGAACGAGCGAACGAAAAAACACACTTTGTTTTCAAAGGTGTAAGAATTGGGTACGCAGGCCCAGAGAGACATAAAGAGAGTGACCGAGAGAGAGAGAGAGAGAGAGAGAGAGAGCGATGGAAATATAACAAGAGACAGGGATAGGGTGAAAGAGAGCCAAAGATAGTGAAAGAGAGAGAGAGGAGAGAGAGAGAGAGAGAGAGAGAGCGAGTGAGAGATGCAACAAGAGAGAGAGACAGAGAAAGAGTGTGTGACTGAGAGAGAGAGAGAGAGAGAGAGAGACATAAAAAAGACAGAGAGTGCGTGAGAGTGAGAGAGATCAAAAGAGACAGGAGGCAGAGAGAGAGAGAGAGAGAGAGAGAGAGAGAGAGAGAGAGAGAGAGAGAGAGAGAGAGAGAGAGAGAACACAAGAGAAAATGACAACGACACGATATAGTTCAGAAGGAATTTCTCTTTATATTCTTTCAGTGTATTCAAAGCAAGGAGAATCAAAATGAAAGGGATGGCGCAGATATTGTAGAATGCATCTTGTGGACACAAGCTGAAGTGTGTATGATTGATGAGGTTTAATTGACCGACGTGAGCTCATCGGGCAGTAGCGCGAACATGCATGCGCACGTGTATGCATGCACTCACGAACATATACTTGGGCATACAGAAAGCCAATAGTGAGCGAGAGTCAGGCAGACAGAGAGACAAATAGATAGACAGAAAGAGAGAGAGAGAGAGAGAGAGAGAGAGAGAGAGAGAGAAAGAGAGAGAGAGAGAGATGCACATAGAGAGACAGACAGATAAAGAGGTAAGGGTGACAGTGAGAGACAGACACAGAAAGAGAGAGTATAGGAAGATTGAGAGACAGGCTTACGGAAAAAAGAGACGCACAGATAAAGAGAAAGAGAGAAAAAGACAAAGCCAATTAGACATGTAAAGAGAAAGAGAAAGACAGAGACAGACATACAAAGAAAGAGAAAGAGAGACAGACATTCAAAAGAAGGACACACCGACAGATAAAGAGAAGAGAGTGACAGACAGACAGACAGACAGACAGACAGACAGACAGACAGACCGACCGACCGACCGACCGACCGACCGACCGACCGACAGACAGACAGTCAGACAGAAAAAAGAGAGACGCTACAATAATCCTCTGAAATGTCTATACATGTTAACGTACCTGTGTAATGGCTTCTTGTATTTAAGGCAGCGGTTCTCACAGTTTTTGAGTCTATGGCTCCAGTGATCTACTACAGTTCTAAGGCATTGGTGTCGGATATGTCATAGGACCATTTTCCACACTCTAGGTCAAATATTTATAAACCAATCGGAGCTCAATGAGCCATGTGGTCAGTGTTACGCCAGCCGCCTTTACTTTCAAAAGACATTCCCTGGCTGGGTGGACCAGGAATCCGCTCGGTGTGGATTTAAACCCGTGACCATCGGGTCTAATCACTACGTTACCGCTGCTCCCTCTAGTCTGGGATAACTATGAACAACTGTGAGGATGTTTTCACGTTTAGTCTAACATTCATGTTCTAGAACGAGAGGCGTGGAGAGTACTTCTCACTGTAAAATGTACAGGACTCTTTTCACGACATTATTCGTTTTAGGTCTTTGGTGTTCTCCCAAAAATGTTTATACAGCAATCAGCACTCCATGGGTGATGTGGGCAATACATGACTGACTGGCACCTTACTCTCTTGACAGACGATTGTTTGTAAAATGGAGTTATACCCCTCTATAACACAAAGCCTAGGTGAATTTAGAGACCATGTGTTGCCCATGCAGCATGATCCCTCTATCGGCCTGCCTAGTTTACTCCAGAGGAAAGGTAACACAAATACACCTGGCACAAGATCAGCTGCAGAAGCTGCCGGATCAGCAAAGCAATACTCTAACTGTCCGCCTGTCGGAGCTTTCATCCTCGACCAATTGCCCGCCAAGGCTTAGGGCCTGGTCTGCCCTGCCATGACATGTATTCTTTAGGTTGCATTTCCTCGCACTAGATAATGCGTGTACCTCCCAATTGCACTCCTCAGCCCGAAACCACAATGTTGGATGTCGGGTTTGGTGAGCGCCGCCGAACATTCGGCGCTAATAGAAAGTAAGTGGTACCGTCGACTGTCATACGGTAGCTCAGTCATATCTGACTAAGACCTGATAGGTGGGCAATACATAGACATACACATAAACTGCCTTTCGGAAAACCTTATTACAAAATAGAAGAGAAAGGTGTTTTCAGTGTACAGCTAAAAGTATAACTCTCAGTTCCAGGAACCTGCTGTGGGCACGTGAGGCCTGAGTGCATGGAGGGATAGGTTGTCGATCTTGCCCTCTTGTAGCGAACGTCGAGAGCGGGCATCCATTTCTTGTTCTACCACGTTAATGCCATTGTCAGTATATGCCCCTCCCGTAGCGAAAATCGAGATCTATCATCGATGCCCTGTCCAGTTGTCTTCACGTCATTGATGGTGTCTGTCTTTCCCTCTCGTAGCAACCTTCGTGAGCTGGCATCAATCCCTTGTCCGTCAGCATGCATGAAATTGTCAGCGTAAAGTCCTAACCACCATACCAACTCGTCCACTAGGTCTTAAATACAATATAAAACAAGTCCCTTTGCACGAACTTGCTGTGGCTATGTGAAGTGCTGAAACTATCATATTATCTAAGGCAGAGTGCACGATGAATAGTTCGGTTCTGTTCAGCTGAGACGATGAGACGATTGGCCCCGTTCAACCATCGACTGTATCGATTTGGTTGTATTTGGGGCCCTTATGTTGTATTTCGTTTTTCTTTCGTATATAATGTTGCTTATAACTGCTTCCTTGAAGATGTTTGAGTTTCTGTAATTGTGTTCGTTTCATCCTTTTGGTTTTACATGTCTGGACAGAGTCACGCACATTTTCAGGCCTGGACTAATTGTGTACCAACCCGTCATATGGTGCTGTTTCCTTCAGGGATGATTACCGGTAGTCGTCTCTCCTAGTGTAGCCATTTTCATCCAGTTCTAGTTCTTCTTTTGTTGATTCGTCTTCTGTCTGGGTCTTTGCATTTTCTGGTTCGGAAGTTTCGTTCTGTGTCTTGAGCAGTTCTATTTGTTCTCTTTCTTCTTGGATCTGTTTAAGAGCTTCTACTGTCTTTTTTCTCTCTTCTTGGAATTTAGATAGAATTTCATCTGTCTCAGCCTTTATAGCAGCTATCCGAGCGACATCCTGCTAAATCTTCTGCAGAACTTGCTTCAGTTCGTCCAGGATGCGCTGAACGGCCGTTATTTGTGTTTCTTGTTTCTTGTCTTATTCTTCCTCCATGCTTTTGAACTGTGATCTCATGACCTTCAGTTGACCTTCCAGTTGCGCTTTCTCACTTTGTGTAAGTCGATTGGTCGCCTCGTACTGCCTCCTAGCCTCTTTATATGGTAGTTTGGATTTCTTCATGGCTTCCTTGCTGTCTTGGTGGCAGGGGCAGCCGAGGTACCTGGCCCCGTGGTTTCCGAGGCAGTTAGCGAACTTTCAGTTAGGGTTAGGCCTCCTGAAGTCCTTGTCGGTCTTTGCTTGCTGGCACTGGCTGTATGGATTGGGTCCAGAGCAGTATCTACATACTCCACCTCACTCTTGCAGGTTGCACGGGTGTGCTAAAATTTCTGGCACTTAGAGCACTGCAGCACTCTCGGTATGTAGTGCTCTGGAGCTTGATCTTTGTTGTTCCATTTAATGACTTGAGGGATCACTCGGTCCTCCGATGTTACGATACGACTGTGGTGGGGATGTTATTCTTGCCATGGTCCTCTCAACACTGATGATCTTGGGTTTCTTGTTCTCCATCGTCAGCATCTCCCTGATCTGGTCGTTGGTGAGATGGGCCTTGACTCGTTTAATGACCCATCGTTCACTTGTGCAGTGCCGGGTGGCTTCCAATAAGATGCCATGGTAAAGCTCGATGATGGCTTTCTCTTCTTATGCAATCTTCTGCATAATTGCTGTGGTCTTTGTGTTTTTGTTAATGGAAACCACTACTCCATCAGGTGTCTTGCGCAGCTGGCATATGCTGTTTTTTCCCAGCTCGTTGTCCAACAGACTGAATATCTTGTCTGTTGTTAGCACCGACAATTTGGCTTCTCCAACTCTTGTCTGTTTTAGCAGTATTTTGCCGGTGAAGTCCTCCGTTGTTGTTGTTTCCTCCCGTGTGGAGGTCTTTGGTAAACTGAGCTCCATCACGCTGGTGCTGTTGAGAACTTCCTGGCTGCTGCTGGCTTCAGTTGTGGTTTCTTCAGCGACGGGAACGGCTTCAGCTGGTGTAGGAGCAGGACTGCTGTGTGTAGAAATGGGCTCAGCAGCCGCAGCGGCCTTCTTCGCCTCTGCCTTCCTCTTCCCGGCTGCATAGAGTGCGTGTCTCTGAGCGGTACACTTAACGCGAGGCAAACTGCGTTATCAGATCGTGATCTGTTCTCGATAGAGCGAGCTAGTCGAATGTGATGAGGAGATGAATAGATGGTCTGTCTTTCCCTCTTATAGTAAACGCTGAGTGAAGGCAACAACCTTTAATTCCACCTCTTCTATGCCATTAATAGAGGAACTTCTTCCCCTAGGTTTCATAATAATTATGTTTTCTTGTGAAGGTCATCATGGCTGAGTGGTTTAACAATCTAACACTGTCTCTTCTGGCGGCGGCGTAGTGGATTAGTTCTACACACCAGTCACTTGGACTTCAATTTTGACTTCGCGGACGTACATTACAAGTACCCCAGAAGTCCGAATGGCATGAGGGGGACAGGTAAAAGGGAAAGCTAACCCTCACGTACAATCAGTCTAGTGCACTCGCTAGTAGTAACAAGTACTGTAATCGTAGTAGTAGTAGTAGTAGTAGTAGTAGTAGTAGTAGTAGTAGTAGTAGTAGTAGTAGTAGTAGTAGTAGTTGTTGTTGTTGTTGTTGTTGTTGTTGTTGTTGTTGTTGTTGTTGTTGTTGTAGCAGCAGCAGCAGTAGTAGCAGTAGTGGTAGTAGTAGAGTAGTAGAAGTAGTAGTAGTCATGGTAGTAGTAGTGGTGGTGGTGGTAGTAGTGCTAGTAGTAGTAGTAGCAGCAGTAGTGGTGGTAGCAGTAGTAGTAGTAGTAGTAATTGTAGTAGTAGTAGTTGTAGTAGTAGTAGTAGTAGTAGTAGTAGTAGTAGTAGTTGTTGTTGTTGTTGTTGTTGTACAGTGGTAGTAGTAGTAGTAGTAGTAGTAGTAGTAGTAGTAGTAGTAGTAGTAGTAGTAGTAGTAGTAGTAGTAGTAGTAGTAGTAGTAGTGGTGGTGGAGATGGTAGTAGTAGTTGTGGTGGTAGTAGTAGTAGTAATAGCAGCAGCAGTAGTAATAGCAGTAGTAGTAGTAGTAGTAGTAGTAGTAGTAGTAGTAGTAGTAGTTGTTGTTGTTGTACAGTGGTAGTAGTAGTAGTAGTAGTAGTAGTAGTAGTAGTAGTAGTAGTAGTAGTAGTAGTAGTAGTGGTGGTGGTGGAGATGGTAGTAGTAGTTGTGGTGGTAGTAGTAGTAGTAGTAGTAGTAGTAGTAGTAGTAGTAGTAGTAGTAGTAGTAGTTGTTGTTGTTGTTGTTGTTGTTGTTGTTGTTGTTGTAGCAGCAGCAGCAGTAGTAGCAGTAGTGGTAGTAGTAGAGTAGTAGAAGTAGTAGTAGTCATGGTAGTAGTAGTGGTGGTGGTGGTAGTAGTGCTAGTAGTAGTAGTAGCAGCAGTAGTGGTGGTAGCAGTAGTAGTAGTAGTAGTAATTGTAGTAGTAGTAGTAGTAGTAGTAGTAGTAGTAGTAGTAGTAGTAGTAGTAGTAGTAGTAGTTGTTGTTGTTGTTGTTGTACAGTGGTAGTAGTAGTAGTAGTAGTAGTAGTAGTAGTAGTAGTAGTAGTAGTAGTAGTAGTAGTAGTAGTAGTGGTGGTGGTGGAGATGGTAGTAGTAGTTGTGGTGGTAGTAGTAGTAGTAATAGCAGCAGCAGTAGTAATAGCAGTAGTAGTAGTAGTAGTAGTAGTAGTAGTAGTAGTAGTAGTAGTAGTAGTAGTAGTAGTAGTAGTAGTAGTAGTAGTAGTAGTAGTAGTAGTAGTAGTAGTAGTAGTAGTTGTTGTTGTCGTCGTCGTCGTCGTCGTCGTCGTCGTCGTCGTCGTCGTCGTTGAACACATGGGGACTACGCTCGTGTTCAAAATAAGCAAAAGCACATAGAAAAGTATCTTCTTAGGACCAGATTTGTTTTCTGTCTTGTATCATCTTCAAATAAACAAACTACTTCTCTGGTCAGTTACCTTCTTCTAACGGAATGATTAAATCTATGACAACCAGAAGTAGCATTGGTCAGTTTTACAAGAACACAACCAAGTGACCAGTCTTTGCGGATGACAAAGGCTCTAGTCCCGTGGTCAGTTTTACAAGAACACAACCAAGTGACCAGTCTTTGCAAATGACAAAGGCGCTAGTCCCATTGTCAGTTTTACAATAACACAACCAAGTGACCAGGCTTCGCGGATGACAAATGCTATAGTCCCATGGTCAGTTTTACAAGACCACAACCATGTGACCAATCTTTGCCGATGACAAAGGCTCTAGTCGCAATCTCCGTTTTGTCACTTCAGCTTCTAGTTTTCGTTATATTACTTATTGAACGAGGGTAGATCAGAAAGTTATGCACCACAATTATTATGTAGGCTAATTAATAGAGATAGAAGCATTAAATATGCACCAATTTAAGTTTATAATATCTTGAAGGTGTATACCAAATGGCACCTACATAAATAAATTCTAACTGCGACACAAAACCGTTGAAAGGGCAGATATTAATGATGTACGTTATATCGTCGTCTGCTAACAGAGGACAACACTGGCTACCTATTCCTCAGTACATTCAGACCTACACAATGCGATGGCCATAGCACATTACAGACTCGTAGCAGGAAACTACTTACGAGTATGTTATTTATTATGGGGATACTGAACTTGTGCAACATGCACGGGGACCTCATGTTCTTTGTACGCATCCTAGAAGATTAGGCATTTTATCTCACTACCCAAGAGATCAGGGAGTGTGTGATAGAAAGTTCCAGCCTTGTCCAGGGAACAAGACAGGTAACATCTGAGGCGGGGACGGCTATGGTTACTTTGAAACAGCTTTCTCCGTGAAGGGAAGTTATGGGTGTCACGTGTCATAAGGCGTTTCATGAATTCGCACAGGATTACAATGATCCTCTCTCTCTCTCTCTCTCTCTCTCTCTCTCTCTCTCTCTCTCTCTCTCTCTCTCTCTCTCTCTCTCTCTCTCTCTCTCTCGTTCAAACCCCCCCCCCCCTTCTCTCTCTCATTTTCTCTCTCACACACATTCTGTCTTTCTCTCTCCCTATATCTTTTGTCATCTCTCTCGCCATCTCTTTCCCTTTCTTTCTTTCTTTCTTTCTTTCTTTCTTTCTTTCTTTCTTTCTCTCCTAATCTCTCTCTTCTGTCTTTCTGTATCTGTCTCTTGTTCTTTCTGACTTTCTCGCATATCTCTTCCCATCCCTCTCCATCCATATCTTTCTCTCTTTCATCTCACCCTCTCTGTCTCTCTCCTCTCTCTCTACCTCTCTAACTCTCTCATCTTTCTCTCCCTCCTTACCTCTCCACTCTCTCGCGACCTGTCTTCTATCTCGCTCCCTTAATATGTCTCTCCGCACTCTCCCTTCCAATCTCTTTCTCTATAATTTCTCTATCCGTTTATATCTCACTCCTTTCTATTTTCCTCGCTCTCTTTCTCTCTCTCTTTCTCTCTCTCTCTCTCTCATCTCTCTCTCTTTCTCTCTCTCTTTCTCTCTCTCTCCCTCTCATCTCTCTCTCTTTCTCTCTCTCTTTCTCTCTCTTTCTCTCTCTCTCTTTGTCTCTCTCTTTGTCTCTCTCTTTCTCTCTCTCTCTTTCTCTCTCTCTCTTACTCTTCTCTCCATTTGTCATCCTGTCTCTATCTATACGTCTTCCTCTCATCTCTCTCTCTCTCGTTTCTCTGTGTGTGTGTGTGTATGTGTGTGTATGTGTGTGTGTGTATCCGAGACATTCCCACAGTTGAGTGACAGCGTATCTACCTCCAACAGTAGATGTCCTAGCATTGGTCCTCCCCCTGAAGTATCTCAAGCCTCTTTGATTGTGCCCTTTCTACACACAACAAGATCGCAAGGTCCCACCCCCCCCCCCCCTTCCCACCCCACCCTCGAAATCTCCAGGGCATAAACGAAGGGACAAAGAGAATGCAAACCTGTCCCCTGTGTATGTCAAATTGCCTGCAGTTAACGATAATTTTTGTTGGCTTTTCTTGTTTCCCTGTTTTTGTTTTGCTTTAAATGCGAGAGCATTCTGAATATCACTTTGCATATTCTATAATTCTGAATAGAACTCAAACTGAGACAACCGGCAGAAATCTTAAAAATTGCAATTTTAAACCAGGGAACGCTTCGCATTGAAGGTAACGAATCAAATAATGCACGCGTGCAAAATATTAAAACACGCTAACGGAACGGGGAGGGGGGAGGGAGATCTAGACGATTTCTGTTGATGATTAACAAAATTCTAATACGAAAACAAAAATTACTGCACAGGACACGCGCAAAACTGCAATTTCCTTTATTATTCTAGAAAAATCGATCCTGTTTTCCACATTTCTTCTCTGTGTCCCATAAAGGCGAAATTGTAATTAAATTTTGCTGCATCTAAAGAATAAAGGCAATACTTTATGAGAGAATATGCCATTTATTGTCAGCGTGCATCGAGTGCTCAGTTTTAAAATTTTGTCTTTTATTCTTTTCTGTTTTTATCTTTTTCTGCCAATGTGAATTATAATTCTGATAGATTGATGACTCATGAGATGATGTCAGGGGTCGAGAAATAGAAAGGAAATATTTATTGTAAATTTCATGTGAATTTTGTAATATCTTCCTATGACATTTTTACGAGGTTCTTATCTCTCAAATTCTCTCAAGTGCCCTGCCTCGTAAATTGACAGAGATGTGTGGGGAGAAACAGGATACAGTCTATATTTGGAAGTTAGCTTATTCGCTACGAGTTTTTGTCAATATTCCATTACTGATTACATTAATTGTTCACCAGCGTTGCATAGAAGAACGGGTGGGTCATCATGACTTGGAGAGAATGGTGCTGCAGGAATGACCAGAGGATCTGACCGATACTCGAAACTCCGAGGACAGGCCAGACTGCTACTGGCACTATATTAGTATTGGGCCTCTTCGCTGGTTGTTGTAGATGAAGATGGAGCGTTTATGGGAATGTCTAGAGAGCTGTGATGTAGGTTCTTGACTCAACTCAACTCAACTCAGTTCAACTCAGCTCAACTCAATTCTACTCACCTCAAGTCAACTCAATTCATTTTAAGTTAACTCAAATATACTCAACTAATTTCATCTCAATTCAACTCAACTCATCTCAACTCAACTCACTTCAACTCAACTCAATTCAATTCAATTCAACTCAACTCAGTTCAACTCAAGTCAATGCATCTGACTTAAACACAACCCAACTCAATGTTGCACGGTGACATGTACAGTTCTTCATTTCAATGCACGGTTCATAATCATATCAGCATGTGCCTTCGAGTTGGAGTAGGCGTCCATGTCTCTCCACAGATCTTGGTCCTTGGTGTTCTGGAGAAATTATATGATATTTCTACATGCAACGTCTTACACCATCCAATAACATTTCTTTCGGTCTGCCACTGCTGCTTCAACCACCGATCTTTCCAGTGGTCAGGATGTTTTCCAATTCCTGCCTCTTCCTGAGATGACCACAGATCACAATATTTCTCAGTTTTATAATTGTAAATAATGTTTTCCAATTCCTGTCTCTTCCTGGGATGACCACAGATCACAGTTTTTCTCAGTTTTATTATTGTAAATGATGTTTCTCAATGTCTGTCTCTTCATTACATGGCCACAGATTACAGCTTTTCTCAGTTTTATAATTATATATAATGTTTTCCAACGCCCGTCTCTTACCTATCTGTATTTCACCAAACAAGATGTCCTTTGGTATTCTACCATCATCCATCCTTCTAATGTGTCATATCCATCTAAGTCTACGAAGACTGAGCATGGAATAAACTGCCACACAACCTGATCTTTCCAATACTTCAGTATTTGTGATTTTGTCTTGCCATTTAATACCAAGTATTCTTCGCAGACATCGCATATGAAAGCTATTTAAATGTTTCTCTTGGTGTGAGTAAGTTGACCAGGCTTCACTGCCATAAAGAAGAGTACTAAGAACACAGGCTGGATAGACAAGGACTTTTGTTTTTACAGTAAGCTTCCTGTTCTCCCAGACTCTTTTTGTTTTCTGTTCATTGTTGTTGCTGCCTTACCAATTCTGATGTTGATTTCCTGATCTAGCTTGCAGCATCATCTGCAAAAAGCAACTCTCTGATCAGTACCCTCATAATTTTCGTCATGGCCTTCAATCACAGAGCAATGTAGAGGCCACCATTGAACGTGAGTGAATGTATATACCATCATCCTGATCACGAAAGGCATATTTCAGTAGAAGTGAACAGTATTTTCCAAAGAGGGTGGGAGCTAGTACAGAACCTTGCTTAACTCCACTCTTAATTTCAAACTCTTCTGAAGTTACACCATCAAACTTGATTATACCCTTCATACCTGTATGGAACTCTCTTTCTGATTTATTTGTTCATATTGAAGATTCAGTGTCATTTAGCAGAGTGTGTTCGATATAACATTTCAGTACTCTCTTTCTGATTTGTCTTCGTATTCAAGATTCTCTCTCTCTCAACCAAGTGGATAATTTTAAATACCTAGGGGCACTTATAACATCAGATGGAAGATGTACAACAGAGATTAAGAGCAGAATAGGGCAGACAAAAGCCGCATTTCAGAAAATGAAGAGTATCTTATAAAATAAGTCGCTATCAATGAATGTAAGAAAGAGAGTGCTAAAATGCTATGTAGAACCAGTTTTGCTGTATGGCAGCGAATCTTGGAATGTAAATGAACAAATTAGGAAGAACTTAGAAGCAACAGAGATGTGGTTTTTAAGACGAATGTTGCGAATTCCTTGGACTGCCAGAGTAACTAACAACGATTGCCTGAAAGAGGCTAATGAAACTAGAACACTATATACAACAATAAGGAAGAGACAAACAGCTTTCTTTGGTCATGTGATGAGAAGAGAGGCATTGGAGAACATCGTGACAACTGGAAAGATCGAGGGGAAGAGAGGCAGAGGCAGACCAAGAGAAATTATGCTGGACGTATTGAGACGGTGGCATGGAGGAATATCATCAGCAGAGTTGATCCAGAACACCAAAAATCAAGATCTGTGGAGAGCCATGAACGCCTACGCCAGCCGGCACGGAACATGATAATGATGATGACTCTGTGTCTGATTTATTTGTTCATTTTCAAGATTCAGTGTCATTTAACAGAGCAGCTCGGTGTAACATTTCAGTACTCTCTTTCTGTTAGGTTTTTCTTTGATATAACCTTTGTATTTATTTTCTTGATATTCCACAAAAGGCCATTTTTGCACTCTATATTGCTACTGTCCAACACTGATGCAGATCTTTCATTGCTATCAATACTGTATCATTTGCATAGCGAAGGTTTTGTATATTATAACATCCAACTCGTCATTTTTATCAATCTTGATCTCTGTTATTATAATTTCGCTACAGGAAAAGAAGAGTTCCGGTGACAAAACACATCCTTGTCTCAATCTTTGCTATTGGGACAACAGTTAGACATGTTTCACAGCTGCAGTAGATTTATTGGTACAAGAATTAGCAAGTCCCACAGAGTAATAATTGTGTTGGGACAAGAGTTAGACATTTTGCACAGCCGCAGTAAATTTATTGGGACACCAGTTAGACATTTTGCACAGTTGTATTTATTGAGACAAGAGTAAGACATGTTGCACAGCTGCAGTAAATTTATTGGGACAATAGTAATGACATGTTGCACATCTAGCAGTAAATTTATTGAGACAAGAGTTAGACATGTTGTACAGATGTAGTAAATTTATTGAGACAAGAGTAAGACATGTTGCACAGCTGCAGTAAATATATTGGGACAATAGTAAGACATGTTGCACATCTGCAGTAAATTTATTGAGACAAGAGTTAGACATGTTGCACATCTGCAGTAAATTTATTGAGACAAGAGTTAGACATGTTGTACAGATGTAGTAAATATATTGAGACAAGAGTAAGACATGTTGCACATCTGTAGTAAATTTACTGAGATAAGATTTAGGTACGTTCCAGGGAGCAAAAATTTTGTTGGAACAAGAGTTGGACGTGTTGCATTGCGACAGTAAGTGTATTGTAACAAGAGATGTATAATTATAAGCGGTGTGTCTTTACATGTATTAAATCCTAGTATTTTGAGTTTTGGTGATTAGATATCTTCCTCGATTCTAAGAAAACCATCTTTAACACCCATGCTAACAAGTGGGGTCAGTAATCTCAGAGGGTTAATCATCGCCATTATGTGACCATTCTTATTAGCGTCAGCGAACGAGATTAATCACCTCAAATGAGCTTTAGTCTCTTTGTATTTAAGGTTTATATTATCAGTTGGCCAAGTTATTCAGATAACTGTCCCACTTCATAAATGCAAGTAACGGGCTATATTCCTCACCTTAACACTATTTGGTACATGGTGCTAATTTCCACATTTGCATACACCAATCGGTACTTGATGGATGATTATTCAGTTTTCCAAATGGCCGTCTTTCTTTTCCAGAAGGCTTCCTGGTTAGGTCGACCTGGAATCATTTTTTTGTTTTTTTATGTTACATATCCCTTACAGGAGGTTGCAGTCAACACCAGTATTTCCAGCTGCTGTTAATGTACTAGGCAAGGTTACGCTCAGTAGTTTGCCATTGCTTTCTGAGCGACCGGCTCACATAACCCTAAGTTACCGACGCGGCGAGAACCGCTACCAATTCTCGCGCACATCACGTCACTCACGAGAGTATACGGGATTACGGAGAAAGGCGATAACACCTTGGCAGGGAGAACGGCATTGTTTAATGTAAAACAACAAATATTACTGCTTCTAGAATGATTCAAACATATAATTACAGAACCGGTGGGCAAATATGCTATCCACTGCGCTGCCGCTGCTCCTATCCTACGTCGGTGTAGTTCAAAAATCTTGACAATCGACATCTAAAAGTATTGTTAAAAATAACTCCCCGTCTCCAAAAAGATTTGAACACATGCCATTAGGAACGCAAGCAAGCCTACTACTGCGGCTCCCAAATAGCATCATGAGTCTCAAAAAGGTATATTTACCTAGGAAGGGTTTTTAATGGTTTTAAAAGGCTTATCCACTTCATTGCATCGGGGCATTATCCCATATGCTTCGGTCTCTTTCCGCAGTGCGGCTGCAGAAAGCTTCCCTCTGAACTCCGTAGCTCCAGCGACGACCCCTAGGAGTCTCCAGAGAAAACTGCACGTGAAACGGATGTCGTAGTCCGGAATCGAACCCACAACTTTCAGAGCGAGAGGTAGTCGACGAAACGACTTCGCCAAGGAGACTCCCTGTTGATCAGGCATAGGCCAAACCGTTTTCTTTATCCCTGTTTATCGTGTTTGTTTACTATCCAACATTTGTAACGTTCTTGTTCATATGTTTCTTATTCCTGCTGTCAGCATTCTTACTTAGGTCTATTCTTCAAACTCTTGCCGGCTATTTCTTGGCTCTATCTTTCTGTCTACTCTCCTTCACCTCTTTATACTTGTCTCCCTGTCTAATGCTATTTCTCTCTTCCCCTCTGTTACATTTATACCACAAACGGGAAACCTTCCAAACATACATAACCATAATCTTCTAACCCAGTGTCCAAACCTCAGCTAGCCCGAAATACACAGCCACCGACCGGACTGGTCAGTTTAATAATCAGATATAACACGCTGACAACCCCACTCTACCCTACACGGCTTGTGAACGCCGGTCCCCAGTGTCCAGTTTATAAAAAATGCGTAAACACGATATGCCGTATAGTTCTAGTCCTTCAATTCTAATTGTCCTGGTAGCCATAGCAACGCTTCTGTGATTGGGATCGGTACACTTTTATTATTACACTAATATCGCAATTTATTTTTGGCGGTGAACACGGTTACACCAGGCCTTTTGTGTTTACGTGTATGCGTGTGAGTCTGTGTGTGTAGGTTGAGGTTTCAGGGCGTACATCAAAACCTTGCTGGTGTGTGTATTTGGTGTAAGGAAGAGGGGAAGAGGAAGCGAGGGGAGGGATAGTTTGGTCGGGAGTGTGTTGGAATAAGGGTGCTTCAGTGAGAGGAGTGTGTGGGGGTATGGGGGGAGAGATGGGAAGAAGGTGCCCAGAATTGATCGAGTGGGTAGCTGGACGGAATAATAATATGCCAAGACCGGAATGGAAAAAGAATCGATTTGTTTTTAAAATATAGTGGTCAAGCATAGAGAGATGGCCGAGTTAATGAGTGGCCACGAGCGGGCTCGTTTCCCCTGTCATGACCAACATCATTTACATAATGGTCGCAGAACTGACCAGGACGTTCTATAGCCTGCAGACGACATTTTGCATTAACCGAAGGGATAGACCATTCTGTGATTGTGTAACTGTTGCCTGGGGGGGGGGGGGGGGGGGGGGGGGAGAGAAGGGTGGGGTGTAGTTAAAGTTAGATACAGTGTTTCATTGCTACATTTCTTAAATATATTGTTTTAAGAACATATATATATATATAAGGGTCTACACTTCACGTAGTTGTGTGTTGTGAAGTCATTCTATACTAAGAAACCCACTCTGCGTTCATCGGGTAAATCCATAGCACACATTCTTTTTTTAACGTTTTCTGACCAAGTCAGTTTCAGTAATATATAGAAAAGATAAGTTTGTTGCGTGTATCTTTTCAGAACGGCACAATCATCCCTAGCATTAATTGGCTGTTTATGATTTCCTAGGCAATTTTATGTTTATTAGTTATCCATTTCTTTATGAAAGGTCGACACTCAACCTATCGAAATCAACATAAAACCATCTTCTTCTAAATCGTCTGCAAATGGTTTGAAACCCATGACACGGTATTTCGGGGAATTGTGAAACTGCTTTCACTGACCTCTAAGTGGCAAGAAATATCTTCGTTAAAAGGAATTAACAAATATTAACTGGCTGAAGCAGGTGCATTTAGCGAAATAACAATCTAGTGCACAAGTAATTAGCATAGTGTATCTCTGGGTTGAAGGGGTTAATATAACAACTGTCTGGGTTGGGAGAAGTTAACATAATATATGTCTGGGTGGGAAGAAGTTAACATATGTCTGGGTAGGAAGGAGTTAACCTATTATATGTCTGGGATGGGCAAACCTTATTGTGATTGTGTAATGTTTGCAGGAAGAGATGGGGGTAAAGTAAGAAACAGTAGTTCAGTGCTACATTTCGTGAATGTAGTAGTTCAAGAAAAAGTATATATGGGGTCTTCACTTCACGTAATTGTTGTGTATGACTGTGTGTGTGTGAACTCATTCTATATCCAGAAACTCACCCTGGGTTTACAGAGTAATCCATATATCACATATGTTTCTTAACCCTCTGGGTCCCAGGTGTGATTACAGTAATACATGGCGGCGTTAAAAAGAGTTAACCTGGTGACTGTCTAGGACTGAAGGAGTTAATACAACAATTGTCTGACACACAAGGAATGTGTGTGTAGGTTGTTTTTCTTTTCTTTTCTTTTCTTTTTTTTTTTTTTTGAATTCAAACGTAGTGTACACATATGCAACTACTTCTAGTTTTATCGTTTCTTTACTTACTTATATGGAGATTTGTCTCAACAGACGAGCAATATCTCCAGCGGGTCTTTTCCTGGTGGTCGCGGGATCCGCACGAGTCAGGCGGGTAGTCTGACGGTAGTACACGCTTTCACAGGTCCAGACATTTGCGATCGACAGATGTACGCGTCCTATGGTCCAGGCGCGTACTAGGCCCTCACCTATGGGACTTCTTCTTCTTCTTCGTTCATCCGGAGTTTTTTTTCGGACGTGATTGCGTTGTGCCTGTTTACAGCAGAGCTGCGTTCTTGCGCCGTTAGGCCGACACACCCGACTTATGCGGGCATTTGTTGACCGGGTTAACCTTCCCGGGGACCTATGGGACTCAACTGAACGCCTCTAAGTCAGGTTTTATGGGTTCCGTGGTCTGGCCACCACTCGCCACCTGCTCGTGGAGGCGAGGTCTCGGAGGTTTGATGCTGAGCCGCCAGCGTCTGAAGCCTACCTTGTTCCAGACGTACTGGTTATCCATTTCTCTGGAGTACACAAGGCAAGGCCGAGAGAGGGAACATGTCGTTTGGGCACCACATGTTTCTCTGAAGCTCTGCCCAGCATTGTGATAGAATTTTGGCACATACTCACATACTTTGGTCTGTCAAGACTGTAAGGTACCACACACTTCTAGTGCACTGGACTGATTTTTGCGTGTGTATTACTATTTCCATCTTACAAGTGTCCCTCGCCACTCCCACTTTTGAGGCACTTATAATTTACATCCCCTTGTCAAAGTTAGGAGAGAACAATCATGGAGGGGTATATGCCCAGGAAAAGAGGAAGAGGAAGGCCAAAGAGAAGATGGGTTCAGGATGTGGCAGATGATCTCAAGATAGGTTATCGGACGCGGGACATCTTGCTTATGACAGAGAAGTTTCCCAGAAGATTGTTATGGGAGCGAGGTTCTTCAAATAACATGCTATTGAATGAATGAATGAATGAATGAATGAATGAAGTCAAGGACGAGAAGTCAACATCTTAGTCCAAGTGATCGGTGTAAAGGTTAAACCCACTACCTCGGCATCAGCACACCGGAAGTTTAAGCGCAAACACACTTATCCATTCTCCTATGTTGACATCTACAAGGAATTAATTTAATATAACGTCTGTCTGGGTTCATCACCTTCATGTGCCATGCTGATAAGCGTGGGCGGTCGTGTTCTGCCATCTCACTCGATCACCAGACTCGTGGATCAGCTCAGTGTTTTTGTCTCGACCTTACAACGTAGCCAAGCCATCCAGATATCCACTTCTTTGCCCCTCCCTTGTTCTCTTCCCCTCGATCTTGCCTGGGTTAGATGGAGTTAAAATAATATTACACTGAATTGTTATGTAGAATTGCGTGTCCTTTGAAGGACGTTAAAAACAAATCCAGCCCCTGTTGGCTGTTTTTGTGATTTCATCATCATGTGCTCGTCGATTGGCATAGGCGATCATGTTCCTCCACATCTTGCGATCTCCAACGGCATGTATCAATTCGTCCGCTGACACCCTTCCATGACATGAAACAAGACTATCAAGAATTTTCTCTTGCTGTTTGCTCTATTTCCACAAATCTTTTAGGTTGTCTCATGTTTCAGATTTTGTTTTCTCATAACGTGGCCAAATAAATTATGATTACCTTTTTCTGATATTTTTGACAAGTTGTCTTTGCTGCTTAGCCTCCTTTAAAATGTTCAGATTGCTCATTTGGCTGTCCAAGAATTTTCAGCATTCTTCTATAAAACCACATACCCAAGGCTAGTGTACGCGCACGTACATATATTACATACATGCATACGAGGCATGCTGTCAAAGACTCAGAACTACTTTGTTCATTGCGTCATGGTTTACCCTGTTATCAAACTACGATATCTTTAGAAAGCATTGATAATCAGGAAGATCTAGAGTTGCAGGGACAGTGGTCGACAGAGGGAGTAAATGTCTGATGGGACAACAGACGCAGGACAGTAGAAGAAGATCGTCATTAGACATTGCAGTTGATGGGAGTCGTCGTAGTGTAGTGGTTGTTATTGTTTGTCCATCAAGAATGATGACGACCATTCATTTCATCCAGTGGGGTTGAAAGTATGAAGCCGTGAGTTTTAAAATGGCTGATAAGGCCTATTTTGGCTCGAAATATTCTTTGACAATGTGGGCAAAGAATGCTTGACGTTCCATGAGCAGGATCTCCTGCAGTGGTTATTCTGTCCAGTCTTTTCTTCACAGCTCTTGCAGTCCTGTTTGCTTCACAAGTGACTGCACCCTTATGTAATGATGCACGCCACGAATTACGGTCTTTAGCAGCAGTCTCCCAGGTGTCATGATGAATTCCAAAAGCTTTTAGTGAGATTTTCAGTGTCTTTAAAGCGTTTCCCCCTGGCCGCCTTGGGAGGGTGTACCACACGCAGCTCGCCGTAAAAAAAATTTGTTTAGGGAGCCTGTGATCTGGCATACGAGTCAAGTGACCAGCCCAGAGAAAATGATTTTTCATTAATATAGTGTACATACTGGGCATTGAGGCTCTTTCTAGAACTTCAGTGTAGTGGCTAGACACTCCTTGTTGACCCTGTGGTCATGCGCTCTGGACGAATTCGCAATTATTTTCAATGTGCGTGGGTTCCCATGTCGACCTAGTGTAAAATAGGTAACATGCATTTTGTTTTAAAATTAAAGGCTATCATATAACCACATCATTCGCCGGGTGTCCATTTTCCTTTGGGCATATCCTATTTACAGTTTACGTTCAGTAGTTTGCCATTGCTTTCTGAACTACCGGCTCCCATACCAAGACGTTAAATCCCAGCGCGACGTGGTCTGCTTCCAAATCGGTCGTAGATGTGTTTCGAACTCGGGTAAGCGGGCTCACGAATCGCTTCCTCAGCCCTCAGCCATGGAGACCGGCGAGTATCGATTAGTCTATAAAAATATGGGCCCAACATCATATACTCCATGCGTCTTACAACTTAGGTTAGCCTTCTGGTTCGGAGGTCATGGGTTCCAATATGCATCGTAGCTGATTGTAAATATTGGCCTGGGGTGGATGGGGGTGGATCCGAAGAGAGTGGTTGCTGTCTCTGGAGCGGTCTCGGCTGACAAAAATTAGTTTCATCTTCGTGCCAGGGCATGCGGGAGTACAAGGAAATGAGCGGGCTGACATGCTCGCAGGTAAGGCTAAGGTGGAGGGCGGACGCGCCATGGACCAGGCTGACATTCTGAATGCTCTACGAGAAGTAAGACTTGTGCGAGAACCAAGTGATTACTGCGAATCTACAACCATGGTCAGACTGCGAGAACAGCAAATTAAAAGAGTTGTTGCCAAACAAGAACACTACGCAGGAAGCCAAAGAAGATTGATTAACCAACACAGAACTTTTATCGTGAGCCGTTACACGCTGCGGGATTTGCTGAGGATGGGATCCGAGCACTTATGGACTGAATGGTCCGATGTGCAACGAGGATGATCTGTCGACTAACTAAATACTGGTATGGGTTCCCAGGTCGACTAAGTTTGCAATGGCTACCAGGTAATTACGTGGGAAGTAAAGGTGACCCAGTGATACTGACCACACAACCCAGCCTGTGTTGAATGACTTAAACAAATAAGGGTATAGCATCGGATGTCCTATGCAGCTTCATGTGTGCAGATTAGTCCTTTACTTTTGCTACTTTACCAGATACACTTTATGGGTCTTTTGTCCTGGCCATGCAGGCGTGCGAGGGAATGAACTCTCATATTACAAGAAACAAATGAAGATCGTAAACTGATTAGAGACATTAGACGTAGACAGTCACAATTTTTTGGGCATGTTATGAGAAGAAATGATTTGGAGAACTTGGTGACAACTGGTAAGATAGAGGGGAAAAGACCAAGGGGAAGACCTAGAAGCAAGTACCTGGATGGCTTGGCCTTGTGGCATGGTCGAGACAGAAACACGAAGCTGATCCACGACTCTGGTGATCGAGTGAGATGTCAGAACATGACCGCCCACGCTTACCGGCATGGCACATGATGGATGGATGGATGGATGGATGGATGGATGGATGGATGGATGGATGGATTGCATATAGTCATAATATATCATTTGGAGGGAGGGGGCCTTGGAGAGATTACAATTAGAATTGTATGGCGAATGTAGCCTTATCATGTAGCATGATTGAAAACTTACTGGCTAATTCAATAAAAAGATATCAGTTATAATGAGAAAAAGAGTGTTAAAGTGCTAAATAGAACCTGTGCTTTTGTATGGATCTGAAACGTGGACAATGAGCGGACAAGCTGGGAAAAAAAAATAAAGTGACGGTGTTAATGTGGTTTCTGAAGAAATGCAACGAATACCATGGACAAACAGAAAAACCAGTGAGCAGGTCCTAGAAACAGGAAACGAAAACCGTAAACAGATTAGAGAAATTAGACGTAGATAGTCACAATTGTTTTAGCCCGTTATGATAAGAAATACATCACAGAATTTGGTGACAATTAGCAAGATTGAAGGGAAAGGAATTGAACGTAAAAATTACATAGTAAATTGCCCACAGCCATTCAATGAACGTAAAAATTACCTAGTAAAGTACCTTCATCATTATGTGCCATGCCGATACACATCGTTGATTACCGCCCTCTATCTCGCACTATCATCGGAGGTTTGGATCATGTCTGTATTCATTTGAATATTTAGTCAGCCCATCCAGATATCAACAACGCAGTACAAATGAGAATTTTCAAATGTAGTGTATATTCGATACTACTATATGACTCAGAAGCCTGGATAATGAATGAACAAACAATTATAAAGTCGAATAGAGACCATGGAGATGTGGATATACAGAAGAATATGTTGTATTTCATGACAACACAAACAGTCAAATACAGAGGTTTATTTCCCCGTGGGTTTGCGAAGTTAGTGCACTGTGCTAAGCTTGTCCATGTGCTATATACTGGAGGAGACTGCAGCACATATGATGACAACCATGTGCAATATAAGCGATCTTTTAAAAATTTAATTAAACCTTATGTTAATAATTGATAGAAGAAGAAGAAGAAGAAGAAGAAGAAGAAGAAGAAGAAGAAGAAGAAGAAGAAGAAGAAGAAGAAGAAGAAGAAGAAGAAGAAGAAGAAGAAGAAGAAGAAGAAGAAGCAGCAGCAGCAGCAGCAGCAGCAGCAGCAGCAGCAGCAGCAGCAGCAGCAGCAGCAGAAGAAGAAGAAGAAGAAGAAGAAGAAGAAGAAGAAGAAGAAGAAGAAGAAGAAGAAGAAGAAGAAGAAGAAGAAGAAGAAGAAGAAGAAGAAGAAGAAGAAGAAGAAGAAGAAGAAGAAGAAGAAGAAGAAGAAGAAGAAGAAGAAGAAGAAGAAGAAGAAGAAGAAGAAGAAGAAGAAGAAGAAGAAGAAGAAGAAGAAGAAGAAGAAGAAGAAGAAGAAGAAGAAGAAGAAGAAGAAGAAGAAGAAGAAGAAGAAGAAGAAGAAGAAGAAGAAGAAGAAGAAGAAGAAGAAGAAAGAAAGAAGAAGAAGAAGAAGAAGAAGAAGAAGAAGAAGAAGAAGAAGAAGAAGACGAAGAAGAAGAAGAAGAAGAAGAAGAAGAAGAAGAAGCAGCAGAAGAAGAAGAAGAAGAAGAAGAAGAAGAAGAAGAAGAAGAAGAAGGAAGAAGAAGAAGAAGAAGAAGAAGAAGAAGAAGAAGAAGAAGAAGAAGAAGAAGAAGAAGAAGAAGAAGAAGAAGAAGAAGAAGAAGAAGAAGAAGAAGAAGAAGAAGAAGAAGAAGAAGAAGAAGAAGAAGAAGAAGAAGAAGAAGAAGAAGAAGAAGAAGAAGAAGAAGAAGAAGAAGAAGAAGAAGAAGAAGAAGAAGAAGAAGAAGAAGAAGAAGAAGAAGAAGAAGAAGAAGAAGAAGAAGAAGCAGAAGCAGAAGAAGAAGAAGAAGAAGAAGAAGAAGAAGAAGAAGAAGAAGAAGAAGAAGAAGAAGAAGAAGAAGAAGAAGAAGAAGAAGAAGAAGAAGAAGAAGAAGAAGAAGAAGAAGAAGAAGAAGAAGAAGAAGAAGAAGAGAAGAAGAAGAAGAAGAAGAAGAAGAAGAAGAAGAAGAAGAAGAAGAAGAAGAAGAAGAAGAAGAAGAAGAAGAAGAAGAAGAAGAAGAAGAAGAAGAAGAAGAAGAAGAAGAAGAAGAAGAAGAAGAAGAAGAAGAAGAAGAAGAAGAAGCAGAAGCAAGAGCAGAAGAAGAAGAAGAAGAAGAAGCAGAAGAAGAAGAAGCAGAAGCAGAAGCAGAAGCAGAAGAAGAAGAAGAAGAAGAAGAAGAAGAAGAAGAAGAAGAAGAAGAAGAAGAAGAAGAAGAAGAAGAAGAAGAAGAAGAAGAAGAAGAAGAAGAAGAAGAAGAAGAAGAAGAAGAAGAAGAAGAAGAAGAAGCAGCAGCAGCAGCAGCAGCAGCAGCAGCAGAAGAAGAAGAAGAAGAAGAAGAAGAAGAAGAAGAAGAAGAAGAAGAAGAAGAAGAAGAAGAAGAAGAAGAAGAAGAAGAAGAAGAAGAAGAAGAAGAAGATTAAAGAAGAATAAAGAAGAATAAAGAAGAAGAACACTCATAATCTTATGCGCGAGTGCACAAATAGTTTTATTCTGAATCTTTCCAAAAACCGAAAGGAAATCATCTAAACCTGTAGTGCCTATCTATCTTTGCCCATCTCCCCCTGTGATCATATCTCTCCTAGATATGTTAATGCCAACCGTTCTTTACATAAGTGTATACATAACAAAGCCAAAGTGCCACCAGAAACTAGACTTCTAAAGCAGACACATCCCCCATTTCACAAAACACCATTTACAATCTCTACCAAAAGATAACAGGAGATGTTCAAAATGTCTGTCCGGCAGAACTTAAAGATAACATTTATTTTCAGTAGGGAGTAAAGGTCGCGAGGAAACATCCATGCTAATGTCGGGCAGGCTTCGGGGCCAGACAGAAACATCGTGGTCCATTTCGATACCCAGTGAGTGATCCTTAGCTTTGCCCATCACAGTAGTTTCCGGGTTTTTACATATTTAAACATCTCAGACACTTTGCTTGGAAACTAAACAACTTTTCCTATTCGTGGGTTCTATCCACTCCATTTTCTTTTTAAATTTCCTCCACAAGTTCCAACTTGGAAGTTTGTTTTCTTCCTTTCAGGAAAGACAACTCAGATATAATGGCGGTCTTGACCTCTCGGCCACTTCTCCGACTGCGCGTGCCAAGGGAGGCTATACGAGTTAAATAAGGACCCTCTCCAAAACCGCTAAACGGAGGAAAGCAAAGACTGGCTAGCCGAAAACTATGAATTTTGAAAGTAAAAATTGCCAGATAGCCATGTTTATTTATGATTTATTCAGGGCATTGCCAGTTTTTCCAAAGGATTCCATCCAAATGAAAACGCCAGTTTTGGATAATGGCATGGTGAGTTTGAATTATGATGCTGCTACCCCCACCCCAATCACGTTCTTCTGTTCTCCATCTCCGATTCTTTATATCCACATCATTTCTTTCTTTCTTTCTTTCTTTCTTTTCTTTCTTTCTTTCTTTCTTTCTTTCTTTCTTTCTTTCTTTCTTTCTTTTCTGTCTGTCTGTCTGTCTGTCTGTCTGTCTGTCTGTCTGTCTTCTTTATTTCTTTCTTTTCCGCCCCTCTCTCGCTATATCTCCCCTACCCTCTCTAACTTTCTTTCAGTCATTGTCTATCTATCTGTCTCTCTCTCTCTGTCTCTCTCTCTCTCTCTCTCTCTCTCTCTCTCTCTCTCTCTCTCTCTCTCTCTCTCTCTCTCACTTAAAGGATATTTATATTTCCATAACATTCTCACTAGCTTTTTCCCATTTATATATGGGACAAACAGTTCATAGCTGAACATACATAGATGACTACCTGCCTATCTGCCTGCCTGATGATCTACTTACATATATGCATACCTATCTACCAACTACCTACCTTCTTACCCCGCTCGTTACCCACACATTTACCTACCTTCCTACATACCTAGTTAGCTATCTATCTGCCTGATTGCCTGTCTGCGCGCACGCACGCACCCACGCTCAAGTACGCACACACTCACGCACCCACGCACAAGTACGCACACACTCACGCACCTACCCCATCCCTCCCTGTCTCCCTCCATCCATCTATCCATGATTGGTGGGGGTGGGTGATTGGTGGAGGTGGGGGTGATTAGGGGTGTGTGGGTGAGTGGAGGATGTGTCGGTGGGTGATGAGTGTGTGTGGGTTGCGGGATGGGTGGAGAATGGTGGGTGGAGGGAGATTGTGTGGGTGAGTGGGTGCGGGATGTGTGTGTGTGGGTGGGTGCAGGTTGTGTGGTTTGTTGGAGGATGTGTGTGTGTGGGGATGTGTGGTGGGGGAATGTGTAGTTGGAGGATGTCTATTTGGCTGGGTGGTTGAGGGGTGTGTGGGTAGGTGGGTGAAGGATGTTTGGATGGGTGAGGTGAAGGATGTGTGTGTATGGGTGAGTATGTGTGGTGTGGGGGTGGGTGGGTTTATGTATGTATGTGTGCAGTGGGTTGTGTGTGGGTGGGGATTATGTGGGTGGGTTGGGGTGTGTGTGAGGTGGGGGGGGGTTGTGTGGTGGGTGGGGATGTGTAGGTGGGTGGGGGTGTGTCTCATAACATGGTGACATGTATTGTTTATGTTTAAAAAATTTATTTGACAATGATTGTTTTTTTCCCCTATGTGAATGTATCATGCACGAACTGAAAATATGAGTGGCTGAAAGAGCCGAAAGTAAGACGGGACTACGTGAACAATTTGTTACACTTTGAAAATAAAGTTAAATCAAATCAAGTTAAATCAAATCAAATCATCCATTCAGATATACAGACATACATACCTTCCTACCTGCTTACCTACCTATGTTCCTATATATACACACGTACGCACGCACGTAAGTACGCAAATACACTCACACAAACACACACGCACACACATAAACACAGACAGACAGACAGACAGACAGACAGACAGACAGACAGACAGACAGACAGACAGACAGACAGACAGACAGACAGACAGACAGACAGACAGACAGACAGACAGACAGACAGTTATCATAACTGTCGAAAAACTCACAAACAGAGAAAAACAGATAAACAGAAGACAAACAGATAAACAGAAGCGTTTTCAAATAAGCAGACATAAATACATCTCTTCTACGTCGCATTTTCTCCTATTCGCGAGTCAATTCTTTGATTCGTTCCTTCACATATTTCCTCTTATCATCTATGTGATTCTGCAGTTGACTTTTTTCCTTTCTTCGTCATTCTGTCATTATCTGCACATTTTGTTCTTTCAAAGAAACACATATAACGCTAGGAGAAGAAAGAAATAAAAGGAACAGAGAAAAAAAAATACAATTAAAATAATAGAAATTGTATTTGATAATTCAGATTGCAGAATCAGAAATTATTAAATTTCTTGTGTCAAATGCTTGTATTCACTTGGCAATGAATAACTAATACACAATTTTCTTGTTTACTTGTCCTCTTTCAATCCGTTTTTCAAGTGTTATAACTCTTATAATATTAATGTTTTTTCTTTGATGTATTTTCTGACTCTGCTCTCTCTCTCTCTCTCTCTCTCTCTCTCTCTCTCTCTCTCTCTCTCTCTCTCTCTCTCTCTCTCTCTTTCTCTCTCTCCCCTCCCTCTCCTCTCTCTCTCTCTCTCCCCTCCCTCTCCCTCTCTCTCTCTCTCTCTCCTCTCTCTCTCTCTCTCTCCTCTCTCTCTCTCTCTCTCTCTCTCTCTCAAGCTTGATGTCACATTCATTTTCTCGATCTCCCACACACACACACACACTCTCTCTCTCTCTCTCTCTCTCTCTTTCTTTCTTTCTTTCTCTCTCTCTCCCCTCCCTCTCCCTCCCTCCTCTCTCTCTCTCTCTCTCTCTCTCTCTCTCAAGCTTGATGTCACATTCATTTTCTCGATCTCCCACACACACACACACACACTCTCTCTCTCTCTCTCTCTCTCTCTCTCTCTCTCTCTCTCTCTCTCTCTCTCTCTCTCTCAAGCGTGATGTCACATTCATTTGCTCGATCTCCCACACACACTCTCGCTCTTATGCTTTATCTCTCAAGTTCTCCCTTCTTCTCCATCACTCTCTCTGTCTGTCGCTCTCTCTATTTCTCTCTCACCAAATATCTTCCCTCTTCTCGATCTTTCTCCCTCTTTCTCCCTCTCTCTCTCTATCTCTCTCTCTCTCTCTCTGCCTGTCTATGTCCCCGTCTCTCTCTCTTCTCTCTCTCTCTCTCTCTCTCTTTATCTCTCACCCACTCTCTTCTCATCTGCCCCTCTCATGTTCTCTTCATCATTTTAACTCGTGACCCCCATCCCACTCCTTACCCCAGCCTACCCCATCCTCCCTCGTCCATTCTCCTCCCCTCCCTCTCCCCCCCCCCCCCCCCCCACTCTTTTCTTCTTTGCGATTACGATATGAAAACACGAAATCACATTAAAACCAAAACCCTCATCTCATTTATTTCATGAATCATCCCCTCGTCAAGAGGAAATCAAGTGCTCTTTTATCCCGGCCATGTTTTTGTCTCAGCAGATCAATATAATCTACTTAACGCTGTTTCATCATTTGCTAAACATCCAACACTTGTCCCCCCAAACTTAACGAAAGCCACCAGATTAACCATCTTTAGCAGCTATTAATGCAAGCGCCACAACATGTCCTCGCCGAAAGAATCATCTATCATTTCAACTGAAGATTTCCCGCATTTGAAACCATTCTTCAATGCAATGTTGCAATGGAAATAAATTCCATTTGCGGGTACTGTATGCTTTGTCAAGGGGGCAAAACTGTTAGCATTTTGACAAGAGTTCCTGAAGTCATATGTTTTGCGCTCGAGTTTGTTCCGAGGAAAGGTCAAACAAATTAATGTTGAGTGCTTTATGCACGAGGTTATTGGCAGAATATGAGGACCGGGGCCGGCTTAAGACAAAGGTGGGGAACTTAGAATGCTTTCCAGAACGAAAGAAAAACAAACGAACATGTATTTTGTATGTTGGGAAGTTAAATACAGTGGTGGTATTTGACCATCAAGAATGATGACGACAATTCATTTCATCAAGTGGGTTTGAAAGTTTGGAGCCGTGAGTTTAAATACAGTAATAACGGTATGAAGGTGGTTTGGAGCTAGGTGGCTGAGAAGGTTTAGTGACCCATGAGGGCTCCGATATTACCTGTTTTCCATAAGGCATAAGACTGGGCAAGAGAAGGTCAACCAGAGAGACGAATGGAGACGGATTGTATCTGCAGCAAAGAACCTCAATGGCTGAAGAAGAAGAAGATAAGACTGGGCAAGGAGAGCTGTAGTGGCTAGAGGCTCGTCTGTCGACCCGGTGGTCATGTATTCAAACCGCATCCGGGAGGATTCGAATGTCTAAAATCTATGTTGGTTTCCATGTAGGATTCGAATGTCCAAAATCTATGTGGGTTTCCATGTAGGATTCGGAAGTGTAAAATCTATGTGAGTTTCCATGGAGGATTCGAATGTCTAAAATCTATGTGGGTTTCCATGTAGGATTCGGAAGTCTAAATTCTATGTGGCTTTCCAGGGAGGATTCGAATGTCTAATATCTATGTGGGTTTCCATGGAAGATTCGAATGTCTAAAATATATGTGGTTTTCCAGGGAGGATACGAATGCCTACAATCTATGTGGGTTTCCAAGGCGGATTCGAATGTCCAAAATCTATGTATATTTCCAGGGAGGATTCGATTGTCTAAAATCTATGTGGTTTTCCAGGGAGGATTCGAATGCCTACAATCTATGTTTGTTTCCAGGGAGGATTCGAATGCCTACAATCTATGTAGGTTTCCAGGGTGGATTCGAATGTCCAAAATCTATGTGTGTTTTCATGTAGGATTCGAATGTCTAAAATCTATGTAGATTTCCAGGGAGGATTCGAATGTCCAAAATCTATGTGGGTTTTCATGGAGGATTCGAATGTCCAAAATCTATTTGGGTTTTCACGGAGGATTCGAGTGTCCAAAATCTTTGTGGGTTTCCAGGTAGGATTCGAATATCTAAAATCTATGTGGGTTTCCAGGGAGGATTCGAATGTCTAAAATTTATGTGGGTTTCCAGGTCGGCCCAGTCTAAAATGAGCATTATGAAATGTTTTGGAAAGTAAACTCGGCCGGCGTAATACTGACTACAGCCCCTGATGAGTTCCCATCTGTCTGTAACAATATGGCTGAGCACCGTGTGCCAAATGCGTCACACGGTGTTTAAAAGTGTTCTTTACTTACTTTGCTGTTTATAAGACTGGCCAGTTTTGTGAACACTATTTTTATTATTTATTATTTTTTTTTACAATTGATTTCCAATTGATCTCTTGGGTGGTGATATTGAATACCCAGACTACTCGGGTAAGGATGAAAAAACGGCAGGTCGGTAAGGAAATTGTAGACGTTACAAAGTCCACGACAATTTGGGGTTAAAGATAACAGATGAGTTGTTAGGTCACTTCCTGGTATAATTGCTTTATTTATGTTGCATATCCTTTACAGGACGTTCCAATCAACACCAGCATTTTTCAGCTGCTGTTGGTGTACTAGGCAAGTTTTTACGTTCTGTAGTTTACCATTGATTTCTGAACGACGGGCTCACATACCCCCGTAAGTTACCAGCGCAGCGCGAACCGCTGCGGATCCTCGCAGCTGCTGTTTTCCCCACGTGGATATACGGGACTACGAACAATGTCGTTAATCCCTTGGTGGAGATGAACAAATCTAGTCTCGGATGATTGGAGGCCGTTACCTTGGGTGATATCTGGCTAGGGGGAGTACATGATACACGTGTCGAAGTCGACACTCTAACTTCACAAAGAGAAGCTAAGAAGAAGAGAGATGATGATGATGATGATGATGATGATGATGATGATGATGATGATGATGATGATGATGATGATGATGATGATGATGATGATGATGGTGATGATGATGATGATGATGATGATGATGATGATGATGATGATGATGATGATGATGATGATGATGATGATGATGATGATGATGATGATGATGATGATGATGATGATGATGATGATGATGACCGAGAAGAAGAACCGGGATGAAAATAAAACTAATAATAAAAATATGGCGCTGGTAATAAAAATGTTGATACTGATAATGAAATGATAATAAACAGACGTCAACTTTAACCGTGTTTCCCCGAAAATAAGACCTACCCCTATAATAAGCCCTAGCACGATTTTTCAGCATGCTTTTAATATAAGACCTACCCCTAAAATAAGCCCTTGTTAAGATCGTCAGCTAGAATGAGAGACTTGTTGCCGAATGGCCAGTCGGAATACAGACGCCATTGGTGCCCACTAGATAATGAACGGATCTGGTTCATATTTCAACATGTCACTTGTGTGAAATAAAGTTACCAATGCACTACGCGCAGACTATATGAACAAGAAATGCTAATTTAAGGAAAACTTTATTGCTGGACATGAACGACTGGGACAAATGGTTCTACAGAAAATGGAGTTGCAAGAAATTCAGGCCGGAATTGAGTAAATGTATAATTGTGTACATGAATAAATGTTTTCCTCTGTATTTGTACTCTCTACCTCCGTTTATATTCATAAATATGATGGTATATTTACATTATATAACCAGTTCCAATTCGTGATCACAGTGATAGCTTGGTCACAGAACTAAGAAATGAAGCATGTGACATAAGCACCTATAAGTAGTGTAACTCGGGCCCCAATACGCGTATTTTTGTGGTGGTGGTGGAAATCGATATTCCACCACAAAGGGCGATAACTCCGGGTTGTTTTTAATTTCTATATCAAAGGGCGATAACTCCGGATTTTTAAAAAGTCAAGGGCGATAACTCGTTTTTTAATAGGCGTGTGTCCGATTAGGTGTGGTCTAGTGACACTAGGTACTATAACAACATAAAAAATACAACATTCGAAATAACAAACGAGTCAAGTAAGGTATATGTTTTTTATTAAATCATGTATAAACAATACAATGCATATTAAATAAGTAGCGGCATAGTGGAAAATTCTGGAAGGTAGGACCGGGGCGTTATACGTCGGCAAGTGTGGGAAAATCTCCGGCGGGTGTGACGGTGGTCGGTTCATAACAGACGTGGAGGGGGTGCATACGGAAAAGTCATTAAGTAACGGGTTGTAAAAACGTGGGTGAGTGGTGTGTTAAAATAATTTGAACTGTTAGCGCATTGGTGGTGTACATTAGCACGAATAGAAGGAATAGGTGCGGTGGGGATAGTAGTGGGTATGGGTTAGTGAAATTAGTTGATAAGGGTGGTTATTAGTGCTATGTAGATGTTCATAGTAGCTTATTCACTAACATAACACGTGTTACAAATGAAACCTTGAAAGCTAAAGATCGCTGATTGTAATGGATATAGTGTAGTATCATTCGGTGGTAAGGGGTGGGTACCAGGTATTAGTGGTCAACAGATGGTCAAGCAGTGGTCAAGTGGTGGTCAAGTGAGGTAATTTTAGGGAAAAGTGGTTGTAATGATATGGTGATGAATAAAGGGTGGTAAATTAGTGGTCAAATAGTGGTCAAGCAGTGGTCAAGTAGTGGTCAAGTGGTAGTCAAGTGAGGAAATTTTAGGGAAAAGTAGTTGTAATGATATGGGGATGATTAAAGGGTGATAAATTAGTGGTCAAGCAGTGGTCAAGGGGTGGTCAAGTGAGGAAATTTTAGGGAAAAAGTGGTTGTAATGATATGGTGATGATTAAAGGGTGGTAAATTAGTGGTCAAGCAATGGTCAAGGGGTGGTCAAGTAGAGGTCAAGTAAGGAAAATTTTAGGGAAAAGTAGTTGTAATGATATGGTGATGATTAAAAGGTGATAAATTAGTGGTCAAGTAGTGGTCAACCAATGGTCAAGTAGTGGTCAAGTGAGGAAATTTTAGGGAAAAGTGGTTATAATGATATGGTGATGATTAAAGGGTGGTAAATTAGTGGTCAAGTAGTGGTCAGCCAATGGTCAAGTAGTTGTCAAGTGGTCGAGTGACCACTTAAATTGTAGATGACGATGTCCCTAAGATTATGATACTGGTTAAAGTGATCGATGACATGGTCAAGTAGCGGTCAACCAGTGGTCAAGTGGTCGAATGAACACTTAAAAGGTAGAGAAAGGTACGTATATTGAAACGGTGATGGTAAAATGGTCGACAACGTGGTCAAGTAGTGGTCAAGTAGTGCTCAACCAGTGGTCAACCGCTCAAGTGAGAAAATTGTAGGGTATGGTACGTGTAGTGAAACAGAGATAAATAAATTAAGTAGTGACGTTGTCAAGTAGTGATCAAGTAGCGGGCAAGTACTGGTCAAATGGTCGAGTGACCACTTAAATTGTAAGGGAAAGTACGTGTAGTGAACCTGTGTTGGTTACAGTGATCGATGGCGTGCTCAAGTAGTGGCCAAGTAGTGGTAAATGGTCGAATGACTACTTAAATTGTCGGTGAAAAGTAGGTATGGTGACATGGTGATGATCAATGAGTTGGTCAAGTGGTGCTCAAATAGAGGGTCAAGTAGTGGTCAATTAGTCGAATGACCACTTAAATTATAGGGTATGGTACGTGTAGTGAAACGGTGATGGTAAAATAAGTAAGGGACATAGTCAAATAGTGGTCAAGTACTGGTGAAGTAGTGATCAAGTGGTCGAATGATCACTTAAATTGTAGGGTATGGTATGTGTAGTGACATGATGATGGTTAAAGTGATCGATGAAATGATCAAGACGTTATGCCGACTGCTAAGTTCAGAAAGTAATGTCCTTAATATCGGCAATTTCCCTGACAGGAGCGCCTCGAGCACTGATTTTGTATTGATCAATAGCACCTAGTGGTACAGTCGACACACATGGACAATAGTTACAGCCGGTCAAAGATGGCGTCGCACCCTATCACACATGGGTAATTGCTACAACCAGACTACGTCTCATTCGCTAAAACTGGTCAAATATGGACTTGCAGTCGATCCCATGTGTAATGGTACAGCCAAGAAAAGGCTCACTGACTAAAACAATCAAAGAATTCCCTGCTTCCGATAACATGTATAATGGTACAGCCAGAACACGGGGTTAATGATTCAACCGGTCAAAGATGGCAATGGATCCAGTGACACGCATAACGATACACGTGGAACACGTTGCTAATAACCGAAATGTTCAAAGACGGCGGCGAATCCGGTCACAGGGGTAATGGTACATCTTAGACACGTGGTTAAGAGGGAAACTATAGAAAAAGGGTGTCCTATCGGTTGTGGGGCAAGGAAAATCTATGTAGATTTCCAGGGAGGATTCGAATGTCCAAAATCTATGTGGGTTTTCATGGAGGATTCGAATGTCCAAAATCTATTTGGGTTTTCACGGAGGATTCGAGTGTCCAAAATCTTTGTGGGTTTCCAGGTAGGATTCGAATATCTAAAATCTATGTGGGTTTCCAGGGAGGATTCGAATGTCTAAAATTTATGTGGGTTTCCAGGTCGGCCCAGTCTAAATGAGCATTATGAAATGTTTGGAAAGTAAACTCGGCCGGCGTAATACTGACTACAGCCCCTGATGAGTTCCCATCTGTCTGTAACAATATGGCTGAGCACCGTGTGCCATGCGTCAAAAAGTGTCTTTACATTACTTTGCTGAAGCCCATAACTCTTTCTTATTACTTTTGTGTTACAATGTGATTTTTACTTTTTGCCTGTATAGACTGGCAAGTTTTTGTGAACACTATTTTTATTTATTTATTTATTTTTTTTTTACAATTGATTTCCAATTGATCTCTTGGGTGGTGATATTGAATACCCAGACTACTCGGGTAAGGATGAAAAAACGGAGGTCGGTAAGGAAATTGTAGACGTTACAAAGTCCACGACAATTTGGGTTAAGATAACAGATGAGTTGTTAGGTCACTTCCTGGTATAATTGCTTTATTTATGTTGCATATCCTTTACAGGACGTTCCAATCAACACCAGCATTTTTCAGCTGCTGTTGGTGTACTAGGCAAGTTTTTACGTTCTGTAGTTTACCATTGATTTCTGAACGACGGCTCACATACCCCCGTAAGTTACCAGCGCAGCGCGAACCGCTGCGGATCCTCGCAGCTGCTGTTTTCCCCACGTGGATATACGGGACTACGAACAATGTCGTTAATCCCTGGTGGAGATGAACAAATCTAGTCTCGGATGATTGGAGGCCGTTACCTTGGGTGATATCTGGCTAGGGGGAGTACATGATACACGTGTCGAAGTCGACACTCTAACTTCACAAAGAGAAGCTAAGAAGAAGAGAGATGATGATGATGATGATGATGATGATGATGATGATGATGATGATGATGATGATGATGATGATGATGATGATGATGATGATGATGGTGATGATGATGATGATGATGATGATGATGATGATGATGATGATGATGATGATGATGATGATGATGATGATGATGATGATGATGATGATGATGATGATGATGATGATGATGATGATGATGACCGAGAAGAAGAACCGGGATGAAAATAAAACTAATAATAAAAATATGGCGCTGGTAATAAAAATGTTGATACTGATAATGAAATGATAATAAACAGACGTCAACTTTAACCGTGTTTCCCCGAAAATAAGACCTACCCCTATAATAAGCCCTAGCACGATTTTTCAGCATGCTTTTAATATAAGACCTACCCCTAAAATAAGCCCTTGTTAAGATCGTCAGCTAGAATGAGAGACTTGTTTGCCGAATGGCCCAGTCGGGAATACAGACGCCATTGGTGCCCACTAGATAATGAACGGATCTGGTTCATATTTCAACATGTCACTTGTGTGAAATAAAGTTACCAATGCACTACGCGCAGACTATATGAACAAGAAATTGCTAATTTAAGGAAAACTTTATTGCTGGACATGAACGACTGGGACAAATGGTTCTACAGAAAATGGAGTTAAGTTGCAAGAAATTCAGGCCGGAATTGAGTAAATGTATAATTGTGTACATGAATAAATGTTTTTCCTCTGTATTTGTACTCTCTACCTCCGTTTATATTCATAAATATGATGGTATATTTACATTATATAACCAGTTCCAATTCGTGATCACAGTGATAGCTTGGTCACAGAACTAAGAAATGAAGCATGTGACATAAGCACCTATAAGTAGTGTAACTCGGGCCCCAATACGCGTATTTTTGTGGTGGTGGTGGAAATCGATATTCCACCACAAAGGGCGATAACTCCGGGTTGTTTTTAATTTCTATATCAAAGGGCGATAACTCCGGATTTTTAAAAAAGTCAAGGGCGATAACTCGTTTTTTAATAGGCGTGTGTCCGATTAGGTGTGGTCTAGTGACACTAGGTACTATAACAACATAAAAAATACAACATTCGAAATAACAAACGAGTCAAGTAAGGTATATGTTTTTTATTAAATCATGTATAAACAATACAATGCATATTAAATAAGTAGCGGCATAGTGGAAAATTCTGGAAGGTAGGACCGGGGCGTTATACGTCGGCAAGTGTGGGAAAATCTCCGGCGGGTGTGACGGTGGTCGGTTCATAACAGACGTGGAGGGGGTGCATACGGAAAAGTCATTAAGTAAAGGGTTGTAAAAACGTGGGTGAGTGGTGTGTTAAAATATTTTGAACTGTTAGCGCATTGGTGGTGTACATTAGTACGAATAGAAGGAATAGGTGCGGTGGGGATAGTAGTGGGTATGGGTTAGTGAAATTAGTTGATAAGGGTGGTTATTAGTGCTATGTAGATGTTCATAGTAGCTTATTCACTAACATAACACGTGTTACAAATGAAACCTTGAAAGCTAAAGATCGCTGATTGTAATGGATATAGTGTAGTATCATTCGGTGGTAAGGGGTGGGTACCAGGTATTAGTGGTCAACAGATGGTCAAGCAGTGGTCAAGTGGTGGTCAAGTAAGGAAATTTTAGGGAAAAGTGGTTAGTAATGATATGGTGATGCTTAAAGGGTGGTAAATTAGTGGTCAAATAGTGGTCAAGCAGTGGTCAAGTAGTGGTCAAGTGGTAGTCAAGTGAGGAAATTTTAGGGAAAAGTAGTTGTAATGATATGGTGATGATTAAAGGGTGATAAATTAGTGGTCAAGCAGTGGTCAAGGGGTGGTCAAGTGAGGAAATTTTAGGGAAAAAGTGGTTGTAATGATATGGTGATGATTAAAGGGTGGTAAATTAGTGGTCAAGCAGTGGTCAAGCAGTGGTCAAGTAGTGGTCAAGTAAGGAAAATTTTAGGGAAAAGTGGTTATAATGATATGGTGATGATTAAAGGGTGGTAAATTAGTGGTCAAGTAGTGGTCAACCAATGGTCAAGTAGTGGTCAAGTGAGGAAATTTTAGGGAAAAGTGGTTATAATGATATGGTGATGATTAAAGGGTGGTAAATTAGTGGTCAAGTAGTGGTCAAGCCAATGGTCAAGTAGTGGTCAAGTGGTCGAGTGACCACTTAAATTGTAGAGGACGATGTCCCTAAGATTATGGTAGTGGTTAAAGTGATCGATGACATGGTCAAGTAGCGGTCAACCAGTGGTCAAGTGGTCGAATGAACACTTAAAAGGTAGAGAAAAGTACGTATATTGAAACGGTGATGGTAAAATGGTCGACAACGTGGTCAAGCAGTGGTCAAGTAGTGCTCAACCAGTGGTCAACCGCTCAAGTGAGAAAATTGTAGGGTATGGTACGTGTAGTGAAACAGAGATAAATAAATTAAGTAGTGACGTTGTCAAGTAGTGATCAAGTAGCGGGCAAGTACTGGTCAAATGGTCGAGTGACCACTTAAATTGTAAGGGAAAGTACGTGTAGTGAACCTGTGTTGGTTACAGTGATCGATGACGTGCTCAAGTAGTGGCCAAGTAGTGGTAAATGGTCGAATGACTACTTAAATTGTCGGTGAAAGTAGGTATAGGTGACATGGTGATGATCAAGAGTTGGTCAAGTGGTGCTCAAATAGTGGTCAAGTAGTGGTCAAGTAGTCGAATGACCACTTAAATTATAGGGTATGGTACGTGTAGTGAAACGGTGATGGTAAAATAAGTAAGGACATAGTCAAATAGTGGTCAAGTACTGGTGAAGTAGTGATCAAGTGGTCGAAGGATCACTTAAATTGTAGGGTATGGTATGTGTAGTGACATGATGATGGTTAAAGTGATCGATGAAATGATCAAGACGTTATGCCGACTGCTAAGTTCAGAAAGTAATGTCCTTACTATCGGCAATTTCCCTGACAGGAGCGCCTCGAGCACTGATTTTGTATTGATCAATAGCACCTAGTGGTACAGTCGACACACATGGACAATAGTTACAGCCGGTCAAAGATGGCGTCGCACCCTATCACACATGGGTAATTGCTACAACCAGACTACGTCTCATTCGCTAAAACTGGTCAAATATGGACTTGCAGTCGATCCCATGTGTAATGGTACAGCCAAGAAAAGGCTCACTGACTAAAACAATCAAAGAATTCCCTGCTTCCGATAACATGTATAATGGTACAGCCAGAACACGGGGTTAATGATTCAACCGGTCAAAGATGGCGATGGATCCAGTGACACGCATAACGATACACGTGGAACACGTTCGCTAATTACCGAAATGTTCAAAGACGGCGGCGAATCCGGTCACAGGGGTAATGGTACATCTTAGACACGTGGTTAAGAGGGAAACTATAGAAAAAGGGTGTCCTATCGGTTGTCGAGTCAAGGAACCTAACGTATGATGATCACTGTGTATAGGAGTGAATACACTGCATCATCAACATTGCATCCGAAGGCTAAAAGGGTCACCCTTCTCTCTCTCTCTCTCCTTTCTATAACCGTGTAGTCCTAGTGTTATCCGGTTACACCAAAGGACACTCGGGCATCAATACAACATAAACTGGTCTCGAAAACCCCATACGCGCATGTAAACAAATCACCACAGTGTCCGACTAAGCCTTTCTCATATTCATAGTACAGAGCTGTGATCACAGAGGCTAGTCGGGGAAATCGTATCTGTACGTAACAACTATCGGGTCATACAGCGACGAGTGGGTAGTGGGTGTTAACAGATGCACACAAACACAACAAACTGCCCCGATTCAACCTTAGGCAATGCACGTAACATGACAGGTCACATGTCCGCCGTCATAATCAGCGACGTTATCACGTATCAAATTAGATAGCCACACTTTCATTTCCTTTCTATGTGTCCATAGTGTCTTTACATCTTTCTCCAGAAAACCATTTCCAAGACCAATATATGTTTTTTGTCAGTGTACCTGCTCAGTGCCACACTTCACAACCAGACAAAAGTACACGTTCTATGTACCACTTCAACCGTCAAATAAGAAAATATGTTAGACAAAATATTAAAATTATTGGTCAAATACAGAAATATATCACCCAAACTTATAAAAAGTAGGAACATATGTTAACCAAATGGAAAATATCTTAGCCAAATAGGAAAATTTGTTAGCCAAATAGAAAAAAATATTGACCACGTAACGATATATCTTGTCCACACTTATGAAAAGTAGGGAAATTTGTTAGTCAAATGAGAAAAAAGATTGACCAAGTAACGAAATACCCAAACCAAACTTATGAAAAGTACGAAACTTTGTTAAGCAAGTATGAAAATGTATCGACCAAACAGAGAAATATATCACCCAAACTTATAAAAAGTAGGAACATATTTTAACCAAAGGGAAAATACCTTGGCCAAATAGGAAAATTTGTTAGCCAAAGGAGAAAAAAGATTGACCAAGTAACGAAATTCCCCAACCAAACTTATGAAAAGTACGAAACTTTGTTAAGCAAGTATGAAAAGGTATCGTCCAAACAGAGAAATATATCACCTAAACTTATAAAAAGTAGGAACATATGTTAACCAAATGGAAAATATCTTGGGCAAATAGGAAAATTTGTTAGCCAAATGGGGAAAATATTGTCCAAGTAACGAAATATCCCCCAACAAACTTAGGAAAAGTACGAAACTTTGTTAAGCAAGTATGAAAAGGTATCGACCAAGTAGAGAAATATATCACCCAAACTTATAAAAAGTAGGAACATATGTTAACCACAGAGAAAATACCTTGGCCAAATAGGAAAATTTGTTAGCCAAATGAGAAAAAAGATTGACCAAGTAACGAAATACCCCCCAACAAACTTATGAAAAGTACGAAACTTTGTTAAGCAAGTATGAAAAGGTATCGTCCAAACAGAGAAATATAGCACCCAAACTTATAAAAAGTAGGAACATATGTTAATCAAATGGAAAATATCTTGGCCAAATAGGAAAATTTGTTAGCCAAATGGGGAAAATATTGTCCAAGTGACGAAATACCCCCCAACAAACTTAGGAAAAGTACGAAACTTTGTTAAGCAAGTATGAAAAGGTATCGACCAAACAGAGAAATATATCACCTAAACTTATAAAAAGTAGGAACATATGTTAACCAAATGGAAAATATCTTGGCCAAATAGGAAAATTTGTTAGCCAAATAGAAAAAATATTGACCACGTAACGATATATCTTGTCCACACTTATGAAAAGTAGGGAAATTTGTTAGTCAAATGGGGAAAATATTGACTACGTAACGAAATACCCCCCAACAAACTTAGGAAAAGTACGAAACTTTGTTAAGCAAGTATGAAAAGGTATCGGCCAAACAGAGAAATATAACACCCAAACTTATGAAAAGTAGGAAACTTTGTTAGCCAAAGTGAAAAAACCTAGGTCAAGTAAGAAAATTCTGATAGCCAAATGTGAAAAGTGTCGGCCAAATACAGAAATTGCTCAACCAAACTTATAAAACGTAGGAAAATTGTTATTCAAACGGGAAAGCTATTGAACAACTAGGAAAATGTAATAGTCAAAGAAGAATAATATTGAACAAGTAATGAAATATATCATTCAAACTTATGAAAAGTAGGAAGCCTTGATAACCAAATGTGAAAAATATCACTCAAAGAGAGAAATAGCTCGCCCCAACGTATAAAAAGTAGGAAAATTGTCGGCCAAAGGGGAAAAAGTTAGACCAAATACAGAAATATCTCGACCAAACTTATAAAAATCTAGGAAAAAATAGTACCCAACACAACTAAAAGGCTGACTAAAGTTATAAATCCAAACTTATAAAAATAACCAAATAGGAAAACATATTGACCAAGTACAGACATATATCAATCAAACTTATAAACTTGTCGTCCAAAGTGATAAAAAACAAAGAAAGGCTGTCAGCCAGTCTAAGAAATAGGTATGGAAAAGTAAGTCGACCAAGACTACAGAAGTTATATTTTTATTTCCTTTTTTTTCTTTTTTTCTGAGCTTGGTCGACTTACTTTTCCATACCTATTTCTTAGACTGGCTGACAGCCTTTCTTTGTTTTTTATCACTTTGGACGACAAGTTTATAAGTTTGATTGATATATGTCTGTACTTGGTCAATATGTTTTCCTATTTGGTTATTTTTATAAGTTTGGATTTATAACTTTAGTCAGCCTTTTAGTTGTGTTGGGTACTATTTTTTCCTAGATTTTTATAAGTTTGGTCGAGATATTTCTGTATTTGGTCTAACTTTTTCCCCTTTGGCCGACAATTTTCCTACTTTTTATACGTTGGGGCGAGCTATTTCTCTCTTTGAGTGATATTTTTCACATTTGGTTATCAAGGCTTCCTACTTTTCATAAGTTTGAATGATATATTTCATTACTTGTTCAATATTATTCTTCTTTGACTATTACATTTTCCTAGTTGTTCAATAGCTTTCCCGTTTGAATAACAATTTTCCTACGTTTTATAAGTTTGGTTGAGCAATTTCTGTATTTGGCCGACACTTTTCACATTTGGCTATCAGAATTTTCTTACTTGACCTAGGTTTTTTCACTTTGGCTAACAAAGTTTCCTACTTTTCATAAGTTTGGGTGTTATATTTCTCTGTTTGGCCGATACCTTTTCATACTTGCTTAACAAAGTTTCGTACTTTTCCTAAGTTTGTTGGGGGGTATTTCGTTACGTAGTCAATATTTTCCCCATTTGACTAACAAATTTCCCTACTTTTCATAAGTGTGGACAAGATATATCGTTACGTGGTCAATATTTTTTCTATTTGGCTAACAAATTTTCCTATTTGGCCAAGATATTTTCCATTTGGTTAACATATGTTCCTACTTTTTATAAGTTTGGGTGATATATTTCTCTGTTTGGTCGATACCTTTTCATACTTGCTTAACAAAGTTTCGTACTTTTCATAAGTTTGGTTGGGGAATTTCGTTACTTGGTCAATCTTTTTTCTCCTTTGGCTAACAAATTTTCCTATTTGGCCAAGGTATTTTCCCTTTGGTTAAAATATGTTCCTACTTTTTATAAGTTTGGGTGATATATTTCTCTGTTTGGTCGATACATTTTCATACTTGCTTAACAAAGTTTCGTACTTTTCATAAGTTTGGTTTGGGTATTTCGTTACTTGGTCAATCTTTTTTCTCATTTGACTAACAAATTTCCCTACTTTTCATAAGTGTGGACAAGATATATCGTTACGTGGTCAATATTTTTTTCTATTTGGCTAACAAATTTTCCTATTTGGCTAAGATATTTTCCATTTGGTTAACATATGTTCCTACTTTTTATAAGTTTGGGTGATATATTTCTGTATTTGACCAATAATTTTAATATTTTGTCTAACATATTTTCTTATTTGACGGTTGAAGTGGTACATAGAACGTGTACTTTTGTCTGGTTGTGAAGTGTGGCACTGAGCAGGTACACTGACAAAAAACATATATTGGTCTTGGAAATGGTTTTCTGGAGAAAGATGTAAAGACACTATGGACACATAGAAAGGAAATGAAAGTGTGGCTATCTAATTTGATACGTGATAACGTCGCTGATTATGACGGCGGACATGTGACCTGTCATGTTACGTGCATTGCCTAAGGTTGAATCGGGGCAGTTTGTTGTGTTTGTGTGCATCTGTTAACACCCACTACCCACTCGTCGCTGTATGACCCGATAGTTGTTACGTACAGATACGATTTCCCCGACTAGCCTCTGTGATCACAGCTCTGTACTATGAATATGAGAAAGGCTTAGTCGGACACTGTGGTGATTTGTTTACATGCGCGTATGGGGTTTTCGAGACCAGTTTATGTTGTATTGATGCCCGAGTGTCCTTTGGTGTAACCGGATAACACTAGGACTACACGGTTATAGAAAGGAGAGAGAGAGAGAAGGGTGACCCTTTTAGCCTTCGGATGCAATGTTGATGATGCAGTGTATTCACTCCTATACACAGTGATCATCATACGTTAGGTTCCTTGACTCGACAACCGATAGGACACCCTTTTTCTATAGTTTCCCTCTTAACCACGTGTCTAAGATGTACCATTACCCCTGTGACCGGATTCGCCGCCGTCTTTGAACATTTCGGTTATTAGCAACGTGTTCCACGTGTATCGTTATGCGTGTCACTGGATCCATCGCCATCTTTGACCGGTTGAATCATTAACCCCGTGTTCTGGCTGTACCATTATACATGTTATCGGAAGCAGGGAATTCTTTGATTGTTTTAGTCAGTGAGCCTTTTCTTGGCTGTACCATTACACATGGGATCGACTGCAAGTCCATATTTGACCAGTTTTAGCGAATGAGACGTAGTCTGGTTGTAGCAATTACCCATGTGTGATAGGGTGCGACGCCATCTTTGACCGGCTGTAACTATTGTCCATGTGTGTCGACTGTACCACTAGGTGCTATTGATCAATACAAAATCAGTGCTCGAGGCGCTCCTGTCAGGGAAATTGCCGATAGTAAGGACATTACTTTCTGAACTTAGCAGTCGGCATAACGTCTTGATCATTTCATCGATCACTTTAACCATCATCATGTCACTACACATACCATACCCTACAATTTAAGTGATCCTTCGACCACTTGATCACTACTTCACCAGTACTTGACCACTATTTGACTATGTCCTTACTTATTTTACCATCACCGTTTCACTACACGTACCATACCCTATAATTTAAGTGGTCATTCGACTACTTGACCACTACTTGACCACTATTTGAGCACCACTTGACCAACTCTTGATCATCACCATGTCACCATACCTACTTTCACCGACAATTTAAGTAGTCATTCGACCATTTACCACTACTTGGCCACTACTTGAGCACGTCATCGATCACTGTAACCAACACAGGTTCACTACACGTACTTTCCCTTACAATTTAAGTGGTCACTCGACCATTTGACCAGTACTTGCCCGCTACTTGATCACTACTTGACAACGTCACTACTTAATTTATTTATCTCTGTTTCACTACACGTACCATACCCTACAATTTTCTCACTTGAGCGGTTGACCACTGGTTGAGCACTACTTGACCACTGCTTGACCACGTTGTCGACCATTTTACCATCACCGTTTCAATATACGTACTTTTCTCTACCTTTTAAGTGTTCATTCGACCACTTGACCACTGGTTGACCGCTACTTGACCATGTCATCGATCACTTTAACCACTACCATAATCTTAGGGACATCGTCATCTACAATTTAAGTGGTCACTCGACCACTTGACCACTACTTGACCATTGGCTGACCACTACTTGACCACTAATTTACCACCCTTTAATCATCACCATATCATTATAACCACTTTTCCCTAAAATTTCCTCACTTGACCACTACTTGACCATTGGTTGACCACTACTTGACCACTAATTTACCACCCTTTAATCATCACCATATCATTATAACAACTTTTCCCTAAAATTTTCCTTACTTGACCACCACTTGACCACTGCTTGACCACTAATTTACCACTAATTTACCATCCTTTAACCATCACCATGTCGCTACGACCAATTTTCCCTAAAATTTTCCTTACTTGACCACTACTTGACCACCCCTTGACCATTGCTTGACCACTAATTTACCACCCTTTAATCATCACCATATCATTACAACCACTTTTTCCCTAAAATTTCCTCACTTGACCACCCCTTGACCACTGCTTGACCACTAATTTATCACCTTTTAATCATCACCATATCATTACAACTACTTTTCCCTAAAATTTTCCTTACTTGACCACTACTTGACCACCCCTTGACCATTGCTTGACCACTAATTTACCACCCTTTAATCATCACCATATCATTACATCCACTTTTTCCCTAAAATTTCCTCACTTGACCACCCCTTGACCACTGCTTGACCACTAATTTATCACCCTTTAATCATCACCATATCATTACAACTACTTTTCCCTAAAATTTCCTCACTTGACTACCACTTGACCACTACTTGACCACTTGACCACTATTTGACCACTAATTTACCACCCTTTAATCATCACCATATCATTACAACCACTTTTCCCTAAAATTTACCTCACTTGACCACCACTTGACCACTGCTTGACCATCTGTTGACCACTAATACCTGGTACCCACCCCTTACCACCGAATGATACTACACTATATCCATTACAATCAGCGATCTTTAGCTTTCAAGGTTTCATTTGTAACACGTGTTATGTTAGTGAATAAGCTACTATGAACATCTACATAGCACTAATAACCACCCTTATCAACTAATTTCACTAACCCATACCCACTACTATCCCCACCGCACCTATTCCTTCTATTCGTACTATTGTACACCACCAATGCGCTAACAGTTCAAAATATTTTAACACACCACTCACCCACGTTTTTACAACCCTTTACTTAATGACTTTTCCGTATGCACCCCCTCCACGTCTGTTATGAACCGACCACCGTCACACCCGCCGGAGATTTTCCCACACTTGCCGACGTATAACTCCCCGGTACTACCGTTCCAGAATTTTCCACTATGCCGCTACTTATTTAATATGCATTGTATTGTTTATACATGATTTAATAAAAAACATATACCTTACTTGACTCGTTTGTTATTTCGAATGTTGTATTTTTTTATGTTGTTATAGTACCTAGTGTCACTAGACCACACCTAATCGGACACACGCCTATTAAAAAACGAGTTATCGCCCTTGACTTTTTTAAAAATCCGGAGTTATCGCCCTTTGATATAGAAATTAAAAACAACCCGGAGTTATCGCCCTTTGTGGTGGAATATCGATTTCCACCACCACCACAAAAATACGCGTGATGGAGCCCCAGTTACACTACTCCTATAGCTGGTGGGATGCACCTCTGTGAACCCCAATGAACAACACAATGTGGGAATGCCACGAGTGCAATGCAGTCGATTCCTGATTTCATATTTCACATTTTAGAGTGCCTGTAATTTTCTACAGCATCTTCCTTGTTCCCACAACGTTACAAGAACTTGTTTATTTACTATTTATTTATTTATTTACTTGTGACTTGTTTAACTGCTACCCGTTTGACTATGGTGATCATGCTTATTTGAACAGCGTATAGCATAGTCCTCGAAAGGGAATTGTGTCACCCAGTGTATTTATGGCGAGGTAAAAGCATGATCACTGTGGCATTAGTGGTAGCAGCAATATGATTGCATCTTACCTTTGGGTGATTAATACAATCCTGAATAATAATAATAATAATAATAATAATAATAATAATAATAATAATAATACTAATAATAATAATAATAATAATAATAATAACGTAGGACAACATGGCCGAATGGGTAAGAACGCGTGTTCTTAAACATCTGGTGTGCTGATGCCGAGGTAAGGGGTTCAACCCCTACACCCTACAGCTGGACTAAAATGTTGACCTTTCGTCCTTGACTTGGGGACGAAAATTACAAATACCTCTGAAGTCGGAGTAGGTTCGCCTGATGGCGAGGGACACTGTTAATAGTGAAAGCTAATCCACACGCAAAATTCAGTCCAGCATTACTAGAAGTAGTGTGTATGAAGTACGCTTGAGCTCAAAGGGAGCGAGCGCCAAAAAAAAAATATTATTACATTAACGTTTGGTTTTACAATGCTTCTGAGTCAAAGAATAATAATAATAATAATAATAATAATAATAATAATAATAATAATAATAATAATAATAAGAAGAAGAAGAAGAAGAAGAAGAAGAAGAAGAAGAAGAAGAAGAAGAAGAAGAAGAAGAAGAAGAAGAAGAAGAAGAAGAAGACGAGGAGGAGGAAGACGAGGACGAGGAGAAAAAGAAGAAGAAGAACTGTAGCAGCAACAATAATAGAGACAATGACTATAATTAAATAATGTTTTCTTCACTTTTTATATTGAAATTATACTGTGTATTTCAAATGATACTAATGTTTTTAATAAATTATTATTATTATTATTAATGCTAAGGAGAAATGTGATCAAGATTACGATAATGATGATGACGATAACCTTTACTTATCCTTTAAGCATTAATATAATCAAGTATTCTCCTGATAAACAAGTCGAAGAATCATCTATACTTAACGACTTCACGTATCTGAAAGCCGTCGTTCCGTCTGCAACGCAAAGCCTTGCCACCCCAGGCTAAGCAGCCTGAGAGCACTGACCATGTGATCATAATTTTATTGTCCTCCATCCATCCATCATGTGCCATGCCAGTAAGCGTGGGCGGTCATGTTCTGCCATCTCACTCGATCAACAGAGTCGTGAATCAGTTCCGTGTTTCTGTCTCGACCATGCCACAAGGCCAAGCCATCCAGATACTTGTTTCTAGGTCTTCCCCTTGGTCTGTTCCCCTCGATCTTACCAGTTGTCACCAAATTCTCCAATCCATTTCTTCTCATAACATGCCCAAAAAATTGTGACTGTCTACGTCTAATGTCTCTGATCAGTTTACGATCTTCATTTGTTTCTTGAAGGACTTGTTCATTGGTCTTTCTGGCTGTCCATGGTATTCTTTGCATTTTCCTCAGAAACCACATTTCTACAGCCATCAGATGTTTTTCAGCCTGGCTGCTCATTGTCCAAGCTTCACATCCATATAAAAGTACAGGTTCTATGTAGCATCTCAACACTCTTTTTCTCGTTTCAATTGACATCTTTTTATTGGTCAGTATGTTTTTCATCTTGCTAAAGGCTACTTTTGCCATGGCGATTCTTGTTCTAATCTCTTCAAGGCATCTCCCATCAGATGTTATTACTGTTCCGAGATAATTGTACCTATTCACTTGTTGAAGAATATTCCCATTTACTTGTATATTACACTGTGGTATTTCGTTCTTCCTAGTGACGACCATAATCTGTGTCTTTTTACAATTTAATTCTAACCCTTGTTGTTCACTGTGTGTAACAACCGCATCTACTAAATTTTGCAGGTCCTGTTCATTGTCTGCAATCAAGACTGTATCATCTGCATATCTAATGTTATTGATGCATCGTCCCCCAATGTTGATTCCTTCCATATTTTCAATATTTCTGAAAATATTTTCACTGTACAGGGAAAACAGATCTGGAGACATTACACATCCCTGTCTCACACCTCTCTTAATAGGCTGATATTGGCTTACTTCATTATCAACTCTTATGGCAGCTTGTTGTTTCCAATATATGTTTTTTACAAGTCTAAGGTCTTTCCCATCAATTTGTAGATCTTCAAGCATCCTTATCATGTTGACATGTCTCACTTTATCAAAAGCCTTTGTGTAGTCAATAAAGCAAAGGTGTAGATCTTTGTTTACTTCTATAGAACGTTCGATTACGGTTCTCAGTATATACACAGCATTTACTGTACCCTTGCCTACTACAAACCCACATTGTTCTTCTCCTATTTCAGGTTGTATTTTCCTCCTAACTCTTTGCATGATAATTCTTAGCAAAATCTTCGTGATGTGACTCATTATACTAATTGTTCGATGTTGATCACATTCCAAGGCTCCTGATTTCTTTGGGATTGCAATAAATACAGAATTACATAACTCATGAGGTATATTTCCAGTATCATATATTGTATTAAGCAGACTGGTAACTTTATCTATTCCATATTCTTCTAAAGCATTAATCATTTCTGTTGTGACGCTGTCTGGACCGGGGGTCTTGCCAGATTTCATATGATTAAGAGCATTCTGAACCTCCATCTTCAAAATTGCTGGCCCTTCATTGTTATTTTGAACAATATATTGTTCGTCTCTGTTATCGTCATAAAGGTTTTTCACGTAATCTGACCATACATGTAAAATCTGATCTTTTTCTATTATGACTCTTCCATCTTTTGTCTTTAGGCAGCCTGCTGATGTACGTGTTCTTTGATTAGTAATCTCCTGGATTCTTTTGTGCATTAGTTTCGCATTTTTACTGTTGTGTTGTTTTTCAATTTCTCTGCAATTTTTCTCAAGCCATGTTTCTTTAGCCTCCTTACATAAGGTTCTGACTTTTCTGTGAATTTCTTCATATTTGGCAGGATTATTTTTGTTCTGTCTTCTTGTTTCCATTAGTTGTAAAATTTCTTCAGTCATCCATGTCTTACGGCCCACTTTCTTTACTTTTGGAATAGTTTTTTCTGCTGCACAACTGATTGAATTCTTCAGCATTTCCCATTGATCATCTACATCTTGAAATAGGATCTCTAGATCAGACAATAAATCAAATTTGTTCTTTACTTCTATGTTAAAATTATCTTGTATTTCTTTGTCAGTTTTCAATTTGCACAAGTCATATTTAGGGTTTCCTGCTGTATACTTGACTTTCTTTAACTTTACCCTCAATGTGCCAGTAATTAATCTGTGATCACTGTAACAGTCTGCATTTGGAACTGTTTTTACAACTGTTAATGCATTTCGAAACCTTTTGCTTATCAGGATGTAATCTATCTGGTTTTTAATCCTGCTGTCTGGACTCCTCCATGTCCATAATCTTCTAGGATGTTGTTTAAACCAGGTGTTTCCTACAACCATTTCTTGTTCTTTTGCCCATTCTACAAGTCTGTAACCTCTTTCATTTCTCTCTCCCAAACCATGGTTGCCTACACTGCATCCATCGCTTTGCTTTCCTATTTTTGCGTTGAAATCACCCATTATGATATTTATTTCTGATTTTTTACAGTTCTTCAAAGCAGACTCCATGTCATTATAAAATTCCTCTATACTTTCTTCACTGCTTTCACTTGTTGGGGCATATACTTGAATTACATTTATTTTAAAAGGTTTTCCGTTTAATTTTACTAATAGAACTCTGTCTGACACAGCCCAATATCCTTTGACAGAATTTGATGTTTGCTTATCTAATATAATGGCTACACCTCTTTGCTGTTCTTCTCCCCCCGAGTAAATAATCTTACAATCCTCTCCTGTCCTTATCCCTGCTCCTCTCCATCTCGTTTCCGATATTCCTAATATGTTAATCTTCTCTCTCTCCATTTCTTTTTTGATGTCCTCCAACTTTCCATCTGCATTCATTGTTCTAACATTCCAAGTTCCTACTTTCAATGATATTAATCTTTTGCACCTAGTAGCCTGTTGACGGTCCTGGAGTCACCTGGTGCGCATGACTATCCCTACCGGCGAGGCTGCTCCTATGGAGCACCCATTTACGCCGTTTCTCTGATTATCGATAAGTGAACACAACATGATTTTCTTGGCATGTGTATAGAAGGTAGTTTGCCATTGCTTTCCTTCCCAGCAGTGACCATACTGGTCAGTGACCGTAGCCATTGTCTCCTCAAAAAAGGAGATCCTCTGCCTACCGTCGTGAAGGTGGAGACCATAACCTACAACTATCTGTCGGCTGCTCTTCATCTTCATCCACCACCTGCACCCATGGCTTCACGTAACCCTGATCGGGGGGCTAAACGGGTACTCCACCTTGCCCAAGGGTGTCCCGTAGGCTAGCGGAGGGAAGGAGGCGCCTTACTTCTCCTTTGATAGGGGATACCCCTACCCCGCTACCCTATTGTCCTAGTTGGCAACAAGTCTGAGACAGTTGGACCGCAATGAAACGTATTGAAGGAAATAGCTGCTGCAGATTACAGCGACATCCCCCAACAACGACTTGAAGGGGAAATTTACAACGGACAGACTGTTGATCTTAGGAATACAGTGTTCACTCACCAATATCATCATTATGTGCCATACCGGTGAACATCGTTGATCACGGCCTGCTATCTCACACTATCTTCAGTAGTTTGGATCATGTCTGTATTCATTTGAATATTTAGTCAACCAGTCCAGATATCGACGACGCATTAAATATGAGAATTGTCAATTGTCAGATATCAACAACACATTAAATATGAGAATTGTCAAATGTTATGTATATCCAATACTACTGTATGACGCAGAAGCTTGGGCAATGAACAAGCAATAAGAAAGTCGAATAGAGACCCTGGAGATGTGGATATACAGAAGAATATGTCGCATTTCATGAAAACAAAAACAGAGGTTCTTGTAAAACTGGTAGTGATAAGAGAGTTGCAAAAAATTTATATTTAAAAAAAAAACAGTTAAGTGAAATATTTTGCCACGTTAAAAGACATAACACTTTTATAAAAATCATGCTGGACGATAAAGTTGAAGGTAGGCGAGCAAGAGGTATACAACGATGCAAGTGGGAAGAAAACATCAAGAGATGGACGAATAGTAGCCTGACAGAATGTACAAAAAAGGCGAGAGACAGGCGGTGTTGAAAATCCACTGCAGCCAATCGTCATTGTAGAGACGGCACCTGATTGACTGACTGATAAAAAAGAGGGTTAAAAATGAAGTAGGAACAGTAATGGATAACATTAGAGGGAAGGCGGAGATGGACAAAGTTGATATGGGATAGCTAAGGGTAGGGTGATTCTTTCCGCGTCGGTAACTTACGGGGTATGTGAGCCGGTCGCTCAGATAGCAATGGCAAACTACTGAGCACAATCTTGCCTAGTACATCAACAGCAGCTGAAAAAATGCTGATGTTGACTGCAACGTCCTGTAAGGGATATGCAAAAAAAAAATGGGGGGGGGGGGTGGTAAGATGGCTTGGAATGAGCTGGCTGAGGAACTGTGCCCTAATGGGGGAAAAGGACCAAGGAATGAGGATGTTGAGAAGAAGAATCGGTACCTGAATGGAGATATTGTCAATATCATGTCCGCCGCCTTTACTTTCCAGGAATTGTCATGTTACCCATCGTTGCCGGGGTCGACCTGAGAGCTCACCACAAAGAAAACGCAACATATCTCCGTCTCAAAAACATGGCCACCGGGTCAGAGATGAAACGTGCGAGTCACAGCGCTAACTTGGCTCCCCAAGAAGATAGTTTTTAATAAGTTATGTGCATGTCTTTTATGGCAAATTGCAATCAACCCCAGCAATGTATTGCTGTGTGTAATTAACTAGATAATGTTTACGTTCAGTTGTTTTCCATTGCTTTCTGAACTACTGACGCCTAATACCATTGACATCAACGTAAGCGCGATCGGCTACCAGATCGCCAGTAGTTGACTTCAAACCTGAACACTGTATGTCGGGGAATTCTGAAACGTGTTTACTGTACTAAGCCCAAGCTCTGGCTGTAAGAAGATAGTGTTAAGTTACAGTCACTTTTCCTACGTCTTCAAGGTGTTGAGCATATGTGGCTAAAGCCATAATGCCATTGGATGATGTCAAGCCGGAAGCTTTTGCTTCCCAGAATATTTATTGGTACCTATTTTAGGTTGCATTGACCAGGATGTCTAAACCATTTTGTTTTACATATCCCTGCTTTGGGGGGAAGGAGGGGGGGGGGGTGCTGGTGGAGAGAGAATGAGAGGGAGGGAGAGAGATGGGGGAGAGTGAGAGAGAATGAGAGAGAGTTGGGGGAGAGACAGTGAGAGAGCGATAGAGACAGGGAGAGAGTGTGAGGGAGAGGGAGAGAGAGGAAGAGAGAGAGAATGAGAGAGAGTGAGAGAGAGGGAATGAGAGAGAGGAAGAGAGGGTGAGAGAGGGATAGAGAGGGGAGAGGAGGAGAGAGGGTTAGAGAGAAAGGAAGAAAGAGAGAATGAGAGAGAGTGAGAGAGTGGTAGAGGAGAGGGAGAGCGAGGGAAAGAAAGAGGAACAGAGTGAGTGAGAGAGAGAGTGATAGAGGGAGAGAGTAATTGAGAGAGGGGAGAGCGGGAGAGAGTGAGTGCGAGAGATAGAGAGATTCGAATACATGATCACCGAGTAACAGGCAAGGGAACTAGCCATTACACCCCCCCCCCTCCCCCACCCCAGCCTACTCACAATGAAAGTAATTTATCTATTGTTAAGTTAGTGATATCCTTTACTGGACATCGCAGTCAATCCCATCATATATTGCCTGTTGATGATTTATGTTCAGTAGTTTGCTATTGCTTACCCGTTCGGGGGCCATAATTTATCACCTTTTAATCATCACCATATCATTACAACTACTTTTCCCTAAATTTTCCTTACTTGAAAACTACTTGACCACCCTTGACCATTGCTTGACCATAATTTACCACCCTTAATCATCACCATATCATTACATCCACTTTTTCCCTAAAATTTCCTCACTTGCCCCCCTTGACCACTGCTTGACCACTAATTTATCACCCTTTAATCATCACCATATCATTACAACTACTTTTCCCTAAAATTCCTCACTTGACTACCACTTGACCACTACTTGACCACTGCTTGACCACTATTTGACCAATAATTTACCACCCTTTATTCATCACCATATCATTACAACCACTTTTCCCTAAATTACCTCACTTGACCACCACTTGACCTTGCTTGCCCTCTGTTGACCACAATACCTGGTACCCACCCTTACCACGCAATGATACTACCTCTATCCATTACAAGCGATATTTAGCTTTCAAGGTTTCATTTGTACACGTTTATGTTAGTGAAAGCTACTATGAACTTTTACATAGCACTAATAACCCCCTTATCAACTAATTTCACAAACCCATCCCCCCTACTATCCCCACCGCACCTATTCCTTCTATTCGTGCTAATGTACACCACCAATGCGCTAACAGTTCAAATTATTTTAACACACCATCCCCACGTTTTTACAACCCGTTACTTAATGACTTTTCCGTATGCCCCCCCTCCACGCTTTATGAACCGACCACCGTCACACCCGCCGGAGATTTTCCCACACTTGCCGACGTATAACGCCCCGGTCCTACCTTCCAGAATTTCCACTAGCCGCTACGTATTTAATATGCATTGTATTGTTTATACATGATTTAATAAAAACATATACCTTACTTGACTCGTTTTTTTATTTCGAATGTTGTATTTTTTATGTTGTTATAGTCCCTAGTGTCACTAGACCACACCTAATCGGACACACGCCTATTAAAAACGATTATCCCCCTTTGACTTTTTTAAAAATCCGGATTTTCGCCCTTTTATATAGAAATTAAAAACAACCCGGAGTTATCGCCCTTTGTGGTGGAATATCGATTTCCACCCCACCACAAAATACGCGTGATGGAGCCCCAGTTTACACTACTCCTATAGCTGGGGATGCACTCTGTGAACCCCAATGAAAAACACAATGTGGGAATCCCACGAGTGCAATGCAGTCGATTCCTGATTTCAATTTCACATTTTAGAGTGCCTTAATTTTCTACAGCATCTTCCTTGTTCCCACAACGTTACAAGAACTGTTTATTTACTATTTATTTATTTATTTACTTGTGACTTTTTTAACTGCTCCCTTTTGACTAGGGTGACATGCTTTTTAACAGCGTATAGCATAGTCCTCGAAAGGGAATTGTGTCCCCCAGTGTATTTATGGCGAGGTAAAGCATGATCCTGTGGCATTATGGTAGCACAAATGATTGCATCTTACTTTGGGTGATTAATACAATCCTAAAAAATAAAAAAATAATAAAATAATAATAATAAAAATAACAACAAGAATAATATAATAAAAATAAATAATAATATAATAAAAATAAAAAAACGTAGGAAACTTTGGGCCGAATGGGTAAGAACGCGTTGTTCTTAAACATCTGGTGTGCTGATGCCGGGTGGGGGGTTCAACCCCTACACCCTAAAAGCTGGATTTAAAATGTTGACCTTTCGTCCTTGACGGGGGACGAAAATTAAAAATACCTCTGAAGTCGGAGTAGGTTCGCCTGTGCGGGGGCCGTTAATGTGAAAGCTAATCCACACGAAAATTCAGTCCAGCATTACTAGAAGTAGTGTGATGAAGTACGCTTAGCTCAAAGGGAGCGAGCGCCAAAAAAAAAAATATTATTACTTAACGTTTTTTTTTTTACAATGCTTTAGTCAAAAAATAATAAAATAATATAATAATAATAATAATAATAATAATAATAATATAATAGAAAAGAAGAAAAGAAGAAAAAGGGAAAAAGAAAAAGAAGAAGAAGAAAAAAAAAGAAGAAGAAGAAGAAGAAAAGACGAAGGAGGAAACAACGAGGAGAAAAAAAAAAGAAGAACTTAGCAGCAACAATAATAGAGAACATGACTATAATTTTAAAAAATGTTTTCTTCACTTTTTATATTGAAATTATACTGTGTATTTCAAATTATACTAATGTTTTTAATAAAAAAAATTATTTTTATTATTAACTAAGGAGAAATGTGATCACGATCGATTATGATGACGATAAACCCTTACTTTTCCTTTAAACTTAATTAATCAGTATTCTTGATAAACAAGTCGAAGAATCATCTATACTTAACGACTTCACGTATCTAAAACCGTCGTTCCGTCTGCAAAAGCAAAGCCTTGCCACCCCCGGCTAAGCAGCCTGAGAGCACTGACCTGTGATCAAATTTTATTTTCCTCCATCCATCATGTGCCATGCCGGTAAGCGTGGGCGGTCATGTTCTGCCATCTCACTCGATCAACAGAGTCGTGGATCAGTTCCGTGTTTCTGTCTCGACCATGCCACAAGGCCAAGCCATCCAGATACTTGTTTCTAGGTCTTCCCCTTGGTCTGTTCCCCTCGATCTTACCAGTTGTCACCAAGTTCTCCAAATCATTTCTTCTCATAACATGCCCAAAAAATTGTGACTGTCTACGTCTAATGTCTCTGATCAGTTTACGATCTTCATTTGTTTCTTGAAGGACTTGTTCATTGGTCTTTCTGGCTGTCCATGGTATTCTTTGCATTTTCCTCAGAAACCACATTTCTACAGCCATCAGATGTTTTTCAGCCTGGCTGCTCATTGTCCAAGCTTCACATCCATATAAAAGTACAGGTTCTATGTAGCATCTCAACACTCTTTTTCTCGTTTCAATTGACATCTTTTTATTGGTCAGTATGTTTTTCATCTTGCTAAAGGCTACTTTTGCCATGGCGATTCTTGTTCTAATCTCTTCAAGGCATCTCCCATCAGATGTTATTACTGTTCCGAGATAATTGTACCTATTCACTTGTTGAAGAATATTCCCATTTACTTGTATATTACACTGTGGTATTTCGTTCTTCCTAGTGACGACCATAATCTGTGTCTTTTTACAATTTAATTCTAACCCTTGTTGTTCACTGTGTGTAACAACCGCATCTACTAAATTTTGCAGGTCCTGTTCATTGTCTGCAATCAAGACTGTATCATCTGCATATCTAATGTTATTGATGCATCGTCCCCCAATGTTGATTCCTTCCATATTTTCAATATTTCTGAAAATATTTTCACTGTACAGGGAAAACAGATCTGGAGACATTACACATCCCTGTCTCACACCTCTCTTAATAGGCTGATATTGGCTTACTTCATTATCAACTCTTATGGCAGCTTGTTGTTTCCAATATATGTTTTTTACAAGTCTAAGGTCTTTCCCATCAATTTGTAGATCTTCAAGCATCCTTATCATGTTGACATGTCTCACTTTATCAAAAGCCTTTGTGTAGTCAATAAAGCAAAGGTGTAGATCTTTGTTTACTTCTATAGAACGTTCGATTACGGTTCTCAGTATATACACAGCATTTACTGTACCCTTGCCTACTACAAACCCACATTGTTCTTCTCCTATTTCAGGTTGTATTTTCCTCCTAACTCTTTGCATGATAATTCTTAGCAAAATCTTCGTGATGTGACTCATTATACTAATTGTTCGATGTTGATCACATTCCAAGGCTCCTGATTTCTTTGGGATTGCAATAAATACAGAATTACATAACTCATGAGGTATATTTCCAGTATCATATATTGTATTAAGCAGACTGGTAACTTTATCTATTCCATATTCTTCTAAAGCATTAATCATTTCTGTTGTGACGCTGTCTGGACCGGGGGTCTTGCCAGATTTCATATGATTAAGAGCATTCTGAACCTCCATCTTCAAAATTGCTGGCCCTTCATTGTTATTTTGAACAATATATTGTTCGTCTCTGTTATCGTCATAAAGGTTTTTCACGTAATCTGACCATACATGTAAAATCTGATCTTTTTCTATTATGACTCTTCCATCTTTTGTCTTTAGGCAGCCTGCTGATGTACGTGTTCTTTGATTAGTAATCTCCTGAATTCTTTTGTGCATTAGTTTCGCATTTTTACTGTTGTGTTGTTTTTCAATTTCTCTGCAATTTTTCTCAAGCCATGTTTCTTTAGCCTCCTTACATAAGGTTCTGACTTTTCTGTGAATTTCTTCATATTTGGCAGGATTATTTTTGTTCTGTCTTCTTGTTTCCATTAGTTGTAAAATTTCTTCAGTCATCCATGTCTTACGGCCCACTTTCTTTACTTTTGGAATAGTTTTTTCTGCTGCACAACTGATTGAATTCTTCAGCATTTCCCATTGATCATCTACATCTTGAAATAGGATCTCTAGATCAGACAATAAATCAAATTTGTTCTTTACTTCTATGTTAAAATTATCTTGTATTTCTTTGTCAGTTTTCAATTTGCACAAGTCATATTTAGGGTTTCCTGCTGTATACTTGACTTTCTTTAACTTTACCCTCAATGTGCCAGTAATTAATCTGTGATCACTGTAACAGTCTGCATTTGGAACTGTTTTTACAACTGTTAATGCATTTCGAAACCTTTTGCTTATCAGGATGTAATCTATCTGGTTTTTAATCCTGCTGTCTGGACTCCTCCATGTCCATAATCTTCTAGGATGTTGTTTAAACCAGGTGTTTCCTACAACCATTTCTTGTTCTTTTGCCCATTCTACAAGTCTGTAACCTCTTTCATTTCTCTCTCCCAAACCATGGTTGCCTACACTGCATCCATCGCTTTGCTTTCCTATTTTTGCGTTGAAATCACCCATTATGACATTTATTTCTGATTTTTTACAGTTCTTCAAAGCAGACTCCATGTCATTATAAAATTCCTCTATACTTTCTTCACTGCTTTCACTTGTTGGGGCATATACTTGAATTACATTTATTTTAAAAGGTCTTCCGTTTAATTTTACTAATAGAACTCTGTCTGACACAGCCCAATATCCTTTGACAGAATTTGATGTTTGCTTATCTAATATAATGGCTACACCTCTTTGATGTTCTTCTCCCCCCGAGTAAATAATCTTACAATCCTCTCCTGTCCTTATCCCTGCTCCTCTCCATCTTGTTTCCGATATTCCTAATGTGTTAATCTTCTCTCTCTCCATTTCTTTTTTGATGTCCTCCAACTTTCCATCTGCATTCATTGTTCTAACATTCCAAGTTCCTACTTTCAATGATATTAATCTTTTGCACCTAGTAGCCTGTTGACGGTCTGGAGTCACCTGGTGCGCATGACTATCCCTACCAGGCGAGGCTGCTCCTATGGAGCACCCATTTACGCCGTTTCTCTGATTATCGATAAGTGAACACAACATGATTTTCTTGGCATGTGTAAAGAAGGTAGTTTGCCATTGCTTTCCTTCCCAGCAGTGACCATACTGGTCAGTGACCGTAGCCATTGTCTCCTCAAAAAAGGAGATCCTCTGCCTACCGTCGTGAAGGTGTAGACCATAACCTACAACTATCTGTCGGCTGCTCTTCATCTTCATCCACCACCTGCACCCATGGCTTCACGTAACCCTGATCGGGGGGCTAAACGGGTACTCCACCTTGCCCAAGGGTGTCCCGTAGGCTAGCGGAGGGAAGGAGGCGCCTTACTTCTCCTTTGATAGGGGATACCCCTACCCCGCTACCCTATTGTCCTAGCTGGCAACAAGTCTGAGACAGTTGGACCGCCATGAAACGTATTGAAGGAAATAGCTGCTGCAGATTACAGCGACATCCCCCAACAACGACCCGTATGGACTTGAAGGGGAAATTTACAACGGACAGACTGTTGATCTTAGGAATACAGTGTTCACTCACCACCATCATCATTATGTGCCATACCGGTGAACATCGTTGATCACGGCCTGCTATCTCACACTATCTTCAGTAGTTTGGATCATGTCTGTATTCATTTGAATATTTAGTCAACCAGTCCAGATATCGACGACGCATTAAATATGAGAATTGTCAATTGTCAGATATCAACAACACATTAAATATGAGAATTGTCAAATGTTATGTATATCCAATACTACTGTATGACGCAGAAGCTTGGGCAATGAACAAGCAATAAGAAAGTCGAATAGAGACCCAGGAGATGTGGATATACAGAAGAATATGTCGCATTTCATGACAACAAAAACAGAGGTTCTTGTAAAACTGGTAGTGATAAGAGAGTTGCAAAAAATTTATATTTTAAAAAAAAACAGTTAAGTGAAATATTTTGCCATGTTAAAAGACATAACACTTTTATAAAAATCATGCTGGACGATAAAGTTGAAGGTAGGCGAGCAAGAGGTATACAACGATGCAAGTGGGAAGAAAACATCAAGAGATGGACGGATAGTAGCCTGACAGAATGTACAAAAAAGGCGAGCGACAGGCGGTGTTGAAAATCCACTGCAGCCAATCGTCATTGTAGAGACGGCACCTGATTGACTGACTGATAAAAAAGAGGGTTAAAAATGAAGTAGGAACAGTAATGGATAACATTAAAGGGAAGGCGGAGATGGACAAAGTTGATATGTGATAGCTAAGGAAGGGTAGGGTGATTCTCTCCGCGTCGGTAACTTACGGGGTATGTGAGCCGGTCGCTCAGATAGCAATGGCAAACTACTGAGCACAATCTTGCCTAGTACATCAACAGCAGATGAAAAATGCTGATGTTGACTGCAACGTCCTGTAAGGGATATGCAAAAAAAATTTGGGGGGGGGGGGGTGGTAAGATGGCTTGGAATGAGCTGGCTGAGGAACTGTGCCCTAATGGGGGAAAAGGACCAAGGAAGGAGGATGTTGAGAAGAAGAATCAGTACCTGAATGGAGATATTGTCAATATCATGTCCGCTGCCTTTACTTTCCAGGAATTGCCATGTTACCCATCGTTGCCGGGGTCGACCTGAGAGCTCACCACAAAGAAAACGCAACATATCTCCGTCTCAAAAACATGGTCCACCGGGTCAGAGATGAAACGTGCGAGTCACAGCGCTAACTTGGCTCCCCAAGAAGATAGTTTTAATAAGTTATGTGCATGTCTTTTATGGCAAATTGCAATCAACCCCAGCAATGTATTGCTGTGTGTAATTAACTAGATAATGTTTACGTTCAGTTGTTTTCCATTGCTTTCTGAACTACTGACGCCTAATACCATTGACATCAACGTAAGCGCGATCGGCTACCAGATCGCCAGTAGTTGACTTTAAACCTGAACACTGTATGTCGGGGAATTCTGAAACGTGTTTACTGTACTAAGCCACAGCTCTGGCTGTAAGAAGATAGTGTTAAAGTTACAGTCACTTTTCCCACGTCTTCAATGTGTTGAGCATATGTGGCTAAAGCCATAATGCCATTGGATGATGTCACGCCGGAAGCTTTTGCTTCCCAGAATATTTATTGGTACCTATTTTAGGTTGCATTGACCAGGATGTCTAAACCATTTTGTTTTACATATCCCTGCTTTGGGAGGAAGGAGGGGGGGTGCTGGTGGAGAGAGAATGAGAGGGAGGGAGAGAGATGGGGGAGAGTGAGAGAGAATGAGAGAGAGTTGGGGGAGAGACAGTGAGAGAGCGATAGAGACAGGGAGAGAGTGTGAGGGAGAGGGAGAGAGAGGAAGAGAGAGAGAATGAGAGAGAGAGAATGAGAGAGAGGAAGAGAGGGTGAGAGAGGGATAGAGAGGGGAGAGGAGGAGAGAGGGTTAGAGAGAAAGGAAGAAAGAGAGAATGAGAGAGAGAGTGAGAGAGAGGGTGAGAGAGGGAGAGCGAGGGAAAGAAAGAGGAACAGAGTGAGTGAGAGAGAGAGTGATAGAGGGAGAGAGTAATTGAGAGAGGGGAGAGCGGGAGAGAGTGAGTGAGAGAGATAGAGAGATTCGAATACATGATCACCGAGCAACAGGCAAGGGAACTAGCCATTACACCCCCCCCCCCCCCCCCCACCCCCAGCCTACTCACAATGAAAGTAATTTATCTATTGTTAAGTTAGTGGCATATCCTTTACTGGACATCGCAGTCAATCCCATCATATATTGCCTGTTGATGATTTATGTTCAGTAGTTTGCTATTGCTTACCGTTCGGCCGACGCTCATATCTTCGTGAAAATCAACACAAAGAGATATGCTCCCAAATCGTCTTGAATAGGCCGTCTATGCAATAGAATAAATGTAACATGCACAATTGATGAACGAAAGATGAGTGATTGGAAGCGCCCAATATAAGACGGGCCTGCCTGCCCAGTTTGAGACCCTTTGAACATAAGTTTCGTTCTTTCGTTCTACGCCTGACTTCGAACCCAGTATGTCGGGATTATGAAACTGCAAAACTATCCTAAGCCAAAAACGCCGAAAACGCTGTACAGGATGAGCCCATAATTCTAATGAACTTTATGTCGGTACTACCCCTCACACTGTCACACGTCTACCCGGAAGGTATAAACACAAACATACACGCACACACGTTCATAATGTTCCAAGAAAATTCCTTGTTTTCCCAACAAATACCGGGTTTTCCCAAACAACGCCACAAAGTGCTGTTAACGTCTTTATTCACAAAGTGCTGTTAACATTCTTAAAGGCGTCACAATTTCACGCTGAAGGGGTTGTGAGACACGGGGCAACTGTGACAAAACTGCCTCGGGTGAAAGTTCAAATTGCCAACATTTGTATATTGTTAATATTACCAGATTTAGCACTTACTGTAAAATCTTCATTGTCTGCCTCAAGTGTACTTGGGCGCTTTTGACATTTTATGGAAGCCTTACGGAAAAGTTCTAATAATTCTGTGGTAATGACTTAGACGTAAACCGTAAATGTAGCTTTCATTCTAGTTCCTGGTTGTAAACTGCATGTAAATAATGTAACCTCACGCTTTGAACCCAAGCGTAGTCCTTACACGTGCTACTACTAGCCACTACTGGAAAGTGCACTAAACTGATTTTTTTTGCATGAGAATTAGTGTTCCGTATTATCAGTGAGCCTGTCTCCGTGGCAACGGATTTTACGGACGCACTTCGTAAGTCCGCTTATCCGCGTTGGAAACACAGCTGCGACCGATTTGGCATTAGACGGCATTGCGCTGAGTTTTAACGAATTGGTATGGAAGCTGGTCGTTCAGAAAGAAATGGCAAAATATTGAACGTAAACTTGCCAAGACATCAACAACAGCAGTAAAATGCTGGTATTGACAGCGATGTTCTGTAAATAAGGATATGTAAACAAACCAAACAAAAAACAAAACAAAACACAGACAAACAAAATAATTATCAGTGTCCCTCGCTATCAGGCGAACCCAGTTAGTTAGTTAGTTAGTTAGTCGCAGTTCCAACTTCACAGCAACGGGTCGTCCCCATTATGCTCCGTTCCTGTGCCAGTGAGTATCACACAAAATGCTCCCCACTGCCCAATGTGAAAAGTGAAAAAGACAATAGTCTCGACAAACAACAGCCCGCACAGATACACTGTGCATAATGCCGCCGCCAGAATGTCAACACAATAGTCCCCCACAAAACACCCAGTTTATTTCTGATGGAATCCGCAGTCATTTTCCCATCTGGATGTTTCCTAGATGTTCATATACACAGTCCACGAAATACAGTTCATCGTCGATGGCAGTGGCAGTCAACCAGAAGCCCAGCAGCCACGCATTTCTGCATAAGGCAAACACCGACTTCTAAGGTACTTGTAATGTATGTCCCCACGTTAGAGAAGAGAAGTCAACAGCTGACCGGTGTACGGCATGAGCCCCGCTAAATTATCATCAGCACACCGGAATTTTAAGAGCTACCTCATATATATATATATATATTATATATATATATATATATATATATATATATATATATATATATATATCTTATATATAAATTGCGATCTCCGTCTGTCTGTCTGTCTGTCTGTCTGTCTGTCTGTCTGTCTGTCTGTCTGTATGTCCGTATGTCCTTTATTTGTTCGCGAACGGCCCATCCGATTGAGATGAAATTTTCTACACGTCTTCCTTTCATTCCAGAGCTGCCAACTGTGATATTTTTTTAGTGTGAAATCGGCTGCTTACCCAATATTATTTCATTTTTCATTGTAATTTCATATATCTCAGGGGACTTAACTCTGTAAAAGTTATTTCAAGGGGCATAACTTTTCTGTATAACTTATAGTCATATTGTGGCATCGTTTTCAAAGATTTATAAACTCTTTGTCCATAGTTATGTACCGGCATATGAGTTATAATAAACAATGATACAATCTGTAAGGCATTTTCAAAGTTTTCATAAAAATAATGCACAATGCATAACATTGTAACTCATCTTTTTTTGCTTAAGAAGTTACTGTAGTCATGCAGGTGATTAGAAAGAGTTTTCATTAAAAATAATGGATGGTGTGTGGAAGGACATTCTTTTAAGTTACTTTTTTTATTGTATGAATTTAATGAGACGCTACCCGCCAGGAGCTGGGCGAAGCCACGCGGGTCAGATAGATAGACAGACCCACCTTTTCGCTGCAGTTGTCTACAGGCATATGCGTTAAAATCCTCCTCCTACTCTCCCCTCCTCCTCCTACCCTCCCCCTCCTCCCTCTCCCTCCTCCCTCCTCCTTCCTCCTCCTCCTCCCTCTCCTCCTACCTCTTCCCTCTTCCTCATACCTCCTCGCCCTCCTCCTAATCACTCCTCTTCCTTCCTCCTCCCTTCTCCTCCTCTCTCCTCCCACTCCCTCCTCCTCCCTCCTTCTAATTCTACGTCCTCCCCCTCATCCCTCCTCCTCCCTCCCTCCTCCTCCCTCCCTCCTCCTCCTCCCTCCTCCCTCCTCCTCCCTCCTCCTCATCCCTCCTCCTCCTTCCTCCTCATCCTCTCTCCTCCTCCCTCCTCCTCCCTCTACCTCCTCCCTCCACATCCCTCCTCCTCCCTCCTCCTCCTCCTCCCTCTACCTCCTCCCTCCTCCTCCCTCCTCCTCCTCTCTCCTCCTCTTAATCCCTCCTCCTCCCTCCTATTCCTCCCTACTCCTACTCCTCCCTCCTCCTCCTCCTACGTCCTCCCCCTCATCCCTCCTACTCCCTCCTCCTCCTTCTCCTCCCTTTGTCTCCCTCCTCCACCTACCTCCTCCTCTTACTCCTCCTCCTCCTCCCTCCTCATCCCTCTCCTCCTCCCTCCTCATCCCTCCTCCTCCCTTCTCCTCCTCCCTCCTCATCCTCTCTCTCCTCCCTCCTCCTCCTCCACATCCTCCTCCTCCCTCCTCCTCCCTCCTCCTCCCTCTCCTCCTCCATCCTCCTCATCCCTCCTCCTCCCTTCTCCTCCTCCCTCCTCATCCTCTCTCCTCCTCCCTCTACCTCCTCCCTCCACATCCCTCCTCCTCCTCCCTCTTCCTCCTCCTCCCTCCTCCTCCTCCTCCTCCTCCCTCCTCCTCCTCCTTCTCCTCCCTCCTCCTTCTCCCTCTTCCTCCTCCCTCCTCCTAATCACTCCTCTTCCTTCCTCCTCCCTTCTCCTCCTCTCTCCTCCTACTCCCTCCTCCTCCTCCTACGTCCTCCCCCTCCTCCTCCTACGTCCTCCCCCTCCTCCTCTCTCCACCTCCCTCCTTCCTCTTCCTCCTCCTCCCTCCTCATCCTTCCCCTCCTCCTTCCCCTCCTTCTCCTCCCTCATCCTTCTCCCTCTTCCTCCTCCCTCCTCCTCCCTCCGCCTCCTCCCTCCACCTCCTCCCTCCGCCTCCTCCCTCCGCCTCCTCCCTCCTCCTCCTCTCTCCTCCTCCTCCCTGCTCCTCCATCTCCCTCCTCCTCCCCCTGCGTTCTTCTCCTCCCTCCTTCTCCCTCCTCCTCCTTCTCCTTCCTCCTCCCTCTTCCTCCTCCCCCTCCCTCTTCCTCCTCCTACCCTCCTCCTCCTCCTCGCTCCTCCTGCTTCCTCCTCCTGCCTCCTCATCCTTCCTCCTCCCTCCTCCTCCCTTCTCCTACCTCCTCCTCTCTCCTCCTCCTACTCCCTCCTATTCCTCCCTACTCCTCCTCCTCCTTCCTCCTCCCTCCTCTTCTCTCCTCCTCCTCCTTCCTCCTCCCTCCTCCTCCCTTCTCCTACCTCCTCCTCCTCTCTCCTCCTCCTCCTAATCCCTCCTCCTCCCTCCTATTCCTCCCTACTCCTCCTCCTCCTTCCTCCTCCCTCCTCTTCCCTCCTCCTCCTCTCTCCGCCTATCTCTTCCTCCCTCCTACTCCTCCCTTCTCCACCTCCCTCTTCCTCCTCCCAGCTCCTACTCCTCCTTTTCCTTCTTCTGCTGATGCTGCTGCCGCCGCTCCATTTACCCAAGTTAATTGTTGGGGAAGATGTAAAGATCTTTCAAGTGCTCTTTCTAATGCTTTTTGTAAGTTGGTCTTCGTTTATCTAAGGTTGTTCTAACTGCAACCAATAAATGATTAGACAGACAGGCAGACAGAGAGGGAGGGACGCACAGACAGACAGTCGGGAACGGGAACTTATATGACTATTTATATGAATTAAATGAGATGCTCTCCATCAGGAGCTGGGCGAAGCCGGGCCGGATCAGACAGATAGACAGACAGACAGACAGATAGATAGATAGTCGGGAACGGGAACGGGAGCTTATATGACTACTTATATGAATTAAATGAGATGCTCCACACCAGGGTCTGGGCGAAGCCGGGCAGGGTCAGCTAGTATATATATATATATATATATATATATATATATATATATATATATATATATATATATATATATATATATATATATATATATATATATTGTGGCCCAGTGGTTTAAAGCGCTTAAAGTTTCACCCCCAGATGGCGGTGTGGTGGGTTCGTTGAGCATCAGCTGGTTTTAAACGTTGACTTCTCTTTCAGAAAACATTGGCAAATACTGAACGTAAAGTTGCATGGTAAATCACAAACAGCCAAATACCATATAGTCTGTTCCTGATGGTTGCAATGAGTCCACTAGTTACCTCTTGCAGCTGGTCATGCCTTGATGTTGGCTATTTCTGGTCCATGATATTCTCAACATTCTTCTAATAAACGACACCTTCACACATTTATTGTGTCTTCATTGTGTCATTACTGACTGTCCGATATTTGCACTCAAACAGAAGAATGAAACGAACGACATCTCCACACACTTAATGTGTCTTTCATTGTGCCATTATTCATTGTCCAATATTTGCACTCATACCACACCCAAAAAAAAATAAACCCTGCGACACCTCCATACACTTTCAGTGTCTTTATTGTGTCATTACTCACTGTCCGATATTTGCACTCATACCCAAAAACAAAACCCAAAAAAATGAACCGAGCGACACCTACACACACTTTCAGTGTCTTTATTGTGTCATTACTCAATGCCCTATATTTACACTCAAACAGAAGAATACACCGCGTGTGTTGTTTCAATAAAGGCAGCCTTGTGGAGCGCTAGCTAGCTGTTCGGTCCGCAGGTCATGTGTTCGAATATCCAATTAAATAATATTGTTCTTTAAATTGACCTGGTCTCCCAGGTCGACCCAGCCTAAAATGGAAATCAGAATATGTCCTGGGTGGGAAGTAAAGATATCAGAATATGTCCTGGGTGGGAAGTTAAGATATCAGAATATGTCCTGGGTGGGAAGTTAAGATATCAGAATATGTCCTTGGTGGGAAGTTAAGATATCAGAATATGTCCTGGGTGGGAAGTAAAGATATCAGAATATGTCCTGGGTGGGAAGTAAAGATATCAGAATATGTCCTGGGTGGGAAGTAAAGATATCAGAATATGTCCTGGGTGGGAAGTAAAGATATCAGAATATGTCCTGGGTGGGAAGTAAAGATATCAGAATATGTCCTGGGTGGGAAGTAAAGATATCAGAATATATCCTGGGAAGTAAAGATATCAGAATATGTCCTGGGAAGTAAAGGTGCCGGTACGATATTGACCAGATCACCTGTCAAGATATTGACCAGATCACATGTCAAGCAAGGATTGGTCTATAAAACCTATACAGCCAGCACAATATGTCGAGCATATCTCAAGGCATACAGGGTCATTCATTTGAGTACTAGCAGTGACATCTGCCACAGGTGGAGAGGGGCGGCTGGCCGAGTGCCGAGAACGCTGGATCCTCTTCGCGAGATCTGGGTTCGAATCCTTGGTAAGATCTGGGCTTTTATTTTCAGTCGGGGGCAAACAGAACATTATAACTTGCATAGTTCGCGGCGACTGCACTAGCCAGGTGGCCTTAATTCCATAGGCTTAAAGACCCCCTTGCCATGCACCGCAAGGTACTATTTTTTTTCGCACATCCTTTACAGGACATCGCTGTCAACACCAGCATTTTACCGCTGTTGTTAATTTCTTGTCAAGATTACGCTCAGTAGTTTTCCATTGCCTTCTGTGCGGCCGGCTCACTTATCCCGTGAGTCACAAACGCGGCGAGAACCGCTACCAATTCTCGCGCGCTGCGTTACCCTACGTGGATAAACGAGATTACGGAGAACGTCGATTTAACCCCTCGGCAAGGTACTATATTAGCAGTAAATGACAGTTTTTTTGACAGTGACATTTGCCACAGGGATAACGTATGGCGCCCGTCACCGTCTGGAGGGGTTAAACTGTTCCACCGCAACCAGCATCACGTGATCACAAGACCTCTCTACGTGACAGAGCCCTTCAATTTATCAGATTAAAATTATGAGAGGGGAGGGAGGAAGAACCCCCCATCATAGCCGCCACATCAATTCTAGTGGACACAGACAATCAATAACTTTTGTACACTTTGAAAGCTGACAAAAAAAAAATCATGCCCATTTTCGGGATTCTCTCTTTTCTTTCCTGTTTTTTTTTTTACCCCTCCCATTCGGGGTCTAGTGGAAGGTCCGACTTGCAGCCGGTTTTTCACGTACGTCGATTCTGGGACAGAGAGAGAGCAGGTTATAATACCGAAGGGTCCACACTGTAATATGATCAGCCTGGGTTATTACGAGCTATTGATAGCGTTTCAAAAGCGAGTCGGGGGAACGTGCATTTCTGTGAGGCAGAGGCAAAATGAAAGGGAAAAATAGCTGAAAATTTCGCCGATTTAGTAATAGAAACAATTATAAAGAAATTACAGGCGATACATTATTGGACATGATTGAACGCGCTGCTTAAAGATAATGGATTTTTGATTGCTTTCGTTTCAGAGGCAGTCGGTTACACCCGGAATTGAATTTGGCACGATTGAAAATTTGGCAGGCCAAAATAAAAATACAAATTTTGGTTTGATATTTTTGCCACATACAGATTCGCTTAATTTCTTTACCGAATATCATTTCCCACACGGAAATTTGAACTGCTAGCGAATGTAAGATTGATTTAGTCTTCTATTAATTTAATCATGCGTCATGGGGAGGTTTGTTTTTTTTACCTTTTACATACTGGCCAGAAATGGGGTGACATTGCAGGGCAGGATTTCCATACCTGGCAAGGCGGGAAATGTGTTTGTATTTTGTGTGATGTGTGGTTGATTAATTATACGCGGAAGAGTGTTTAATGCTCTGTTATAGCCGTGTTATCTTAATTTTCGTCGTTATTATTATCAGTGTCATCGTTATCGTCGTCAATATCATCGTTGTTATTATGTCATCATCGGTATCATCTTCATCATCGAAGTCGTCATTATCAAGGAGATCATCATCTTGAAGGTTATCATCATTATCTTTACCATCGTTATTATCTTCATTGCCGTCATCGTCGTGATTATCATCATCAGCATCATTATTATCATAGTCATCAATCAGCATCTTTATTATCATCATCGAGGTCGTCGTTATCAAGAAGACCATCGTCTTGACGGGTATCATCCTTATCTTTACCATCATTATCAAAATCATTGACGTCATCGTCGTCATTATCATCATCAGCATCTTCATTATCATAATCATAACCATCATTATGACCAACATCATCGTGGTCGTCATTATAAAGGAGATCATCATCTTAACGGACATCGTCATCGTCATCATCATCATTGTGGTAGTGATCATAATCAACATCATCGTTATAACGATAACACTGTCAAAATTATCGTTATTTTCGTCACCACTACGGTAGTCGTTATCAAGATCAAAATTGTCTCGTCGACATCTGTGTCTGCGTCGTCACCATCATCTTCGTCATCATAATCATTACTGACATCGTCATCGTTGTTGTCAATATCGTCATCATTTTCGTCATCGCAATCATCGTCATCATCGATATGATTGTCATCATCATCATCATTATCATCGCTATCATCATAGCCGCTATCATCATAGCCGCTATCATCACAGCCATCCTCAGCATTATAGTCATAATCAATAGCACCATCATCATTGTCATCGTTATCTGCAGCCGCATCGTCATCATCATCATCATCATCATCATCATCATCATCATCATTGTTGTCGTCGTAAATGTCTTCTCCATAATTATCATAATCCATTTACTATCTTCATGAGAGGATTAACTAAAGTACTCAGGTATGCCTCATCATCATGTGATAAGCTGATAAGCGTGGGTGGTCATGTTTTGCCATCTCACACGATCACCAGAGTCGTGGATCAGCTCTGTCTTCTTGTCTCGACCATACCATCTGGTTAAACCTTTCAGATTTACTTTTATTTTTTGTATTTTTATTTACTTCTCTGCCTCCCCCTTGTTCTTTCCCCGTAGACTTGCCAGTTATCACCAAGTTCTCTAGTTTATTTCTACTTATAATGTCCCAAAAATTTTGACTGTCTGCGTCTAATTTCTCTAATCAGTTTACGGTTTTCATTTGCTTCTTGTAGAACATGCTCATTCGTGTTACTGTCTGTCCATGGTATAATTTTCTCAGAAACAAACCTTCCATTGCTATTAGATGTTTTTCGGCGTGTCTACTCATTGTTCTCAGACATACAACGGGCGCTTATAACCCGAGCAGACAAGTACGATTCACTATATGGATTGTACGCATACTTATATAATTGTGTAGTGGTTAGGGCGTCTAACATTCTATGATAAGGGCGTGTGGTCTGAGGTATGGTGTCCGCCTCGAGTGCTGGAGGTCCCGGGTTCAGGCGCCGGTGAGGACCGGGATTTATTTAAAAAATCCACCTGAACTTCCAGTAATAAAATTTCCCCTGGTCTCTGGGTAGTGAGATGGACGCCCGTGTGTATTGTTGCGCACGTAAACAATCCCTTGGCAGTTGGAAATCGAAAAAGAGTAGCCTAACGGCGCTGCAATTAAAGTCACTCTTTACAAACTAATCAAAGGAACTGTACGGAGTTGATATCCCTAGGGCATTCAGTTGGGGTCTGTTGATCATGAAGTACCTAAACCCTGTGAGCGAAACATTACCATCATCCAGTGCCTTGCCGGCTGGCGTTGACGATCATGTCTCGCCACACATTACGATCTCCGACGGCATGGATCAATTCGTGTGCTAACTCCCTTCCGTGCAATGACACAAGACTCTAATTGTCCAGGTTTCGCAGGCGTATATTAAAACTGGTTCTTTGTAACATGTAAGAACTCTTTCTAACTTTCAAGGACAGTGACTTATTGCACAAAACGTTCTTCATTCGATGGAATGCAGTTTTTGCTTGTCCTATTCTGTTCTTGATCTCAGTGATGCATCTTCCCTCCGGTGTCACCTACGTGCCTAGATATCTGAATTTCCAGGAAACATGAACAACCAAGGCCTAATCCCAGAGAGTCCGTGTATTCTGTGCTGAACCATGACCTGCTAATATTCCTTTCAACAGATGTGCAGTTCCAGTAGCGGTCTTGCACACTCCGTTTGTTTATGAGTTCTGAGAGGGGAATAAGCATTCCACTATACCAGTGGTTCTCAACCTATTTTGGCCCAAGCGCCTCTTCACCATATGTTCAGAACGTCATTCCCCGCCTTTCGTATTTCCTCCCTATAAATTCCCCCAACCCACCGCCCCTTTTGAACGCCAAAACCAGTTTACGTGAGGTAAAGTAATATCCTAGATATATCTAATACCAGGGTGGGGAAGGGTGGGGGGAATTCAAATGAAAACCTGATAGAAATTACAATAGCCATGTAATTGTATTGTGACCTAGCAATATTGTTGTTGTTAAGGATGTCAAGAGTGTAATGCACGTTACATCGGGGTGCAGACGAAAATGGTGACGTCATAAGGACAGTTTAAAGATGGCCGCCACACTTTTGACATGCACCAAAGAGGAGCAGTGTTATGCTATCTGTTTTTTTTTTAGGGTGAAGCCTAATGAAATCCATCCGCCATTGAAGGTCCAGTATGTTGATGTATGTCTGTCAGTCCAGCAAGTGTATGAGTGCATTAGTAGGTTTCAAAACGGCGCGACTTCTGACACAGACTTTTTGATCTGTGAATGGGTAGTTACACAAGCGATAAAGATATAAAGATAAAACAAAATTTTCTCTACGGAAATCCAAGCACTTTATCAGCGTTGGAGAACTTGCATTGAATGCAGGGGTGACTATATCGAAAAATGATACATGTGTTCTTTATCTTTTCAGAATATATTTACACACACACACACACACACACACACACACACACACACACACACACACACACACACACACACACACACACACACACACACACACACACACACACACACACACTTAAGGTTTTAATTTGAATCCCCGTCGTATAACAATCCGTTTTTACGACGCCTTTTCATCAACAGTTTTGCTATCCCAATCAATACAAATATGAATATAAAGTAGGGTCCCTTTCGTACTCCCATGAGACATGTAGATATATGGTGCTGGCACCACATTTTGGGACCTACCTGTACTCGAAGAGTTATTTTTTTTTCCCGCGTTTACAGCCTGTTTCAGGATATTGCGGTCAACACCAGCATCTTTTAGCTGTATGTTGATTCCTAGGCTAGATTACGCTCATCAGCACGCCACGACTTTCTGAGCGACCAGCTCCATACTCTCATAAGACTCGAAGAGTTATGTGAACAAAATATTGCCGGTGGCTTTTGTTTCCGAATGAAGTTCTGGCACCCATTTTACATTCACCAGTTGACACTCTGTGCCGACTCTGTGGCGAAAATGTTGCGCACAAAATTCGTAATCCCGCATACCGCGTACGAAACTCGGCTGCGAGTGATTTGGCAGCAGACCGCATTGCTTTGGTTTTTAAAGAATGGTATGAGTGCAGGTCGTTCAAAAATCAATGGCAAACTATGGAACGTAAACTTGCCAAGGAATCACAAACAGCCAACAATGGTGAGGTTGACTTCGACGTCCTGGAACGGATATACAACTAACTATTTTAGGCTAGGTCGGCCTGAAAGCCACAGGTCAATGAGGAAATCAGACCCCGAAGGGATTGGAACACATAACCACTCAGCAGCCAGTCTTACAGAAATTGAGAAACAACAACACCAGCAAACGATGATTGCAGCCCTGGAAATTCCGACAGCTCGGACAGTGGGCCAGGGCAAACTTCCAAAGATTAATGCAATATTCGGGAGGTTAGCATGGTCGAATGGATAAGAACGCGCGTTCTTAAATATCCCGTGTTCTGTTGCCGGGGTAACGGGTTCAAGCCCTACATCGGACAGTTGGACTGAAATGTTGACTTCTTATCCTTGACTTATGGACGCAAATTACAAGTACCTCAGACGTCGGCGTGGGATCGCCTGATGGCGAGGGACACTGGCAATAGGGAAAGCTAATCCTCACACAGAATTCAGTCCTGTGCTACTAGACGTAGTGTGTATGGACTACGCTTGAGTTCAAAGCCAGCTAGCGCAAACTCACAAAATAATACAAATATTCACAAAAATAAATATTCAGAGATTAAATAAGTATATCTCGCTTATAAGCTATGTGGTTCATGCAGATGTCATTACGCAGCATCATACAAATGATGCAAAGCATCTTTACATATCTCGATCCCTCATGTTTTAAGTCAATTCTATTGAGTATGTTCCTCTGTTCCACCGTCTCCGTCTGTCCAGCATAATTTCTCTCGGTCTACTTCCGCCTCTTGCACCACTTTTCCTTCCCGTTGTCACGATGTTTTCCAATGCCTATCGGCTCATTACCTCACCCAAAGCACCGTTCTCCTACATTTAGTTGGATATGAATAAAATTAGGTGGAACTGCGGTAAAGCTGTGAAAGTGTAAACAATATAAAATGACACAAAGTAGTGCAGCTTTACATAACAGAGTTAAGACACATACAGAACGTTGCGGCGATTAGCCTTCATCAGCAAACAAACACATTCACAAACACCACATACAGTCAAGGAGAACTCCTGTGACTACATTAGAAGGTGATGACAGGACGAGAGGAACAAATGCATGGAAAAATAGAAGCAATGAAGAGAAAATGAGAATTGAAAAAAATGTTAATTGAAAAGAATGTTAGTTGAAGAAAATGTTTAATAGAAAAAAATGTTAATAGAGAAAAAAATCTGCATACTCACCTCACGTACTGATCTATAAGTAACTGAGAAAATCACGGGTGTAGTTATATCCGGTGCTGGGTGTTACGGTTCAGTGAGCACCCCCTTCTTCCTATGTGCTCACTGAACCGTAACACCCAGCACCGGATATAACTACACCCGTGATTTTCTCAGTTACTTACAGATCCGTACGTGAGGTGAGTATGCAGATTTTTTTCTCTATTAACATTTTTTTCTATTAAACATTTTCTTCAACTAACATTCTTTTCAATTAACATTTTTTTCAATTCTCATTTTCTCTTCATTGCTTCTATTTTTCCATGCATTTGTTCCTCTCGTCCTGTCATCACCTTCTAATGTAGTCACAGGAGTTCTCCTTGACTGTATGTGGTGTTTGTGAATGTGTTTGTTTGCTGATGAAGGCTAATCGCCGCAACGTTCTGTATGTGTATTAACTCTGTTATGTAAAGCTGCACTACTTTGTGTCATTTTATATTATTTAGTTGGATATAATGTTCTGATGTCAATATCCTCTTCCGGACACTCGTTTTTAATTACTCTGTTAGTCCAATGTATTCGAAAGATTGGCTTCAGAAACTACATCTCTGTTGCCTAGTTCTTCCTAATTTATTCATTCACGTTTCGTGATTCACCGCCATAGAACAATATAAATTCTACATAACATTTCAGTAATTTCTTTCTGACATTCAGTGATATTGACCTAGTGAAAAAGACTCTTCAAGTTCAGGAGTGCAGTTTTTACTTGGCAAATTCTGCTTGTAATCTCTGTCACGCATTTTCAATCCGATGTTATGACTGCCCCTTGGTATTTAAATTTATCGGCTTGGTTAAACATTTCCCAATGTGTTATTATGTTATCTTTTGCCGTTGTATTTTAGTTAAATAACTACAGATACAAAATAACGAGGGGCGAGGCAAAGCCATACATATATGCATAGATATGGCCACGCGAAATTACATTCAGCATACGTTTATGAAATCACGATTACGCGTGAACGAACATATGTATGTGCGCCAGCCCGTGCACCAGAGCGTTAAAGGAAAAAGGGAAACAATCCCATTCCAAATCGCGGTTATAAAAAGGGGAAATAATTACAATATGGCTTTATAGTTGCTTTATCCAAATTTGCAAAATTTGAACAACAAAGCTACATGCTATGCTCATTTTTTCTGCCAAGGAAATTGGATTCGTATTGATTTCAAACAAAAAGGCCCCGGCGATTGTTGTACGCTGATATAAAAATCCAATTCATTGAATTGGAAAGCCGGTATTTATTTTGTATTGACGGAAGCGGGGGGAAGGCGGGAGGGTTAAGTTGTTTATAATATCTGAATGAATTCACTAAAATGCTTCCTGTGTTTTAGTACACAATCGATGGGAACGATTGCGGTGGCGTTTGGAGGCGGGAAACTCCCAGTATTCATTAACATTAACTTGTTAAAATATACTAACAGATATGATGTAGCATGCATGTTGCGCTGAAACACAATAAAACAATGCAGGAGTGGGACCATTATCCGCGGGGAAAGTACTCTTTTCAGGCGGTAAATGAATTGCTGGATACCCAGTCAGTACAAACACTTGTACTGGATATTGGCAATCGCCTGTTTGATCAAATAAAAAGTGAAATGTTTTACGACCCAAAGCTGGATGTTAAAGTGGTAATCGAATCTGTCAGCAGATATTGGGTAATGAAAATGTGTGGTGCTGGAATCGTGGCGTGCAAATCCACACATATGCAAACGGGTGTCTGCAGCAGGTGCTTTCTTTGGCGGTGTATCAGTTTAATGCCACGCTTTAGGACCAGTTGTCGCCGATAATGTATGTCATTATAAAACAACAGCGCACTTCTAATAGAGGGAGTCGAGGGAGCGCAGTGGATATAACGCTAGCCTGATGGCTCGGTGATCGTGTATTCGAATCCACTTCAATGTGAGAATGCTGTTTCAATGATCTGCTCTTGCAGGTCCATCTAATCTAATATTTGTACCCGGAAATTACTGGGAAATAAAGGATGACGGCATGGTGTTGACCATGTTCACGATCGAGTGATGATTGATATACATAGATGGAGCTAACGTGGACCGAAACGGCGCAGAGAGGTTTGCATACCACATGCAGATTCTAAGGGGGAGTCTGTACAGATCGAACGGCTGAAGCTAGTCAAGAGAATCACTTTTCACCTAGATTAGTGATGTGTGACACCAGTACATTCCGGTTACTTTATGAACATAGGAAAGTATGTGAAGTGCTAGTTGAAGAATATTACTCATACAAATTGTGAAAGTGTAAACTATTGTTGTAGTGTAGATCTTAGTCAGATATGACTGACCTTCCCGTATGACAGTAGACGGTACTACCTGCTTTTTGTTAGCTCAGAATGTTGGGCAGCGCTCACCAAACCCGACACCCTACGTCGTGTCAACGGTTTAGGGCGGAGGACCACAATTGGGAGGGTACAAGCCTTATCCTTGTGCCTGGAAATACAATCTAACACAAGGCCTAAAGCTGTGGTAGGCAACTTGTCTAGGATAGAAGTTCCGACAGGCGGACAGTAAAAGCATTGCTTTGCTGATCCAGTAGCTTCTGCAGCTTGTCTTGTTCCAGATGTATTGGCGTAAACTTTACTCTGGAGTAAACTAGGCAGATGTTTGGGCACGTTATGAGAAGAAATTACTTGGAGAACTTGGTGACAACTGGCAAGATTGAAGGGAAGAGACCAAGGGGAAGACCGAGAAGTAAATACCTGGACGGCTTGGCCAGGTGGCATGGTCTAGACAGGAATACGGAGCTGATCCACGACTCTGGTGATCGAGTGAGATGGCAAAACATGACCGTCCACGCTTATCGGCATGACACATGATGGTTGGAAACTAGGCAGGCCGAGAGAGGGATCATGCTGCATGGGCAACACATGATCTCTACAATTCAGCCCAGGCTTTGTGATATGGACAGGTATAACTCCATCCCTGGTTTTTGCTAAGGATTGTAGTTGTTATGCCTTTATTTAAGCACTATGTAACAAGCTATCGTCTGTCAAGATGGCAAGATGCCAGCAGTCAACTATATATAATGTCGCTTTATATAAACGGCTGTTTTCGTTGTTGTATTCAGTTCGTTATACTTGTGTAGTTAGTAGAAATAGGGAGTGATGGATTTTAAATTCGTCTTATCCTAATATAATCTCAAAGGAATAATCATTGAGGGAACATAACATCAATAACATTAGATATGCGGATGGTACAGTATTGATTGCAGACAATGAGCAGGATCTAGAATATTTAGTAGATGTGTTTGTTGCACACAGTGAACAACTTGGGTTAGAATTAAATTGTAAGAAAACACAGATTATGACCGTCACTGAGAAGAAGGAAATACCACAACGCAATATACAAGTAAATGGGAATATTCTTAAACAAGTGAATCGATACAATTATCTCGGAACAGACATTACATCTGATGGGAGATGCCTTGTAGAGATTAGAACAATAATCGCCATGTCGAAGGCAGCCTTTTGCAATATGAATGACATATGACCAATAAAAAGATGTCATTTGCATCGAGAAAAAGAGTGTTGAGGTGCTACATAGAACCTGCGCTTTTGTATGAATGTGAAGCGTGGACAATGAGAAGACAAGCCGAAAAACATATGATAGCTGTGGAAATGTGGTTTCTAAAGAAAATGCAAAGAATACCATGGACAGACAGAAAAACCAATGACCAGGTCCTGCAAGAAACAAATGAAAACTGTAAACATATTAGAGAAATTAATCGTAGACAATCACAATGTTTTGGTCACGTTATGAGAAGAAATAAATTGGAGAACTAAGTGACAACTGGCAAGATCGCGGGGAAGAGAACAAGGGGACGGCAGAGAAGTAAATACCTGAATGGCTTGGCCACGTGGTATGGCCGAGACAAGAACACTGAGCTGATCCACGACTCTGGTGATCGAGTGAGATGGCAAAACATGACCACCCACGCTTACCGGCATGGCACATGATGATGATGAACATAATCTCATGGGTCAAGAGTATCATTTTCAAGCCGATCTAAAGAATTGCTCGAAATCAGGCAGCAAATTAGAAGCTAATATAAAGAGTGTAAATCCTAAAGACACATTGTATAGATCCAGCCAGCAGCATGGTGCCAGTAATAAATAATATTAAAGATATGGACAATCTCATCAAAACATTATACACAGAAGAGTCTTCCAAAGAAAAAGATTCATAAGAAATTTGAGTAATGAAGACACAAACAATAGATTACACAATTTGTCGCCTGGCATATTTCGCTACTAAATGTCTAATGTTTGTGTCTTCATTATTCTCGTGGATTCATAAGAAAGTTCAGAAACGAGTTGGGATATTGATTGATTGATTGATTGATTGATTGATTTAAGAATCGACATCACAGCATTCGGGGCATTCCCATAAGTGCTCCGTCCCCATCCTCAGCAGCCAGTGAAGAGTTCCAACACTAATAGTACCAGTAGCAATCTGATTATAAGTCCGTCTCGCCTTTCCTCTGAGCGTTGAGCGTCGGCCAGATCCCTTCGTCACTCCTCGTTGTCTCATTCTTGCCAGACCATGGTAATCCATTTGCTCCTCCGAGGTGCGCACGTGCTCCCACAAGGCCGCAACCACGTCTGCCTTGTCATGTATCAGTACTCCACCAAGTTCTGCAGAGCCAGCCAATCTGTCCGCCTGTTCATTTCCCAGCACACCAGCATGCCCCGGAGAAAAGATCCAGGCGATGCTTGTCACCCGTGACCTCCGAAGCGAAGCAAGCCACTCCGCACGAAGTCTGCCCGTCCTCACCCTCGTCAGCATGCTTTCTGAGTCAGTTACAATAACGATGTGTGTGTGTGTCGTATTCTCCATCCAGCGGAGAGCCGCAGTGACTGCCTCCACTTCCATTCTTAAGCTGGATGTTGTGGTATCATATGCCAGGCTCTCCTGCCCCAAACATCGACCATTAGCTTTGGCTATGAACCCCCAGTCACTTCTCTCACCTCTTGACACCGAACCATCTGTGTAGATAATCACATCACTCGAGTGAGCATTGTCCTGAATTAGTTGCTGGATTTCCACTTCCGTGGCCCCTGCTGGCCACTCCCTGCACTCCCGGCTTAATGTGATTATAACTCTTCACAAGTCTGACTGCTCCGCTGGCACTCTGACCCACTCCTCTCCACGCCTAATGTTCTCCAAGGGGCACACCTGTCTGATCGTATCCTCCGCCTGAGCCATCCATGATTTCCCTCTTATCAGTCGCTGGCCCTTAACTGCGTCCAGCGCCTCATGTTGGGATATTCCATCATTCAGTATTTCATAATAAACGACGTGAAATTACCCCTGACAGTGTTATTTATATTTTTCTTTGATATAACCGTATAACCAAAACAATTAAATAGTACGAATTTATATTTTCAATCGATACCCCGATTTTCCGCCATTATCCCCATCATTGCAGTCTTAACTACTGTTTCCGTTTCGGATTATTTACTAAGCACTTGTATATTAGCAATATCAAGTCTGCTTCTCTTCTCTGGCGCTGCCATCCACATTTCTCGTTGAAATAGTTCACTAATGAAATAGTTTTTATCTGCGCGATTTTGTTATTCAATAGTTTTTAAAACGTTTAATTATTCATGTTGAAATTGCCAGTATCAGCGCTAGGCTGGTGGGCGTTTTTGATATTAACAAATATTGTTGCTCGGTAAGCAATAGCATACAGAACGCTGAGAGGAGTTATCAATGGAGAAACCACCTAGGCCAACAAAATAGTAAGAAGATTTATAATGGTTATAGAAATAATTAACTTGTTTTTAATATGGAGGGAAGGTTCCTAATGGGACATGACATTGCAATATATGTCTCTGTGTTTGAAAGCTTCCTATGCCCAAGTTAAGTTAGTTGCATATCCTTTACAGGTCAAGCAGTCAACCCCAGCATTATTTTGCTCTTTGTGATCAAATGGCAAGTTAATGTTCAGATTTATGTCATTGCTTTCTGAACGACCGGCGACCATACGATTTCGTAAACAAATCGCCAGCAGCTGCGTTTCGATCACGGTATGTGGGATTACGAACTGCATCCGAAATTCCTTCGCCACGGAGCCGGCTATTCCCAAGCAAATACAAAAAAATAGTTGCATGTCCTTCACAGGACGTAGCTTTCAACCCCCAGCATTTTTGTTCGTGATTCCTGGGCAAATTTTATGTTCAGTAGATTGCCATTCTTTCTGAACGACCGGCAACTATACCTTTTTCGAAAAAAAAAAAACCGTTGTGTTTCGAACCCGGGTATACGGGATTACAAATCGTGTCTAGAATGCAACACCAACAACTACCATCACTGGCCTTACATCAAAGATCATCTGCGACGTGACCAAGAGGAGTCCAAGAAGAAAATGGATTGACGACATCAAAAACATTGTACAATCACACAGAATGACACTATCTAGTGCGCCCATCGTGCGCTGGAAAGCAAATTATCCCCCCCCCCCCTTTTGACGCTTGACGGCAGAAGTGAAAGATGGTGATGATGAACCGGCACTCGGTTGGGTCATGTGGTCAATATCACACCCGCCGTCTTCACTTCCTAAATCATTTCCTGGTACTCATTTTGTGCTGGGTCGACCCGGGAGCCCAATTATTTGTTTTTTAATTGATTCTATGCGGATTCAAACCAACGACCAGCAGGCGAAAGCCTAACCACTGCACTATCGTCGCTCACTTAAAGTATTGAGTGACCTGTGCATATGGAGAAAGGATTCCTAATAGGACAAGGTGGCACATATAAGGCACATAATATTTCCCAGCTTCTCATGGCCAAGTCTACCTTAAATACCAGTGGTGGACCGTGTTCTCTCGGTATTTTAGCTGAAGGTTGGGGTTTCAATCCCCGTCGTGTCGCGGAATGCGACAGCAGGTGATGTGCAGGTGAAATCTGTGTCCACAGTGTCATGTGGCAAATGACAGTGATGCAACATTCAATTGATGAGTTAGCGCATCAAAGAAGAAGATAAAGAGTGGCACAAATGTTGAACATAGTGACACCAACATTGAACGCAATTTAGACGTCATGGTACGACGTCACCTAACACCGTAACGGCTTAAGCTTTAGTGTGTGATCCAGCAAAGACAGGTTAGGACGTGCTTCAACACCAGTCACAGAATACCGGCTGTTATAATGCTGCCAGTCCTCGGTGTCCACATGAAGTCGCTCTAGGTGTATCCGGCAATTGACTACAGGTACTCCTGGCTCTACTGATGCCACGGTCGCTGGCATATCTGGTATTCGCTATATGACAGTGGAAGGTAGGCTTGGCTGAAGCGTTTACACCGTGCTAGAAGGCACAGCGAAAATCACGATATGCTGCAATGTTAACTTTTAATTTATGTGGCGATCGCGGGAAATAACTACGTTTAAACTGCATTTATTTATGAAAACTCAAAGAGAAGGAATAAGTAGGTAATGATGAAGTAAATGGAGGAGAATCAGAAAAATACACGTTCAGTCCAATGCGCTTTTCTTTGGAACGTCTCACATAGTACGCAGGTTAAAGAGACGACATGCTCAATGGGATTGTCACCGGCGGCGAATCGTGGATGCATTGTACATTCTTCAATGCAGTTTAAACACCCTTCTTCACCTTTAGCCAAGAAGGTGAAGGTATCGTCGTCAACACGGAAGGTTATACTATCAGCAGGGAAGGTTATGTTATCAGAATGGGTTGATCGTCGGCCAGATCCCCTCGTCACCCCTCGCTGTCGCATTCTTGCCAGACCATGGTGATCCATTTGCTCCTCCGAGGTGTACACATGCTCCCACAAGGTCGCAACCACATCTGCTTTGTCATGCATCAATACTCCACCAAGTTTTGCCGAGCCAGCCAATCTGTCCGCCTGTTCATTCCCCAGCACACCAGCATGCCCCTGAGAAAAGATCCAGACGATGCTTGTCACCCGTGACTTCCGAAGCGAAGCAAACCACTCTGCACGAAGCTTGCCTGTCTTCACCCTACTCAGCATGCTTTCTGAGTCAGTTACAATCACGATGTGTGTGTGTATCGTATTCTCCATCCAGCGGAAGGCTGCACTGACCGCCTCCACCTCTATTCTTAAGCTAGATGTTGTAGTATCATATGCCAGGCTCTCCTGCACCAAACTTCGACCATTGGCTTTTGCTAAGAACCCCCAGGCACTTCTCCTACCTCTCAACACCGACCCATCGTTATGCCATCAGCAGGGAAGGTTATGCTATCAGCAGGGAAGGCTACGCTATCAGCAGGGAAGGTTATGCTATCAGCAGGGTAGGTTATGCTTAAAGTGTTATGGGATTCCAAAGGAGTGCTGTTGTCCAATGACAATGAGAATGTGGCATCGTACTGTGAAGGTCTAATGATGCCTCTGAATGATGCTTGACACAAGTTGAAGAAAAGCAGTTCTCGGATGGCACCGACCGAAGCTATGATTAGACATGTTTGTGAAATTGGTAAGAGAGTGCGAGAAAACAAATGGGCCATACTGCGGCCAAACAAGGCAGTTTTGCATTGAGTAGGAGTCAAGTAGGACCGAAAGTAAGTTATGTAGGACCGTGAGACAGAGAAGCCTATGCAATAGTTACTAAGTGATAAGTTATGCCCAAAGCGCGGTAATAAAATACACGGATGGTTGTGTGGTGCGAGCTAAACGGGGTGGGCGAGGCTTTACTGTAAAGGTTAAGGGAAGCTGTGTAAAAGAAGGATAGTGTGACGTCTCATATCACCACTTCCAGCAGGGGAATGGAGATTGAGTAACGGTTGAGTTTCGATGGCTGGAGAGTAGTATAGAACGAGATGTTGTGTTAGTGCTTGCTGCTTGCTTGCTTGCGTTCGCTGGCTGTGAACTCCAGCGTGAAGTCCTGTATGTCGGATGAAGACATTCTGTTGTCCAACATCAGTGTGATGTCATACCGGACTGAGGTTTGCGTGAGTATCCGTTGTCCCATGTCTGGATTATTGGTGTGCAGACTGGTGGTTCCTCGCCGCGCAGGCAGATACTCTCCGACTTCGGAAGAATCAGCGATCCTACTGACGTTAGCCAGGACCCCAAAGGCACCTGTTGCCCAGGACGCACGACTAGGACGTGTTAGTAGGTCTTGGCTAATATAAAACCTGGCCCTGGTGCCTTGGAAACACCTCTGCGTCCCTCTTATGTTAGTGATTCGCAATGTATACCAGGCAAAATAGAGACTGGTATTTTCCGCGTAGAGTGGTTTGAATCACTCGAAATGACGACGGTCACGCGTATATAATCGACTGTGTGCCCAAGGAATATAGGTGTGAGAGGAGGTCAACAGTCGGACAGACTTGCTACTGTAGCTCCTAAAGTCGGCGAGCTATATTATGAAAAGGCTGATGAGGTGAAGGCTGATGAGGTGAAGGCTGATGAGGTGAAGGCTGATGGGGTGAAGGTTCACTGAGATCGAGCTGAAAGTGTAGCAAAACATACAGCGTATCCATATCTGAAGAGGCTGATTCAGTGGGGAGTGGGATGAGGACGACACTGAACACGTAAGTAAAAACGTAGGCTGACGTTCAGTCAAGCAGCTACTAATACCATCAACGGGAACTCTTCGGTGGTTACTGAAGAATTGGACGACATGCCTGAGTGGATGTCCGGAATGCAAGCATATTTATTCTTGAGTTCATATTCATAGATAATTATGTTTCGTGGCTCTTCTTGTATAGACGTGGCTAACGGTAACGCTCTCTTGCCTCCTCTTCTACACACCATAATAGTGGCAACACACTACCATTTCTCCCTCTGTTGACCTGTATCCCTAATGCATCGATCTGCCCTGTTGTCACGGCTTTCTTCGATGCAGCTCGTTTCATAAGGTATTCAGCAAATGCCCACCGCGTTCTCTCGGTTTGAAGTCAAAGCGTAGCCCATATTCATGCTACTATGTCTCATGCTCTGGACTGATTTTAGCGTGTGGATCAGCTTATCCTGTTACCAGTATGCCTCGTCATCACGCGAACCCACTCCGGCTTCAGAGGTACTTGTAATTTACGTCCCCAAGGCAAGGACAAGAAGTCAACATTTTAATCCGATTGACCGGTGTATTGATTGAACCAGCTCCCTCGGCATTAGCAGGCTGGAAGTTTAATAGCGAGCGCTCTTTTCCATTCGACCATGCACAATAGAGACAGGTTATCATCATGTGCCATGCCCGTAAGCGTGAGCGGTCGTGTTTGGCCATCTTACAGGATCACTAGAGTCGTGGATCAGATCTGTGTTCTAGTTCCGACCATGCCTTGTGGTCAAGCCATCTAGATACTTACTTCTCTGCATTTCCCTTGTTCTTTTCCCCTCAATCTTGTCAGTAATACCAAATTTTGTAGTTTATTTCTTCTCAAAACGTGCCCAAAAGGTTTGACTGTCGGCATCTCATTTATCTAATCAGTTTACTGTTTTCATGTGCCTCTTGTAGGACTTACTCATTGGTGTTTCTGTCTGTCCGTGATATTCTTTGCATGTTCCTCAGAAAGCACATTTCCACTGAGTTATTTTTAAGATAGTCCACGCTTCACATCCACACAAAAAGTACTGGTTCTATGTAGCACTTCAACACTTTTTTTCTCTTTGCAATTGGCATTTTATTGGTCAGTATGTTTTCCATCTTGCAAAAGGCTACCTTTGCCATAGCGATTCTTGTTCTAAACTCTTCAAGGCACCTCCCGTCAGATGATATAACGGTTCCAAGATAGTTGTATGGATTCACTTGTTTAAGAATATTCTCATTTAGTCGTATAATGCATTGTGGTATTTCTTTCTTACTGGAGACGACCATAATCTATGTCTTCTTACAATTTAATTCCAACCCTATTTGTTCACTGTGTACAACAACCACATCTACTAAATGTTGTGGATCCTATTCATTGTCTGCAATCAATACTGTATCGCCCGTATATCTAATGTTATCGATGTTATGTTTCCCTAAGGTATTCCTCTCATAAAGCTGGCCCACGCGCTAAGAACAGTTCAGTGTTGACTACGCTGTAGTTCAAAGAAGCGATAGAACGAATAATAACAGAATCAACATTCAAAGATATAGTCAGATACTGAGTCATAAATTAGAAAACCCTTGCGGTCTCCAAGAGTTAAAATCGGTTTACTTCTCATGTGATCTTTGGATAGTTAAATTTACAACAACAAAAATATGTTTCGTAAATCGAACAAATATTAAATGCGAAAGCTACGCTGTATTCGGTGTTTTCTGTGCAATTGGGGTAATTTGTAGTTAAAGGTCGACGAGTTTTCTTATGTAGTGTATCGATTCTGCATACAAATGTACACATTTGCGCTTCCCTACTGACTTAGCCTGGCAAATTACATCAATAAAACTCGTTATCATTTTGAATTAGAATTCAAGCGTACGGTTGAGAAGTGAACCAAGGGGGGTAATGCATAAATTTCTGGATCGTGGTATTTGTATTGTCATAGTTAATGTACGTGAGTTTGTTCCCTTATTTTGGTGCAGGATTAGTGCCCCTTGTTAGAGTTTTCATATATACATAAAGTTTATAGAGCTACTATCTTCATCATGCTACTCATCATCATCATTGTGTGCAATGATGATATCCGTGGAGAATCGTGGCTCGCTTTCTCACACAGTTACCAGAAATTCGGATGAGGTCTGAGTTTCTTTACAGATTTTGTTACTTTACAAAGCCATGCAGGTATTATTTTGTTGCCTCTGTTGCTCTTTCCTCCTCGTGTTTGTCAATTGTTACAGTCTCTCCAGCAAACGCCAACAGCTACAATTCTACCTCTTCGCAGATGTGACGATTCAATACAGGTCTTGCACATCCCGCCGGTATGTGAACGTGTAGAAGAGAAGGAGATCTATGCAACAGTCCCCGTGAAGGTGATACTACGGAAGAGGACTGGTAGGAAAAACTTTACATCAGCCGCACTCCGAAAGATTCAAGTCCTTTTCAGGGCTGAAACAGTCTGGCTAGCAATGCACCGGACTTCAGAGCTTTTTCAGAGCGATCCTACTACGTTAGCCAGGACCCCGAAGGGACCTTTTGCCCAGGACGCACGACTAGGACGTGTTAGTAGGTCTTGGTCAGTATAGAACCTGACCCTGGTGCCTTGGAAACACCTCTACGTCCCATAAAGGAGGTTTAATGGCTCGACTTCATCGCAATAGGTTTTATCCCGTGTGGCTCGGTCTCTTTCCACAGAGAGACCTGTCGAAAGCGTTCCACAAAGCATGAACTCCGTAGCTCCAGCAACGACCTCTTGGAGTCTCCGAGAAAATTTCATTCATGAACCGAATGGGCCGATCTCCGTGGCTGAGAGCTTACGGACGCGATTCGTAAGCCCGGTTACTAGCGTTCAAAATACAGCTGCGATCAGATTGGCAGCAAGCCATGTTGCGTTGGGTATTTACGTGTTGGTATGGGAGCCGGTCGTTCAAAAAGCAATGGCACGTTACTGAACGTAAACTTGCGAAGACATCAACAGCAGCAGTAAAATACTGGTGTCACCCTGGAAGGTTAACCAGGTCAACAAATGCCCGCAGAAGTCGGACGTGTCGGCTTAAAGGCGCAATATCGCAGCTCTGCTGTAAACAGGCACTACGCAATCACATCCGAAAAATCTCTCCGGATGAACGCAGAAGAAGAAATGCGGGTGTTGACAGAGATGTTCTGTAAATTTAAATTTAAATGTTTGCATATCCTTTACAGGATTTCGCTGTCAAGACCAGCATCTTTCAGCTGATTGTTGATTTCTTGGCAAGATTACGCTCAGTAGTTTGCCATTGCTTTCTGAGCGACCGGCTCACATACCCCGTAAGTTACAGACGCGGTTAGAACCTCTACCGATTCTTGCCGACGTCACGTTACTCACGAGAGTATACTGGATTACGGAGAAAGTCGTTTAACCCATAGGCCAGGGAAACCGGCTGTTCTGTAAATAGGATATGCAAAACCAAACCAAAAAAAAACCCGAACGGAGGAGTCCGGAATTGAACCCATAATTTTTGGAACGTGATGCAGATGGCTTAATCTCTTTGCCACCAAGACCACACAAACATAACAATACAATAGACATAACTCTGCTGAGTGCACTCGACGAGATGCAGCGAAATATGCCAGACATTAAATCGTGCAACGTATTTTATCAACCAAAATAAGACAGAATATATGCTAATTTCAAGAGAAGGAATGGCTAAAAACTCTGGCCACATACAAATAGATAATATGACCATTAAAAGAAACGAAACATACAAATACAATCTTCAACTGCTCCAACATCATAAGGGAAGAAATACAAACTAGAATCAATTCTGGAAATAAAATATACTATGCACTACAACATCTACTAAAATCAAATGCGCTATCTCGTAACACCAAAACCACAATATACAAAACACTCATCAGACCAGCTGTGCTGTATGGCTCTGAAACCTGGAGTACAAACCTTTGAGAACAAAGTTTTAAGACGCATCTTTGGACCCATTAGAGATACACAAAGTGGAGAGTGGAAAAGAAGAAGTAACAAAGACATTTATGATCTGTTTAAGTCCCGGCTAATCACTGGTATCATAAAGGCTAATAGACTACAATGGCTGGGGCATATAGAAAGAATGGAAGATAATAGGGAAACAAAACTCGCTTACACTCAGGAAATAAATGACCGTAGACCCCGAGGTAGACCAAGAAGACGGTTGAGAGATAATATATATACAGACCTACAAGCACTTGGAATCAACAACTGGCAAGAGAAGGTCAACCAGAGAGACGAATGGAGGCGGATTGTATCTGCAGCAAAGAACCTCAATGGCTAGGAATGCTGAAGAAGAAAAAGAAGAAGAAGAAGAAGAAGAAGAAGAAGAAGAAGAAGAAGAAGAAGAAGAAGAAGAAGAAGAAGAAGAAGAAGAAGAAGAAGAAGAAGAAGAAGAAGAAGAAGAATTTGTGACTTCTAAGCGGAGAGAATTAATGACGATCTAGTAAACAACTCTAAGGGAAATAATACTTACGCATTCTAAACATACATTATAATGGAGTAACTTCCCTTGTATCTTTCGTAACCTTCTGCCACAAGAAAATGGCAGGTTGGTTGTTTGTAAACATGTAACTCCTGACTGGGGTAACTGTTGCTTCTGCTGCGGATACTGCGGCAGAACGCGTAAAGGCCGAAATGCTACCAGTCAGGGAATCTAACAGATTATATCAAGGCCTGCTTCGTTTAATACTGAACAATAAAAGCCTTCACTTAAGGTTAGCGCCTCTGTTTCATAAACTTTTCGATCCTTTACTTTATTACATTACATTATTACTTTAAATATATAATATATATGACTTGCAACGTTGGGTAAAATAAATGGATAGAACTTGAAACGTGTAATCATACAGGTTTTGATTGATTGATTGATTTAGGAACCGACATCACAGCATTCGGGGCATTCCCATAAGCGCTCCGCCCCCAACCTCAGCAGCCAGCGAAGAGTTCCAACACTAATAGTTCCAGAGTAGCAATCTGATTCTGATTATATGTCCGTATCGCCTTTCCTCTGAGCATTGATCATGGGCCAGATCCCCTCGTCACCCCTCGCTGTCGCATTCTTGCCAGACAATGGTGATCCATTTGCTCCTCCGAGGTGTACACATGCTCCCACAAGGTCGCAACCACATCATGCTTTGTCATGCATCAATACTCCACCAAGTTCTGCCGAGCCAGCCAATCTGTCCGCCTGTTCATTCCCCAGCACACCAGCATGCCCCGGAGAAAAGATCCAGACGATGCTTGTCACCCGTGACTTCCGGGAGAAGCTGACAAAGGCAGGAGGAAACCTTATCCATCTCAGAGCCTTAAAGTTAAAGTTAGAGGTGAACACATTACTCATTACTGAAGAACAACTTCAACAAGCAATCCATTTTGTTTGACGAACTCGATAGAGGAAAGAAAATGGAAACTACAACAGACCAGACTCAATAATATTATTAATAGCATAAATAAGCTTGACAGAAACACGCAGATCAGAGTATTAAGACATAGAACAGGGTATTGTAGACTCGCAGCGCACCTACACCAAATGAGACTCACTAACTCTGCCATTTACACATATGTGCCATTTACACATATGGAGAACCTAAGAAAATTCCAGAGCATTCCTGCTAGATTGTCCAGACTGAGGGAGGAAATCTTGCCAACTGGAGTGACCCTTCAAGACAGAATCTGGTGAAGACCTAGTGAAGACGACCTAACGAAGACCTGAAGAGAATCATCTTGTTTGTGATCCACACTGAAATAGACCCATAGCAAATGTTTATCACTAAAGAAGTCATCTGAATAACGAAGACACAAACAATAGATTGTACGATTTATTGCATGGCATAATTTGCTGCATCTCATCAGGTACATACTGCAGAATTCACACAACATAAAGTAAAATAACTAGATAAATCCTTCAAGCTGAAATGTACACATGTTCGCACAGTAATGTGAATTGTCAACCACTGTAATTTTAAACTGATTATCATGTCTTTCTGTTTGCACAAAACTGGCCTATATAGATTAATCATTATGGCTTCTGCAATCTTTAACAAGTGGCCACTTTGTGCATTAAACAACATGCAAAAGGCACTGTCCCTATCAATAACATGGCCAGTTTCCAACATGTGCTGTGCAATCGATGATGCAGGAAGTTTGTAGTGTGTCGGCCTCCCTAGACTCCCATTGCCTGTGTGTAGTATCTTGTTAATCCAACTAGGTGTGTATTCAACCACTCTGTTGTTCAACAGACGCTCTGTTCTGCCGATGTATGTAGACTGACACCTGCATGTAAATTGGTAAATGTAATTAATATGCCAGGTAATAAATTGTGCAGCCTATTGTTTGTGTCTTCGTTATTCAAATTCACTATGGGGAAAACACTGTTTTGATTTTCTATGAAGTAATCTAACAGAACCTCATTCAAATGCCTTTTTCATTTTTAAGACAAACTGTTAATTTTTGACAGAATTACAGACAAGCTAAATGCATTTTAAAAGGAAATTTTCAAATTTGTTTTTAATTCCAGTAAAATAATTTCAGTATTGTAAATAATATATTAATAACTGAATTCTTATTCCTTGAGTTGAGTCAAGAACCAACATTGCAGCACTTGGGACATTCCCATATGTCCTCTGTCCTCTTTGTCAACAACCAGCGAAGAGCCCCAATATGAATAATACTAGTTATGTTGTCTTTCCTCGGAGTACCGGCTGTCAGTCAGATCTTTTGTATACATGTGGTTGTGTAATCGATTGTGTCCTATTCTGAGTCACAGAATAATCATTTGTTCTAGTCTGTCCATAAAATGGTCATCTCTTGACTGGTGTTGGTGGCTTTCTGATTGATTTGATGATTCTTTTCTCTTGGTGGTATATGACAGGCTTATCTTCTGTTGCTAATTTCTTAATTAGTGGATCAGCTCTACTGTTTGTGAGCATTCTGCAGTGAGATGGATCCACTGTATGGTGACCTTAAGCTGGCTGCCTAGTTCAGACAGTAGTGTCCATAGTATTGGCAATTTACCAGATTAGAGTGGCTTCATGGTGATATCACAGAAACAGATTGTGCCTAAATGTGCAATTAATGTACAAGACGTTATTTTGTGGCAGGTGCAGAGATTCAGATATCTAGGCACATGAATAACATCAGATGGAAGATGCATCGCTGAGATAAAGAACAGAATAGGACAAGCAAAAACTGCATTTTATCAAACGAAGAACAGTTTGTGCAATAAGTCACTGTCTTTGGAAGTTAGAAGAAGAGTTCTTGCATGTTACATAGAACCAGTTTTAACATACAACTTTGAATCCTGCACAATTAGTAAACAGGTAAAAACATCCCTGGAAGCCTTGGAGATGTGGTTTTATAGAAGAATGCTGACAATTAATTGGACAGCCAAAATGAGCGTTTTAAGGGAAATTGAGTCACAAAGACAACTTATCACAAACATTAGAAAGAGGCAGTCATTGTATTTGGGCCACTTTATGAGAAGAGAAAAACTGTAACATGTAGAAACCGGAAAGATTTGTGGAAAGAGATATAGACGAAGACAACGTGAGAAGATTCTTGACAGTCTTGTGTCATGGCATGGAAGGGAGTCAACACACGAATTGATCCATGACGTCGGAGATCGTAATTTGTGGAGAGGCATGATCGCCCACGCCAACTGGCAAGGCACTGGATGAGAGTACCTTAAGTACTGATATACTGATGTAGCACTACAGGCTGTGAACCATGATTGGTATTAAGTTATTTCTGTATTACTATCTCAAATGGGTGTGGTACCTAAAATAAAGTCACAAAACAGGAAAGTATGGGAAACTTGACTTATGTGAATTGATCATTAATTCTTTGAGTCCCAGCAGAGGGTAATAATCATGATGGAAAAAGCATGAGTGTTTAACTTTCACTGAGACAACAACCTCTGACCTTACATAAATATACATAGCCTTCTTGTATTTTTCACCCTTAATCCCCCTAAAAACATTAAAAAAACTCCTAAAACATAAACCTGCAACGTACTCACCCCAAGCCCTCCTATCCTTAGCTATTCAATTAAATTCGACTCACCATTACCCCTACCCCGTTCAACTTTAAGGAGAAGTTATAGTAGGGTCCATCACCGGCTCAGAATGATAGCCCTGTGACTATTCAGCTGCAAAAGCAGCTGCCCACGGTTTTACCCTCACAGTCCCATCAATCCGAAGGTGATTGTTGTCCATATAAGGTAATAGAATAGTGGTTGGCTATCACATTCAGCTCTGTCTATATACTCTCCGTAGTGTTCATTTCTGTTTCTACTTATCTACTCCATGTGTTTTTAGATCTTCCTCTATTTATTTTGCCATGTGAATTCCAGACATTGCCTTTCTAGTTATACATTTCTCAGGTTTTCTCAACGTATGTCTTATCTAGTGGCATCGTCTATTCGTCACCTCTTGATTTATTAGTATTTGTCTGGCACTACAATATGAGCAGCACACTGGTGATTCTGTCATGCCATTGTATTCCCTCTATTCTGTGCAAGCAAGAATTAATGAATGTTTGTAGTTGTTTGTAAATGTTGTAGTCATGATCCATGTTTTTGTCCACGCAGTATTTCTCATTTAACAGTAGAATTAAATATGATAAGCTTCGTGCTATGTTTAATTTTCTAGTATCATACATGTGTGCATGTTAAATTATGTAGATAGATTTCTTTAGTGTCTTATTCTTTTGCCCTTTGTCTAAGGGTGGTGTATCACTAAGGTTACTGTGGAGGGCGGACGAGCCATGGACCAGGCTGATATACTGAATGCTGTATGAGAAGTAAGACTTGTGAGAACCAAGTGAAGACTGTGAATCTACAACCATGGTCAGACTGTGAGAACAGCAAGTTAAAAGAGGTGTGGCCAGACAAGAACACAATGCGGGAAGCCAAAGAAGATTAATTAACTAACACAGAACTGGTGTTGTGAACTGCTGCATGCTGTGGGAATTACGGAAGAGGGGATCCGAGCACTTATAGACTGAATGGTTCGATGTGCTGTAAGGATGATCTGTCGGCTAACTAACTTGACCTTTGTCACTTATTCAAACTTAGGTCATAAATCGACTCGGGAGGCATGGTAATGTGGTGACTAGCATGGATTCCTACTAGCCCAGTGGTCATGGGCTCGAAAACTCACATTGGGGCAGATTTCTAGAATTGGCCTAGACTCCCAGGTCAGCCCAGCCTAAAGTCAGTGCCAGGAAATGTGTTGGGAAGTAGAGGCAGCCAGCATAATGTTGACCACATTACCCCCTGCATTATGTTGATCACTTCACCCCTCAAACATTGACTACATCACCTCTCAAACATTGACTACATCACCCCTCAAACGTTGACCACATCACCCCTCAAACATTGACCACATCACCCCCAACATGATGTTGACCACATCACCCCTCAAACATTGACCACATCACCCCCAACATGATGTTGACTACATCACCCCTCAAACATTGACCACATCACCCCCAACATGATGTTGACTACATCACCCCTCAAATGTTGATCACATCACCCCTCAAATGTTGACCACATCACCCCTCAAACATTGACCATATCACCCCTCAAACATTGACCACATCACCCCTCAAATGTTGACCACATCACCCCTCAAACATTGACCACATCACCCCTCAAACATTGACCACATCACCCCCAACATGATGTTGGCTACATCACCCCTCAAATGTTGATCACATCACCCCTCAAACATTTACCATATCACCCCTCAAACATTGACCACATCACCCCCAACATGATGTTGACTACATCACCCCTCAAATGTTGATCACATCACCCCTCAAACATTGACCATATCACCCCTCAAACATTGACCACATCACCCCCAACATGATGTTGACTACATCACCCCTCAAATGTTGATCACATCACCCCTCAAACATTGACCATATCACCCCTCAAAAATTGACCACATCACCCCCAACATGATGTTGACTACATCACCCCTCAAATGTTGATCACATCACCCCTCAAACATTGACCATATCACCCCTCAAACATTGACCACATCACCCCCAACATGATGTTGACTACATCACCCCTCAAATGTTGATCACATCACCCCTCAAACATTGACCATATCACCCCTCAAACATTGACCACATCACCCCCAACATGATGTTGACTACATCACCCCTCAAATGTTGATCACATCACCCCTCAAACATTGACCATATCACCCCTCAAACATTGACCACATCACCCCCAACATGATGTTGACCACATTCACCCCTCAAACATTGACCACATCACCCCCAACATGATGTTGACTACATCACCCCTCAAATGTTGATCACATCACCCCTCAAACATTGACCATATCACCCCTCAAATGTTGATCACATCACCCCTCAAACATTGATCACATCACCCCTCAAATGTTGATCACATCACCCCTCAAACATTGACCATATCACCCCTCAAACATTGACTACATCACCCCTCAAATTTTGACCACATCACCCCTCAAATGTTGACCACATCACCCCTCAAACATTGACCCACATCACCCCTGAAATGTTGATCACATCACCCCTCAAACATTGATCACATCACCCCTCAAATGTTGATCACATCACCCCTCAAATGTTGACCATATCACCCCTCAAATGTTGACCACATGACCCCTCAAACATTGACCACATCACCCCTCAAACATTGACCACATCACCCCTCAAGTGCTGATTAATCTGTACAAGTAGGGGGGGGGGGGATTTCTTACACCATATGCCCAATACATCTCAGTGCATGTGAAAGAGACCCTTTTTATTTGTTATATCGGAACTTCCATCCTAGACTAGTCTGTCCTGCCATGGCATTTAGTCTTAGGTTGCATTTCCTTGCACTAGGGTAAGGCTTGTACTCTTCCAATTGCGCTCCTCCACCCAAAGCCATTAGTACAATGTGCAATGTTGTGTTCGGTGAGCGCCGCCCAACATTCAACGCTAACAGAAAGCAGGTCATACCGTCTATTATATAACAGCTCAGTCATATCTACTGCTTATTTATTTCTAATCTACACAGGTGTTCAAAGACATGCAGGCAGTACAGTTCAAAGCTGACACATTATGAGGTGCTTGGCCTTACCAGAGAGGCTTCTAGTGAAGACATTCGGGCGGCCTACATCAAGAAGTCTAAAGAATGCCACCCAGATATGAACAGCAAAGACCCAACCAATCACAAGCAGTTCATTTCAGTCAATGAAGCTTACACCACTCTGAGCAAGCCTCTTTCACGCATTGGCTATGATGCAACGCTCCAAAATGATCAGGTCCGTAAGCAGAGCACATCACAATTCAACCAGCCCTACTACCACCATCCTGATGTAGAGATTCGTAGAGCAAGAGATATTAGAGACAGGGATCGCATGCAGGGCTCACATGAGAAAACAAGAGGATCCACTAGAGATGCAAATGTAAAGACCGTTGCCGGTTGTGTACTGTTGATTTTTGTGGGCAGCATATTACACTTCCTTGCCTTCAAGTGGTCAACAACATTACATAAAAACAACCTGGATTTACGTGATGCTATGGCACGGAAACAATTGCAAGCCGCAAAAGAACAGATGAATTTATTATTACAGAAAAAAGCTGCAGATCGCGCAAGTGAATTTCATGTACAAGAAAATGGCATACCTAGTGATGGTTAAACAAATGACAGTATGTAATCTGTGTAGATTTATTTATATTTTTGTACATATGGGATATCATTGCTAGGTTTTCAATAACCGTGGTTAGTTGGGTCAAGTTTGAGTAGCTCCTGAAAGTTTTGTTTAATTTCAACTATGGAGAGTTTTATCAAGGTTAAGTAATCATGGAGAGTTTTATACTGAAGAGTTTGAGTAGCTCCTGCAAGTTTTGTCAAGTTTAATTGAAAGTTTCGCCAAGTTTAATTTAAGTAACTATGGAAAGTTTTATGAAGTTTAAGTAACTACTGAGTTTTATTAAGTTTAAGTAACTCTTGAGTTTATGAAGTTTTAGCAACTCCAGAGATTTTTTCAAGTTTCAGCAACTACTGAGAATTTTATCACATTTCACAAACTTTTGAGGTTTATCAAGTTACAGGAGCTACTTAACATTTTATCAATGTTTAGAAGTTTCAGTAACTACTGAGGTTTATCAAGTTTCACTAACTTCTGAAAGTTCTCTAAAATTTGTAGCTGCAGAGATAAATTTCATGATATTATTCTCAAATACTGTTTTGCAAGAGCGCCTTGATGGGCCATGACGAGAGTGGCATTTTGCAAAGCACCTGCTACATAATGGTGATCTGGTACCTATTTTATGAAGCTGTGTCAACCCTAGAGCTATACTGGTTGGAAAAAATAATCCTGCCACTAGACTAGATTGAGTGTGGATACTAAATTTCCCTGGCAACGGGCAGTTCTACACTTTCAGTGTATGTGCTCTTATTTTAACTGCATATCAAGAGTTCTGAAATCAGATTCCCACCTTTTTATGAATGGATCAGAATTGTCACTGGTTTCATATACTTTGACATTTCTCATCACATTTTAAAATTTAACAGATATGGAGAACGAATGCAATCCTGCCTTACTCTCTTTGCATCTCAAGGCATTCTGATGTTTGGCCAACTGCTCTGACAGCTGCTTGTTGTTCATGTTTGTGTTCATGCCAAGGATCTGCTTCATAATGATGATCTGTTACCAATTTTATGAAGCCAAGTCAACCCTAGAGCCGTACCGGTTGGAAACAAGGAATCCTGCCACTACTGTGGTTTGAATCCTTACAACTATCTTGGCTATCAAGCATATTAATCATTAGGCTAGACTGAGGGTGGATACCAACTTTCTCCAACAGCAGACAGTTCTAACCTTTCGGTGTATGTGTACTATTTTAAATGCTTTGAATAACTTCAATGTGACTCCTACACTAAGTATTAAAATCAAATGATTAAAATTAATTTTGCTGGTGGCTGGAATTAAAACTTAGAAAGAACTACCTTGAGATCATGTGTTTTGTGTTGTTTCTTAATTTTGTGTGTTATTTTGTCTTGAATCTTGAAGCACTATTATATTGGGAAAATATGTTGTGGTTTCTCCTTGCCTTCCACCGGTTTGTGTATGGATTACCCTATTAGGCTTTGTCTAAGAAGACAGATCCTGCAAGATAAAAGGAGAGAGAGGTTATATATGGCACCTAATGAGAAATCTGGACATTTTGAGTGAAGCTAAGTCGCAAAGACAATTTATCACAAACATCAGAAAGAGGCACATTATGAGAGGACAAAAATTGGAACATGTGACCAACATAAAGATGTGTTAAACAAGATGTAGAGGTAGACGTGAGAGAACGTTCTTGACAGTCTTGTGTCATGGCATGGAAGGGAGTTAACACATGAATTGAAACATGCCGTCAGAGATGGCAATTTGTAGAGAAGCATGATCGCCCCTGCCAGTTGGTAAGGCACGTGACAATGGTATTTTGTCGTGTAAGATGTGGTTTACATGAAACCAACCAAGCAGTCGTTGTATCTGCTTTAAGTGTTTGTAATGCTATACATATGTCTAGGACATTATTAGAAAGAATTATAGAAGTAAAACCAGACCTGTACTAATGCTTCATAGACAACACTAAAGCATTTTACAGTGTAAAACATGAGCAAGTAATAAAATTACTAAAGCAACTTAAATTGACGCAAAGATTTGTGAATAATAAAGAACATATATTGGCAGCAAACAGCAGCCATAAGAATCAACAACCTGGTAGGAATATCTCAGTGTATAAACAAAAGCGTCAGACAAGGTTGTGTTATGTCTCCTGATTTAATCTTTTTGTACAGTGAACGTATGATGAGATCTACAGAAAATATGTCAGGGATCCTGATTGGTGGATATAATATAAATAACTTGTGTTATGCTGATGACACCGTCTTGATACCAACAAGTCAGAAGAACTACAGGAAATGATAACAGGCCTTAGCTTGAATAATAGAAAGACGGAAGTCATGGTGATAATGATATCAAAGAAACAGATTGTGCCTAAATGTGCAATTACAGTACAGGATGTTATTTTGGGACAAATGCAGAAATTCAGATATTTAGGCTCATGGATAACATCAGATGGAAGATGCATCACTGAGGTAAAGAGCAGAATAGGACAAGCAAAAACTGCATTCTATCACATGAAGAGCATTTTGTACAGTAAGTCACCGTTCTTGAAAGTCAGTAAAAGAGTTCTTGCATGTTACATAGAACCAGTATTAATAATATGTGAATCCTAGACAATTAGTTGACAGGCGAAAAAATCCCTGGAGGCAATATAGATGTGGCTCTATAGAAGAATGCTGAAATTTAATCGGACAGCCAAAATGAGCAATCTGGACATTTTAAGGGAAGCCAAGTCACAAAAACAACTTATAACAAATACCAGAAAAAAGCAGTCATCATTTTTTGGCCATTGGCACCTTGGCACCTTGCCGTCTTGACAGACGATAGTTTGTGCTCTAAAAAGGCATAATAACTTTTAACTATGGCGGTAGCGAGTGTGACTGATAAGGCCAATTTGCGCTGTAAATGTCCGTTCACAGTGGGTGCATGTGAACACGTGGTCATTTCCACCATCATGCACCATCTTACGTCTCAAACGCTTGGTGTGTGACTTTTCTGCAATAATTTTCTCCTTTGACTTTATTCCATTTCTGATATTTGCCCTCCATGCAACACGTTCAGCGGCGACTTGCTCCCAATGTGCATTATCAATGCCTGTATCAATCATGTCCCGCTTACACACATCTTTGTATCGTAGTAGAGGCCGACCCTGAGATCTCTTACCCATCTGTAATTCACCAAAAAAGATATCCTTTGGTATTCTACCATCATCCATCCTCCTAACATGTCCTATCCATCTAAGTCTACGAAGACTGAGCATGGAATAAACTGTCACACAGCCTGATCTTTCCAATACTTCAGTATTTGTGATTTTGTCTTGCCACTTAATACCAAGAATTCTTCGCAGACACCGCATATGAAAGCTGTTTAAATTGTTCTCTTGGTGTGAGTAAGTTGTCCAGGTTTCACTGCCATAGAGAAGAGTACTAAGGACACAGGCTTGATAGACAAGGACTTTTGTTTTGGCAGTAAGCTTCCTGTTCTCCCAGACTCTTTTTCTTAACCTGTTCATTGTTGTTGCTGCCTTACCAATCCGGATGTTGATTTCCTGATCTAGGGATAATTTGCTATTTACCACTGATCCTAGATATGTAAAATGGTCTACTATCTCTAGTTCGGCGTCGTCAATAAAGATTGATGGTACCCCATGTGCACCTTGTGACATAATCTGTGTCTTCTTTTTGCTAATTGTTAAACCAAATTCAGAACAAGCATTGGAGAATGCAGATAGTAGACATTGCAATTCTTCCTCAGAGTGGGTCGTAACTGCAGCATCATCTGCAAAAAGCAACTCTCTGATCAGTACCCTCCTAATTTTGGTCTTAGCCTTCAATCTCTGAGCATTGTAGAGGCCGCCATCTGAGCGTGAGTGAATGTATATACCACCATCCTGATCACGAAATGCATATTTCAGTAGAAGTGAAAAGTATATTCCAAAGAGGGTGGGAGCTAGTACACAACCTTGCTTAACTCCACTCTTGATTTCAAATTCTTCAGAAGTTGCACCATCAAACTTGATTATACCCTTCATGCCTGTGTGGAACGATTCCACAATGGACAGAAGAGTTGGTGGGCAGCCAATCTTCTTTAGTGCCTTGAACAGACCCTCACGACTGACCAAATCAAATGCCTTTGTGAGGTCGATGAAGGCAATAAACAGTGGTTGATTCTGTTCACGGCATTTTTCTTGCATTTGTCGCAATGAGAATATCATATCAGTGGTAGACCGGTTCTGTCGAAAGCCACACTGTGATTCGGGGTAGACTTGATCTCCTAGGACCTGAAGTCTGCGCAGAACAATCCTGGCAAATACTTTCCCAACAATACACAGAAGTGAGATACCCCTATAGTTGTTACAGTCGCTCCGATCACCCTTGTTCTTGTACAGCGTTATGATGTTTGAATCTTTGAAATCCTGTGGGACTTGTCCTTCACGCCAGCACAGCTCTATTAGCTGGTGGATCTGTAGAGTGAGTGTGTCTTGCCCACTCCTGATAACCTCTATTGGAATCCCATCCTTACCTGGAGCCTTGCCAGATGCAAGTTCATTTATAGCACACTTAACTTCTGTTATGGTGGGAAGTGTGTCCAGGTGGTCAAGAGTTGGCAGGGCCTCTATGGCGTTGAGGGCATCATCCGCTAGTTTGGTCTCACTTGAGTAAAGCTCCAAATAGTGCTCTACCCATCTGTCCATCTGCTGTTTCTTATCAGTGATGACTTCTCCAGTCAAGGTTTTCAGCGGTGCACTTCTTTTGATCACTGGACCACAGGCTTTCTTTATTCCTTCATACATGCTTCTTATGTCTCCCTTATCACTTGCGATTTGAATGGACTCACATAACTTGATCCAATAATCATTTGCACACTGCCTGGCAGCCTTTTGCACATCCTTCCTAGCTTGCCTTAGCTCAATCAGAGTGTTACGCGTTGGTCTTTCCTTGTTTCTTAAGAGAGCTTTCTTCTTCTTATCAATCAAGGGCTGCAGAGTCTCGCTGTTGGCGGCAAACCAGTCCTGCCTCTTATGATCCACAGTGCCGTAAACCCCTACGGCAGTTTTATAAAGAGTTTCCTTAATTTGACCCCACTTTTCATTTACTGTACAATTTTCTGGTGTATCAGTGAAAGCGTCTTCAAGTTGCTGTTGAAACTGAAAGCACTTTTCAGGATCATGAGTGTTAATAATATTAATCCTGGGGCTAGATTTGTGTTTAGCTGTGTAGATTCTCTTTGGTCTCAGTCTAACTCTTGCAACAACCAAAGAATGATCTGTATCACAGTCAGCACTGTGGTAACTACGAGTCAATGATATATGGTTCAGATGTTGTCTCCGTGTGATGATGAAGTCCAGCTGGTGCCAATGGCCGGATCTTGGATGTTTCCATGTGACCTTATGCATCTCTTTTGTTTTAAAAAAAGAGTTTGTAATACATAGGTCATTACTGGTGCAATGCTCCAGCAGCCTTTGCCCATTTTCATTCATGCAACCGATGTTGTATTTTCCAAGGGACACTGGCCATGAACTCGAGTCCTTGCCCACACGAGCATTGAAATCACCGAGCATATAAATGTAGTCAGATTTTGGAACTGCCTTGATCACGGAGTCTAACTCCTCATAGAACAAATCCTTCACATCATCAGAGGAATCGAGTGTCGGTGCATATGCAGTAATAATGATTTTGACAAACCCACAAGAGGTTGCCAAGCGCAGGGATAATAGTCTTTCATTTCCTCCTGCTGGAATTTCAATCATTCCAAGTAGCGAATTCTTCACTGCAAAGCCCACACCGTGTTGCCTTTTTTCTGCCTGCCCTCTACCCTTCCAGAAAAAGGTGTAGTTGTTTTCCCTGAGTGACCCTTCCTCAGCGAGGCGAGTCTCCTGCAGGCCAGCAATATCAATGTTAAGACGATTGAGTTCGGCATCAATCACAGCCGTTTTTCTCACATCATCAATATTGGTCAAGTCAGTGGAAAATCCTGGACACATGGTTCTCACGTTCCAAGTTGCAAGCCGTAGCTTGAGGTTTCTATTTTTATTTTTGTTTGTACCTGGTGCATTGGTTTTACAGCCTGCGATTCAGATTTTGTCCTAGCCCCAAGCACCCATTGAAGCAGGCAGGCTGTGGCGGATCAGCACCCAATTGGCTGGGGGCTGCCCAGCTTGAGGCGGGCGGTAGCTGATCAGTGACACCTATAGGTGTCTCCCACCGTCAGAGGCAACGCGTGGCGCCCCATGTCTACGCCAACTGACAAGGACTTATAACCCGTAACAGTTGCCTCTCGCTTTGATTCCGAGACCAGTTAAGAAGAGGGATGGAGTTATTGCCTCTCCATAGCACAAAGCCTGGGCTAAAATATAGAGATCATGTGTTGCCCATGCAGCATGATCCCTCTCTCGGCCTGCCTAGTTCACTCCAGAGGAAAGGTAACACCCCTACATCTGGAACAAGACAAGCTGCAGAAGCTGTCGGATCAGCAAAGCAATGCTCTAACTGTCCGCCTGTCGGAGCTTCGATCCTAGACCAGTCGCCAACCAAGGCTTAGGGCCTGGTCTGCCCTGCCATGACAATTTTGTCTTTAGCTTGCATTTCCTCGCACCAGGGTAAGGCTTGTACCCTCCCAATTGCGCTCTTCCGCCCGAAGCCGTTGGCACAATGTGGGGTGTCGGGTTTGGTAAGCGCCGCCCAACGTTCGGCGCTAACAGAAACCAGGTAGTACCGTCGACTGTTATACGGTAGCTCAGTCATATCTGACTAAGACCTGACAATCAATTTTTTGGCCACATTATGAGAAAACAAAAACTGGAACATGTGACAACTGAGAAGATTTGTGGAAAGAGACACAGAGGAAGATAGCGTGAGAAAATTCTTTTTTGTCATGGCATAGAAGGGTATAAACACACAAGCTGATCCATGCTGTCAGAGATCGCAATTTCTGGAGAAGCATGATCGCCCAAGCCAGTCGACAAGGCACTTGATGATGATGATTTTGCTATTTTGTTCAACCCCTACACTAGCCATTTGGACAACACCATTGACTTCTCGTTCAGAAAGCAATGGCAAACTACTGAACGTTCTGCGAAGTGGTCAAGCCATCTGCCTCGCGCTCCAAATGTTGTGGGTTCCATTGCGGGACTCCTAAGGGTCGTCGCTGGAGCTACGAAGTTCGTGCTTTCTGCGACACTGTCGGCAGGCAGCCCTGTGGAAAGAGATTGAGCCAGGATAAAACCCGGCGCAATGAAGTCGAACCTCTCGACTTTTAAGACTAAAAAAAAAAAAATCAATATAGGGTTGATCACCACGCCCTGAATATACACGCAGCATTTGTTTTTACCATTGCTGGTACATAAATAAACACACACAGTATTGTTTGGCGCGCATAGGAGAACAGGAAGGGAGTATAGATTAGAGGACGCACTAGAAAACATAAAATTTGAAAGCTATAGTTACCGACTGGTTTTATAGTGCGTCCTCTAATCTATACTTCCTTCCTGTTCTCATATGCACGCCAAACAATACTGTGTGTGTATATTTGTGTACTGTCTCAGTGGCCTCAAAGGGTTCGCCAACTAATTTTCTGTGTAATACGTGCCATTGCTGGGCTGAGAGAAATAGATCATAGATGACGGAAGTAACTCAATCAATCAATAAGATGCCGTCTCCGTAATGAAGGTTGGCTGCAATGGATCTCCAACACTGTCTGTCTCTTGCCTTGACTATACATTCTGTCAGGCTGATGTTTGTCCATCTCTTGATGTTATCCTCCCACTTGTATCGTTGTCTACCTCTTGCCCGCTTGCCCTCAACCCTGCCTTCCAGTATGGTTTTTATAAGAGTATCAATAGTATCATGTCTTTTAACGTGGCCAAAATATTTCACTTGTCTCCTCTTTATTTCTTTCATCAACTGTCTCTTCATTCCCAGTTTTCAAGGACCACTGCATTTGATTGTTTTTGTTTCCATGAAATACGACCTATTCGTCTGTATATCCACAACTCCAGGGCTTCTATGCGACTTTCTAGTTGCTTGTTCAATGTCCAGGTTTCCGAGCATTTGACAATTCTCATTTTTAATGCGTTATTAATCCCTCTAGATGTTAATACTGATTTCATGCCGTTGAAAGCATTTTTGGCCATTCCTATTCTCTTTTTGCTTGCTTGTGTTCACTGGCTGTGAACACCAGCACGAAGTCCTGTATGTCGGATGTAGACATCCTGTTGTCCAACATCAGTGTGATGTCATACCGGACTGAGGTTTGCGTGAGTATCCGTTGTCCCATGTCTGGCTTATTGGTATGCAGACTGGTGGCTCCTCGCCATGCAGGCAGATACTCTCTGGCTTCGGAGGAATAATCGATCCTACTGATGTTAGCCAGGTCCTCGAAGGGACCTGTTGCCCAGGACGCACGGCGTGGACGTGTCAGCAGGTCTTGGCAAGTATAGATCCCGGCCCTGGTGCCTTGGAAACACCTCTGCGTCCCAAAACCGCTGGCTATGAACTCCAGCATGAAGTCCTGTATGTCGGATGAAGACATCCTGTTGTCCAACATCAATGTGATATCATACCGGACTTGAGGTTTGTGTGGGTATCCGTTGTCCCATTTCTGGCTTATTGTGCAGACTGGTGGTTCCTCGCCGTGTGTGACATGTTTGATTGAGTTGCCAGAGGACCTAGTTTGTAGTGTTCTCTGGAGATATATCTTGAATAATAAATAACAAGATAAAGGATATGATTTTGCCCGTTTTGTCTAGAGGTCACTCAAATGAGCTAATCATTCCCGCAATAGCCTTTTTGGAGAACATTTTTCTTTGGCTCAAACCCCCACTGTGAGACCACTATGTATCTACACAGAAATTTATAAAAGAAGTAACTAGTTCACCCAAGGCCAGAGAAGATCTGAACTATTAGCGCCTGTACAACTGAGGATCCCTCTCACTCATTATACTGTTGACAGTGTGCTGTTCGTCCGTCACATAGATCTACTCCTATATATTTTGTCAGTATGACCTATATCAGTTCAAGTAATCCTTCAATTTTTGCAGACAAACGAAACTTCAACAATAACTGTACATTACATCTGTTGGACAGGACATCTACATGACAGTTTCTTGACAAAAGTGGAACATACATTCACAAGGAATTGTTTACACCACAAGTGTACAAGATAGACATCATGAGATACCTGACAACATCTATACAGGACTTTTCACAATATGTATAACCAACCACAGCACTTAAGACAGTCACCAGAGACAACACTTGACAGCAATTGTACAAGAAATTCACTGGGGACATGTACTTGAACACTGGTTCATTGAATACACAATTTATTGAGTTGATGGTAAGTAGAGTGGTGACCATTGCCTCATCTCCTGTCATGTCAACATTTCAATGATTGCATAGAAAATGCATAAAATATGTCACACATGAAGGTTGATAAACAAGATACAACACTTCTTATTTACTCCACCACCCAACAACTACTCCACTCCTCCTCTCCTCTCTAATCACCACTACATAATTGACTTTTATCCTTTCCTCTACTGTTACTGAGGGAAAAGCCAGGTAAGCCATAACCTGGGGCAAGCATAGGGACCTTCTGCTCCACTGGTCTGTTTAATCCTTTTAGCACCTATGATGGGTGTTGGACAGCTCAGGTTGCAGTTTTCCCCCATGATGATTTTCCAAGTCTGACTAATTATCCCCTACTGTCACAGTTTGAAGAAAAGCTACAGCCTTGTCTTTCACTGGTGAGTTGACTGTTCATGAAGTTGAGACTTAGGACTTTGTTCTACTTTTCCTGTAGAGGAAGATCTAAGATACAAATATGTCCCAGCATTCTTCTTAGTCTATCTCACTTACTCTGACTGTTCATGAAGTTGACACTTAGGACTTTGTTCTACTTTTCCTGTAGAGGAAGATCTAAGATACAAACATGTCCCAGCGTTCTTCCTTCTCAGTCTATCTCAAGTCTTCATTCTGAAAACACTGTGTGAGCACCAGGCTGGAGATTAACTAAGATAAGTCCTAGCTAAACAATCCATTGCACCAGTCATTTCACAAGTTGTCTTGAATGGGGTTAACAACCAGACTTGTTGTTTTCATTCTCAGATGATTCTGATAATTATGATCACTGGAGTCCTCAGAACTATTTTTCTCCCTTATTTATATCCAGCTGTTTGAGAGCTGAGCTGAAAGTCTCTAGGAAATTCCCATATTGTGGGTTCTAGAAGATTTCACTTGTAGAGAGTTGGTTCTGGATTCTGGGACCACTGGTTAGTTTTCCCAGATGATATATGGATGCCTCTCCTCCATCCTCTTGTTCCCTGTTGATATATAGAATGGCACAACATCTCTTCACATGTGTTAAAAGATGAAGTTATCATACATCAACATACACAGATGGAGATGGGGAAGGTTAAGGTTGATGATGTAGTGAATTTCACTCTGATGTACTGTGGTAATCACAAGACCATATGTTGAGACAGGGTAGCTTAACACAATTACAAGCATTTATGTGGTCTAAGTTCCACCATGTTTGAACCACAGTAGACCTGGGCACAAGGAGGACCAGACACAGTACAGCAATCATTGTGACATAGCAACATGGGACAGGCATTGTGAAGGGAAATGGAAAATAGGCATTTACAACTGCAATATGCATTATGTATTAACTAATGGCATTTACCAAATTAGCAGACCAGACATCCATTCCTATGGCTGTGATGTTGGTGCATGAATGTCCTATTCCATATTCACACAGCAATGCCAGACCTCACCCCTTTTCTCAGACAGACCTGACTCACAGGTACATCATCTTCATCATCATCATGTGCTCTCTCCCCACTGAGTAATTTTCATGTCTACTACAGTAGGTAACAGAAGCTCAATTGCATAACAACTGTTCACATATGCACCAAGCACATATGTGGAAAACATGTTTAGTCCTTGTAAGTTTGCATGAGCCATACATTATATTCAGCCAACTGAGACACAGGTGCACACACCTATGGTTCTCTTAGGAACTAGTTTATATGAACCATCCAACAGTAAAGGTAACAGTGTAATACTTCAAAGAGAAATTATAGTAATTCTCTTGAGCTTATAGCGACCAGGCATCACATGGACTTAGCAATTCTGGCGTGCCATCACCGTCCTGTTTACATATGGATATTTGAAGCATCTTTCTTTCTACTAATGTGAGAGGCTACTTATCAAAGCACCAGCTCACTCACTCCATCATTCTCTGCGTTTTACAAAAGAACTTGTACATGTTTACACCACTTATTCTAATTCAAACTGCCTTAGGTTAACTCGCGAGAGCGAAAGTACAGTTGATTTTAAGAATAAGTCATCCTAGGCATGGAGAATGCACAAGGGGTTTGGGTTTGCGAATCTGCATGAGTGTACCACACATTCATCAAGCATACGCAACCAGTCACAACAAGGGATTGATATGCATTTGGAGTATACAGCGTGAAAGACATGTCAAGGTGGAAGAAGCAGTATCCAGAATACTGGCGCACAGAAGTTAGGTTTTCCACTTTCACATTTTATTCATAAAATACTCATACATTCTTCTCATTCGTTTATCAGGCACAACCACAACATTAAAGTATGTTTTAAAGTGGTACCTGTTGTCCAGAGAACAATATTATTGAATCTTTAAGGGCATTGTTGGGTCATCACATCACACTAGCGACCGCTCCTGGTGAGATCCCCGCTCAAACTAATTAGATTTTAAAATATGGCCCAGGAATAGCGTGGGCTCATTACTTATGAACCAATCAAAAGACAAGTGCATACCGCCGCCTCCCCCAACTCGTTCTAGAACATACGATCTAAGAATAGCCCTTATATTTGGGGTGGTCCCCGTTAAGACTTAAAGTATATTTATGAAATGTGTCGGACTGGAAATGGGGATTCTGTTCCATCATGCTACACCGTGTAGGCAGATAATCTCCGACTTCAGAAGAATCAGCGATCCTACTACGTTAGCCAGGACCCCGACGGGATCTGTTGCCCAGGACGCATGGCTAAGACGTGTTAGTAGGTCTTGGCCAGTATGGAAGCTGGCCCTTGTGCCTTGGAAACACCTCTGCGTCGCAAAAATGATTATATGAGACCGACACAGTTGAGGAACTATTTGTTGAATGTTCATCCTCAACAAAAGGACAAGGACAACACCTATTGTAAACGTCTTGGGAATGCTGTTAAAAGGATGAGACTGCATTTAACAGGGGCATTCCAAGAAACAAACCAAAAGATTACTGAAGCTTCCTATGTCGTAGCACTGGAGATAACGAAAAAAAAAACAAAAAAAAAAAAACATACAATCGGGAAAACTGATCAAACCTTGTTGTCTCAAGATAGTGGAATTTGTGTCGGGAAATGAATCAGAGAACAAATATACAACGGTTTCAGTATCAAACGACACTGTTCACAGGAGGATCAGCGATAAGGCCAGTGACATCAAGGATCAAGTTGTGCAAGAGATCAAGTCTGCAGCATTTGGGCTCTATTCAATTCAAATTGATGAATCGACTGATATGGCATCGTGTTCTCAGTTGATAAGTGTTTGCAAGGTATGTGCAATCAGGATCATTTAAAGAAGAAGAACGTTTTTGTTCTCCTCTTGAAACAACTACAAAGGCCTCTAATATTTTGGAAAAAGTGTCATTTTTCCTTGAATCAGAAAATCTTCAATGGGATTATATGTGTGGGTGCTGTACAGATGGAGCACCAGCTAGTTTGGGGACCAAATCAGGGTTTCGAGTTAGTGTGAGGAAACGTGCCCCAAAAGTGAAAGGCATTCATTGCATGTTCCATCGTCAGGCACTGGCCTCCAAAACACTTCCAGCTCCATCGGAGAAGGTTTTGGATAAAACCGTTCAGATAGTGAAGAGGATCAAAAGAGGTATCAAAAGAGGAGCTCTCAACTCACGGCTTTTTAAGCAGTTATGCGTTGACATTGATGCAGGCCACCATTTCCTTCTTTTCCACACACATGTTCGATGGCTGTCAAGAGGACACGTAATTGCGCGAGTATATGAGCTGAGAGATGAGCTCAAATTATTTTTTGAAATTCAGGATAAGATGGACTTTTTCACCTAGCTGGATTATGAGGAATGAATCATGCCCTCTGTCATCATCTGTTATTATATGTCCAAGATAAGAGAAACTTGATACTTGTTCTATTATCTGCCCGTTTACTGTGAAGTTCATTGATGACCTTTCCTTTTCACTGCTAATTATCATAGTTTTTGTTTTTTGGATGTTAATATCTAAGCCACATTCTGCACTGTGCCTGTTTACTTCTTACACTAGGTCTTGCAACTCTTGCTCACTTCCTGCTATAGTATGTCCGGAAATTAATACCGTGATTCACGATCAATTATTTTGAAAACTGTCTGTTGTATCGTTATGAAATTTTTCCTGCCGTCTTATATTTACCCCCACCCAAAGAATATGTCTTTGATAGGTCCAAAAGCAACTTATATCATCGAAAGCGGCGACATTTCTTATGTTTTGCTGAAAAACTAGTGATTTCTCGCTAACAAACTTATTTTACAGTAATGAATGCCCCGCCAATTCAGATGACGACACAAGGCGTATCCGGATTCGTATGGGAGTGGATGCAATAAAAGAAGTAGCTTAAACGTCGACAGGGTCGGCTGCATTGCACCGGGTGTTTATCCCATATGGCTCAGTCCCTTTCCGCAGCTCGGAAAGCGTCGCACAAAATACGAACTTCGTAGCTCCAGCGACGACCCTCGGGAGTCTCCGAACAAATGCACTCGTGAAATGAAGGACGCGGCCCGGAATCGAACATACAACCTTCGGAGCCTGAGTCAGACGGCTTGACCAATTCACCACGGAGAATCCCAAGAGAGGTGCAATGTGTAATATTAGTAAAGACAGAGAATTTACAGAGGCTTGGGATAAATAATGTGTAAATTGACAGGAAAGTAGAAGGAATTATTTCTTACCTTATTTTTCATTTCCTTTTTGTTTCTTCAGCTGCTGGTTAATAATATGTACACACGTATTCATGTTAGCTTTCTATATTGAGTTCGTGAAAGCTTCCAAATAGCTGTGCGTTAATGTGCGTATGGAGTGACCAGAAATGATACCGCAATTTAGTCATCATGTTTCCATTTTTAAGGATCTGTTCAGCTGTCTGTGTAGTTTGTTCACACGTATACATGGGTGACAGACCCGCTTTGAGTCTTCGTGAAAGATTATCTACTCTGCTGATTACCGTTCAGAGACGGAACACGATTACCTGTTTTGCACTATGAAAATAGTTGTCAGTGTCCCTGTAGTGGGCTTTCTTCTTAACGACCAAGATATTGGTCCTCTTTTCATTGAAGTTTACAGATTGATTCTTATGCAATTGTGTTGTCACCTAATTTGACAACGTGTTTGCGCTCACGTTTCTTGTTATGCCACAATATGTCAGTTTCCACCACAATCTTACTCTTCTGTTTGTATTCAATGCGCTTAGTGTGTGTTTTTCTTTTCAGTACAGTTGTTTGTCACCGCTGAGGGCTTGCCAAATTGAAAATTCATCACAGTGGAATACAAACTGTTGCCATTGACATTATGCTGATGCTGTAATGTTTAGGGCCTGCAATTCGTCTGAATAGTTGGAGCAAAATATCCCAGTAAGTGTGCACGTAGATTAAGGTCTGCGATCTGCTCAGACCTTAATCTGTGTCGGACGATTCCAGTAGGTTGATGATTGTTCTCGGTTGCATAAAATTCAATCCATCCTTTCCCCAATAGTCCTCTTCCTCTTTCAACACATAGTCCTCACATTTTTTCCAGTAACTTTTATCAATATAAATAGCACGGACTGGGTTAGTATCTTGACGTCAGACAATTTGAATGTAGTATTGACAGCTGCCACCTGTCCTTTAATTTGAGCCCACACAAGTTCTATAGGGTTTAAACGAGAATGATACGGCGGAAGTCTCAAGCACCTATGGCCATGCTCTTCTATCAACTTGTCGATTTGATATTTCTTGCTTTTTTGCGCCTGTTTTACAAGGGACAACAACTGTAGCTTGAAATATGTTTCTGGAAATGGTATATTTTCCCTGTGGAGCCATATCTTTATTGCTTCCTTTGTGCTCGATTCCGTAGGTATTTTATCTCTTTGGGCAATAACATTGTGATATGATGCATTGTCCGTGATTAGACAAGACGGTCTATCAAGGGATGGAAGTACTGTATTCTCGAGCCAATCTCTAAATACATTATCATTCATCTCATTATGATAATCCCTATTGTCTGTATGCTTTAATACGAACACGAGCCCAGCATTCTGTAGTAAGCCATTATGAGTACTACCAGCATAGGCTATGACCAAACGCTGTCCTTTACTACTGGGCACATAACGCTTTATCTTTCCATCCATTGATTGCCATTCCTGTTCACTTGTGTGGTGCACATTGATCCACGTCTCATCCAAATACACTATGTCATAATTTTCTTTGTGCATTTCCAGTATTTCACGTAGATATCTGCTTCTTATGGCTCCTAAATGCGGTTGCTCGCAAAGGATATTTCTACCTCCTTTGTACTTTCTAAAAGTGAAGCATAATGTTCTTATAGTTTTCCACAAAGTTGTTTTGGATAGCTCTATGTTATTGTTCTTTCTCAATAAAACCCTCAGTTTTCTTACAATCACTGTTTCTTTGGCACCCATTATTTTTATAATAACTCGCCTGATGACATCCTTGTCAAAGCTGTCTACAATTGCCTTTCTACCTACCGTTTGCTTATCACATGTTGGTTTCATCCAAAATTCTTGCACCCATTGACGAAATGACCGTTTACTCAAACCCAATGCATGCACTGTTCTTTCTTCAGGATTTGAACAGTATGAAACAGTTTCCTGCGATCAGCTTCTTGACAAAAATATGTGTACAACTGCATAGCGATGCTATTGAACAATATTCACAAATTCAAATATTAGCTGTTAATATTATATTAATGGTACGATTTATTTATATATTTATTTATATAATCACGTTTTATGAAAGAACCCACATTGGAGACACCTCTGAATAATCCAATTTAACTGCGCGCAGTTTGTGCCAAAACGAAAACAACGAGACAATTTAAAAAAAAAAAAAACGGATGTGTCTTGGTGAAGCTGTAATACTTTTAAAATATGGACTTAATCTCTGAGCCGTAAATTATATACCGCATATAAACAAACATTGAAATCTTCTGTACAATCTCCAGAACAAAAACTATTTTGTTGGGTGGACATAATGATAAGGTTATATGCTAATTCTCATCATTTTCCCTCAGTTGGTTACTGAGATATGGAATTTTATATTGGGGCTGAAAAACGTAAACAGACTATACTAACACGGTATCGTCAGCATACCTAAGATTCTTTATGATTCTTCCATTGATGTTGAGGGAAGTAACTACGTACGATAAATGCACCGAGTTATGGGAGTTATGTCGACATAACCAACATGTCGGGCCCACTGGTAAATAATTTCGAAGTGCCTTCTTGGTATGTTTTCTGTGTTGTAAACCGTTTCTTCAGTGCATTCACCAGAAATTATGATGTTATACAGATTTTATGGTGTATACAGTTATCGTCTATGTTTAATACAGACAACGGTCGTGGAAAATCATAGTTAACTTTACATAACTAAATAAAAATTTCGTATATTTTGCGCTCTTCCATCACATTTCATTTCGTTTATTTATTTAATATGTTGTGGATACGTGTATTAACTATTAAACTATTATTTTTAGCGCATAATTAAATAGGCAAAGTACACAAAATCGGACCAGTCCACCTCATTATGACATTGCCAATAATATGTGAAGGCCTGACACCTAGCTCCAGATACACTACTCCTGGACAGGGGTCGAAAAATCGGCACTCTTCCTTCCGATAACGTAACGGTCCCAAATTATTTCTTGTAAACAGCATCCTTTGCAGGGCCTCATTAGGTGATATAATAAAAAATAAAAAACACTACGAACTAAAATATAGAACTGAGAAAATCGAAATATGTACCAATAATATTTGACAGTTATATGTGGAAATACGTATACAATAAATAATTTGGTACCGTTATTATGTGCAGTTATTATTGAGTGTGTGTGGTGGACTGCTAGACCGATCAATGGATGCAATAAAAGTTTTTGGGCCCGGAGGACCCTCACTGTCGTCGAAGTGTATACCTATCAGTTATATGTGGGAATATGTACGTACAAGATACAGATATACACTCCGATGACAATAAGGGTCCTCCGGGCCCAGGAAACATTTATTGCATACATCGATCTGTCTACCAGTCCACGACACACTGAACCAGAAGTGATCGACAACATCACCCAGTGAGACCCTGTAAGGGATACTTTTTACACTAAATAAGATTGTCTCAAACAGGTCATAGAGAGGGATTTGAAAACTGACTTAAAAACTATGCTCCTTCATGTTAAATTATTAAAAATTAGTACAAGTATACAAATAAATTATTATTAATCTTTAAAATGTATTCTCTTTAACTTTAGTAGTTCAAATTGCACATTTTGTGTGTTACAAAGTACATGCCAGTCCGATCGATATGCGGCACTTCTTTGCAAAATTATTTTTCCAACCACAATTCAAGCAATTTTAGCGATAAAACTTTCCAAATATATGTAAACTTGGATGCAAAATTCAAAAATCCATCTAAAATTAATGGTGTTTTATTAATAGTGCCAGAAAAAAATTAATTACGGTAAGTATGCCAAATAATTTTTATTTATTTAACCCTTTACAGGGCGTAGCGGCCAATAGCGCCCGATGCCTTAAATGTGCATAGCGTCTGATCGCGTCCGATACTATTATGCATTGTAAAAACGCGATCTCTCAGCTTTCCGACACTTCCGACGGCTACTTTCGCTTTCGCCGACAACTTGACAACGTGGCTGCCATTTGTAAACGCGCTACAATGAATTTGAACAGACTTTTATGGACTATTTTTGATAGTTTTCGGGGTTTTTATGCTGTTTTTCAAAACGGATTTCGGCGATTCTTCAAGTGATAGCCGAGATTTCGCTAGGTTCAATTTAAATGACATTATAGGGCACGAAGTTGACTGTTAATCGGAGCTAGATATCAGTGCAAAGCGTTACTTTGCATTAGCAGTCTGAGTCGGACTTTAAAGAAAGTGATTACGATTCTGAAAATGTGTTTGTAAATTGCCGTATAGATGACGGAAAATCACAAATAACATGCTGTATTTCGTAAATATTTGTGTTCATATATGGATTACCAACAACAATCACGTGAGTAACATATTCTGCATGCTTTTCCTTTCATTGTGTTGTTTATTTAACTAAAATCGGTTGACTAACACCTTATTTGTGATGTTTTTACTAACGCGACCCAAAATTTTACCAAACCTGAAAAAATCTTGCCCGTTCAGGGCTACAAAACGGACAAGCGCCTGCCCTGTAAAGGGTTAAAGGCCATGATAATTTACACCAATTGCTGTGCACGGAATATTAGATGGACCTTTTCTGCTGAAGCCAAATGACGTGTGTTATTGTCACGTGATATTTGAATGAATGAATGACATCGAAAGCATGAATGATCTTTAGATAGCCATTTTTGTCGACACAGTGGATCAGCTTAGGGTGGCGCGGTATATCACTTCCGTTTTCAGTTCGGGTCACGGATCATCACTAGGTCATTGAAATTATATTATTCACATGTCTCTAGTGACTAAGAGGACAACATTTTATCATTATGATTTTATCATTTTATCACATACACATTGAAGGAGATACTGAGGCAAGGATCCGAGCACTTATGGACTAATAATTCAATGTGCAGTGATTTATCTTTGCACTTCCCCTAAAAGTTTATATATCAAATTTTTTAAATTTCTTATAAAATGTGTTTAATTTATCTTGCTTCTGACTGTGTGTGGCACAGGAGGACACTGAAGTCCAGATCATTACATTGTTATGCCATAGGCCAGGAAATTCCATTTCTGGTGGTGGCTATTAGTGCTTTTATAATCCAGTCTATACATTATATAGAGCTGATCCATGACTCTGGTGATCGAGTGAGATGGCAAAAAATGGTCGCCCCTCGCTTATCGGCATGGCACATGATGGCGATGATACATCATGTATTTTACAATCGTATTGTTTCCAGTAATGTTTTCACACAGTTAAATGGGCTCAATCATATTTCAGGGCGGGCAAGCCTCCTGCAGGGCTTCATCTGGATGTTCTCAAAGATGGAAAAATGATTCAGGTATTAGTACATCCTGCGTTAACATGTTGTCTTCCCTTATATCACATTGCTTATCTGCAGTTGCTATAGGAACTGTGAAAACACAAAGCTTGTTGCAATGGTGTATCATCTGAGAGGTCCAGATTCATTCCCAGCTAATGAAGAGATTATTTCCCCTCCACCAGTACTACTTTCTAGAAACCTCGGAGAAAGAGCAGCTGGTCTGCTTGTTTCCCAAGACAGTGGTCTGGTTTAATCCTCAGCTGTGGCAGGATTAATTTGTCCACACAGTACAGCTTGGGGGGTCGACCCAGCCTCATAAAATGGTTACCAGATAATTATCCGGGAATTGTCTCAGAAGGGAAGGCAGCGAGGAGCAGGAACTGGCCATTCCACATTGTTATGCTGTGGTCTAGAAGATGTGAAGGCTTAATGCTTCACACTCCAGTGGCAGTTTCGGCCTTGGGACTACCTTGTAAATCATCGCCTACAACAGTATTGAAATGTATAACATTACCATATCAGAGGCTAAAGATGGAAATAGAAAAGGAGATGTTCACAGACCTAAGAAAACTCTTGCATCAGCTGAATGATCACAAAGCTGAATGATCACAAAGAAAATCTGCACTTAGTTGATTTCATGAGAGAAACTGTAACTGTAATAGAAAGCAAGATGGCTGGCACAAAAGACAACTGAATATTTTGAATACTGCTCTGAGGTCAACTCAGGTCCATGAAATGGGTATCAGAGCTCTCTCTGGGACAGTAAAGCTGCACAGGTCAGCTTAGTGATGATCGTATCACTTTGTACACACGTGTGTTCACGCAAACTTTGTGCTAATCATCATCTCGCCATAAAAACATTTGTGACTTGCATTGTGTGGTGAGAAGATTGAAGAAAGGCATGCTTTCAGAGTGCCATGCTTCAGTTTAGAAATCAAAGACAGGGAGCCTCCATTAGATCTTTTCCCAGGGCATGCTGATATGTTGAACAGATGGACAGTTTGGCTGGGTCTTCACTGCTGGGTGGGACTTTGGTGCATGATAAAACAGATGTGGTCAGAACCAATAGGATGATGTGTATAGTGTGGAAGAACAGATAATGATCATGGCCTGGGAAGAATGGTGCAGGAGGGACCTAGTCGATGCTCAGTTCTCTGAGGAAAGACCAGACAAACACTGAATCAGACTGCAACTGACTCGATTGTTATTGAGACTGTTTGCTGGGAAGATCTGCGCCGATGCTACAGAGTTTCGTGCATTGAGTGAAGTAATCCTTGAGTGAATTTTTTGCAGCGTGTGTAGGGCACATCCTTTTCAGTTTGCATCCAACTAGATAGAAAATGCAGACAAGAAAATCTGGCTGCTGTGGAGGCTGAAGTACAAGTGTTGATTTTCGAGAATTCACTAGACGGTGATGCTGTCATCTACACAGATGGGTCGGTCATCCGACATGTAGAAGCTCATGGGCCTTTACAGCTTGGGCCGGAGGGAGAATTGTGAAGGAGGACTCTGGTGCTTTCACTGAAACCACAAGTAGCCTGACTATGGAAGTTATGGCAGTAAGTAAAGCAATAACATGGCTCGAGACACAGACATTCACTAGGGCATGTTTCCTTAGCGACTCAATGAACATGATCAAGAGGATAGAGGTGGGGTCGATCCAAAGAGAATGGCTGCTGCCTCTGGAGTGGTCTCAGCTGGCAAAGATTAGTTTCATCTTCAGTGTGGGAGTACAAGGAAATGAATGGGCTGACAAGCTCGCAGGTAAGGCTACAGTGGAGGGCGGACGCGACATGGACCAGGCTGACATTCCCAATGCTCTACGAGAAGTAAGACTTTTGTGTGAATCAAGTGATGACTGTGAATCTACAACCATGGCCAGACTGCGAGAACAGCAAATTAAAAGAGGGGTGGCCAAACAAGAACACTACGCAGGAAGTCAAAGAAGATTGATAAACCAACACAGAACTGGTGTCATTAGCCGCTAACGCTGCAGGATTTGCTGAGGAGGGGGTCCGAGCACTTATGAACTGAATGGTTCGATGTGCAATGAGGATGATCTGTCGGCTAACTAACTAACTGTTTACTGGTTGTTGAAAATGATGCTGCAGTGTGTTTGGGAATGTCCTGGGTGCTGCAGTATTCTTTCTTGACCCAGCTCAACTCACCTTGTGTTACCGTAAAATAGTTTCATATACGTGATGTCTCAATGACCATCTCAAGATAGGCAAGTGAGCTTGCAGTGAATCAAAACAAAGAAAACACTTTGAAAGTCTCAGTGAAGATCTGTGGTATTGACTTTAAAAATTGGAAGAACACTGCAGCTGGTTGCTCTGCCTGGCAGTGTCAAATCTCCACTGGTGTGGTATCCTTTGAATACTTGTGGATTTAGGAAGTTACTCACAGATGTATACCTCAAAGGTGTTGCTGTACTAAATTCTATGAGCTTACTAAATTACTCACATGTGTGCTGTATGGAATTCTATGGATTGGGGAAGTTACTCACAGGTGTGCTGTATGGAATTCTATAAATTGAATTAGTTACATAAAGGTGTGCTGTACGAAATTCTATGAATTGAGGAAGTTACTAAGAGTGTGCTGCATGAAATTCTAAAGTAATGTACGTTATTGGAATCATATAGATCCACCTCTGAACCTACTCAGGGACTGACACATGACAATAGTTCTTGTTAGCAACCAGGGGAAAACAACAACAACAACACTTTAGTAAACAGTAAAGATGATCCTTTTATATGCCATGATGCGTATTGGGCATATGGTTGTAGCTGCATACTTTAATAGACCAATCAGCACTCGATGTGTGATGATGTCAATGTCCAGCTGCCTTCTCAAGATTGTTCCTGATACACATTTTAGTCAAGTTCAAATAGATCTGGAAAGATAGAGCTAAATATGAACACTTCCATGGAGATAATATGACAAAAGAAGGACAAATGGCCAACAGTTTAGTAACAGAAATCAAGATAAATATTGTTAACCTTAGCATCAAGCGTGCTGTAGATTCCTGCCAGATGGACCATTTTATCAACAGTTGCTCATTATAATAACAAGTGCAGAGCTGTCTTAAAAGAGTATACAGCAGTCAGCATATGTGAAATTAAAGAGAATAGAATTTGTACGATAGTTGAGCATTTAAACACATTTGAGTAAAGCAGAGACAAATAATACGCTGCACAATTTATTGTCGAAGTGGGTCTGATTTTAACTGCATCACCCCTTGAGTCCTGATTGTCTACAAATATGGGGTTAGCCCCATATGCCCAATATGGTCAAGGTGTGTATAATGGATCCTTTTCCTGCTTACTTTATGCTAAATAAATCTGATAAAGTATTTGCTTTTTACGAGACTTGTATATTTGACCCCTGTGAAAATAATACATTTGTGATTTTGTTGTTGCTTTTATTGCCACCATTGAGCAGACTGTGAACTGGAACTGAAAGAATCGATAACATGTCTCCAGTATTTGTTAAGAAGCAGATACACACTGTTGATTTTATTTTGTAATTGTTAATGATCTAATCTTGATAATTAGCTTTTTATAAACCATTATTAATTTATCTTTTTGCGTAACGTTTATAAACTTAAAACTATTGTTTTTATTCCATAGAAACTAATGATAGACGAGAAGAAGTGTTATTTCTTTGGACGAAACAAACAGCTGTGCGATTTTACTATAGATCATTCATCATGTTCCCGTGTGCATACAGCGCTTGTCTGGCATCGGCACCTGGCTCGACCATTTCTCATCGATTTAGGCAGTAGTAAGTGGTGTTTCTGAGAGATGTTTGTTAATTCATGGGTTTGTCTGTGCTTAGTATTGGTCAGCTATTAAATAAACAGTTGCAAGGAAACTCAAGAGTATTCAAAATGGATGCTGAAAATAACTTGGACAGCAACAGAAAGATTAATAATAAAATACTAAAAGTGCTAAACATAGAGGTAAAGTGGTTCTTTAAATACCAGCCTAGTATGAGAGCTGACATTTTATTTTTTCATATTAAAAGATAAAAGAAAACAAAGTTTTAAGACGCATATTTGGACCCATTAGGGATACACAAAGTCGAGAGTGGAAAAGAAGAAGTAACAAAGACATTTATGATCTGTTTAAGTCCCTGCTAATCACTGGTATCATGAAGGCCAATAGACTACAATGGCTGGGGCATATAGAAAGAATGGAAGATAATAGGGAAACAAAACTCGCTTACACTCAGGAAATAAATAACCGTAGACCCCGAGGTAGACCAAGAAGACGGTGGAGAGATAATATATATACAGACCTACAAGCACTTGGAATCAGCGACTGGCAAGAGAAGGTCAACCAGAGACGAATGGAGACGGATTGTATCTGCCGCAAAGAACCTCAATGGCTCAGAACGCTGAAGAAGAAGAAGAATATTAAAAGATATTATTGTATGGCAAAGTCAATAATCACCCATGTTACCAGGGCCCATTAGGGAAGCGAAGAATAGTAACACTGTAGTATATTATGCGTGTCATAAGAGGAGACTAAGGAGGGTTGGCATGAGAGTGGCAACCTCATCTTGTAGAAAACTGTAGGTGCAAAATCTAATCAATCGTGAATACGTCTGCAGAGGGCTTGGTGTGAGTTGGTTGGGGGGCCTATACTCCATTGGGGCGATGAAGTGCATAAGGCTGCTACAATGGCATTATTCTTAAATTAATATTACATTTTTTAATGTAGTGAATAATGTAATAACATTTCAAATCTAATTTTTAAAAAATTATGAAAAGAAAAGAATGCAGCATGTCAATTTTCAGTAAATTAATAGCAGACTGACGGGATAGAGGGTGTTCCCTGTTACATGAGATGTACAGCACCTCAGCCTGTGGGACACCTTTGTGCAAGATGAAAGCAGATGGTGGATTGAGCTTTTGTGAGAAGCTGACAGGTAGTTGTTGGCTATGGTCTCACGTTTGCAGATGATAAGCAGCGGATCTCTTTATAGAGACAATGAGTGAGGTCACCAACCTGTATGGTCACTGCCAAGAAGGAATGTAATGACATACTACCTTCTTTACAGATACCTAGACAACTGTAGCAATCAAAGAAAATTGGGATTGTAGATGGTAGATTGAACTTAGGAGCAGCTGACAGGTAGTTGTTGGTTATGGTCTCAAGTTCAAGATGGTCAGCAGCAGATCTGTTATAAAGACTGGCTGTGTTAACTTACCATAATGGTCGCTGCCAAGGAGAAAAACAATGGCAGACTACCTTCTTTACAGATGCCTATGCAATGAGACAAAGAGTGTTCAGTGCTACATAGAACCTGTACTTTCGTATGGATGTGAAACGTGGACAATGAGCAGACAAGCTGAAAAACATCTGATGGCTGTGGAAATGTGGTTTCTGAGGAAAATGCAAAGAATACCATGGATAGTCCCACAAGAAACAAATGAAAACTGTAAACTTATTAGAGAAGTTAGATGTAGGTAATCAACATTTTTGGACACATTATATGAAGAAATAAATAAGAGAACTTAGTGACAACTGGTAAGATTGAAGGGAAAAGAACAAAGGAAAGGCAGAGAAGTAAATATCTTGATGGCTTAGCAACATGGCATGTCGAGACAAGAACAAAGAGCTGATCCACGGCTCTGGTGATTGTGTGAGATGGCGAGACATCTTCAAAGAGGAAGTGTGAATTGCTTGAGGGCCTTATAGCCAAAGGTGGGATGAAATGCAGTAGAAATAGGAAGTTAATAATCAAAGCTATGATCATAAGGCAACAGCTGTTACAGTGACATGATTCTTACATTATTAATACATTTGTAATGGTAGTGAATAATGGGGAAGCCAGATTTCTTTAGTATGACCAAATGTGACAAGTAAAAGAACATATTATACAATAACTGAGATTCGTGGGCAACGAGCATAGGTCAGCATGGCCAAATGGATAAGATCGCCCGCTCTTAAACTTCCGGTATATTGATGCCGAAGTAACAGATTCAACTCCTACTCCGGTCAGTTGGACTAAAATGTTGACTTTTTAGTCCTTGACTTGTGCATGTAAATTACAAGTACCTCAGAGGTTGGAGTGGGTTCACCTGATGGGGACACTGGTAATAGGAAAAGCTAATCCACACTCAAAATCCAGTGCACTAGAAGTAGTAAGACATGAATGGACGACAGTTCAAAGTCAGCGAAGGCAACAACAGAAAAAGGGCAACAAGCCTTGCACACATCATGTGTCACTTGGGGCTAAATGAGTAAACCCTTTATCACTGCATTGCTTATGTTTTAAAATTTTCCTATCTTAGAATCCAGAGCTGCAATTTGTTCTCCCCAACATTTTCTGTTCTGAGCTCTGTGTTTCAGTGCACCCACATTATTCCAATCTTGGTCTCTTCTTGTAATCATGCTGCAGGTCCTATGCAGAATATCAACTTCACAACCGCCTGCTAAAAAGATCCTTGATCTTTGGCCAGTTCTCCTGCCTCACTCATTTGCATTTCCAAAGTGTTTGAAATGCCCAGTGGCCAACTTATTGCTGTCTGAAATGCCTAGTGGCCAACTTACGGCTGGTTGATCCCTGCCTTTTCTTCTAGAAGCCATGCTTCCATCACTGTTATTTCCAAACTGCTGTGACTTTTAATGTGGCCAAAGTATTCCAGTGGCGAAGGGGTTATGGACGTAGTTCGTAATCCCGCATACCGCGTTCGAAACAAAGTTGTGGGTGATTTGGCAGCAGACCGCCTTGCTTTGGTTTTTTATGAAATGGTATGGGTGCCGGTCATTCAGAAAGCAATGGCAAACTACTGAATGTAAACTTGCCAAGAGATCACAAACAGCAAAAAAGAAAAGAAATGCTGAGGTTGACTGTGACGTCCTGTTACAGGCTTTGCAGCTAACTAACTAACATTTAAGTGACAATGTTTATGAGGTAGTTTTCTTCAATGTTCAGATCTGGCAAATAGCTAGTTTTTTTTTCTTCATCTGCGTCTTCACAGCCAGCCATGGCACTTTCCAGTTCTGAATTGTTATCATAACTTCTTGTGATATACATAATTAAATAAGTCCTTGATTTATAAATATAGAAAAGTTAATTAAGTACAACATGATTTGTGTGGACTGTAGGCAGCTGTTTAAATATAGAAATAACTATGCATTTGTTTTTTTTTTTCCGCATATCCTTTACAGGACATCACTGTCAACATCAGCATCTTTCAGCTGATTGTTGATTTCTTGGCAAGATTACGCTCAGTAGTTTGCCATTGCTTTCTGAGTGGCTGGCTCAATACCCCCTAAGTCACCAACATGGCGAGAACCGCTGCTGATTCTCACGCAAGTTACATTCCTCACGTGGATATAAGGGATTATGGAGAAAGTAACTGTATTTAGAGAACAATTATTATAACCTTGTTTTTTGTATAGAAGCTGGCTGCCGTAGTGCTTTGGATAGTCACTCTGCTGCTGGCCAGGTGGTCTTGGGCTTACATCCTATAGATTTGGGGTCCATATTGTGATCACACAACTCTGGTTAACCCAGTCTCATAAAATGAATGCCACATAATTTTCTGGGTGGGAAAGTGACAAGCATAGACTTACTGATAGTCACAGTAGTGCAATTGCCGTCACGCTTGCCTGTCATCCTGGGGTTATGAGTTCAAATTCACATAGAAGTGGATTTTTAAAATTGATCTTGGCTCTTAAGGCAACCCAACATGAAATGGGCACAAGTGTCATTGGGAGTAAAGTTGGGACCTCATCACCCCTCGAATGCCGACTGGTCTTTAAAAGTAAGGCTAACAACATATGCTTAATACAAATACAGGCATGTAAAAGGGTTCTTTGACATTACTTATGATCATATCAACCGTCAAGTGTTTGGTCAAGAAAATTAGCACCATATACCAACCATGCCTTTTATCTGTTGTGTTTATTTGTGTGTGTGTGTGTGTGCGTGGGTGGGTGGGTTTTTTAAAAATTATTACTAATTTTATCATATTATAAATTGTTTCTTGCATTTTTATTTGAAACTTTCAGCTCATGGCACTTACATAGGACATATTCGCCTGGAAGCCAAAAAGCCACAGCAGATTCCTATCGACAGCGAAATCCACTTTGGTGCATCCACGAGAGTTTACATTATCCGAGAACGACCACAAATGGGGTCTGCAGCAATGGATGATAAAGAGGGAAAGAGAGACGATTCTGAGGGCAATTTACTGGGCCTGCCTGAGTCTGAGACGGAGTTAGATGTGAGTTCCACATGTGTCATTGTGTATGTCTCATCCATAGAATTGAGTACTATGCATTATATGACATGTGGAATATGGATGTGTTGGTGACATGGTTAGGAGATGACACTGACAATGGCATCAGTACAGTAGGATAAGAGTTCAGTGTTAAATCTCATAAATCTCATCCTTCACCGACTGTGAAAAGGGGTTCTTTACTTAACTTATGTAAAGTGTTTTATACAGTTATGATTTTGTGTACTTTGTTGTGCCCATTAATCTTGTTGAATGCTGAGTAACTCCAGAATGAGGCAATATAGGAACACTGAAGGAGGTGAAGGTTAAATCAGTGCCACTGAGAACAATCTTCTTTGAGGACAGATGCTGTATTTTTTAAAAAAAGAAAAAAGATTTGTTTACAAAAAAAGAAAAAATGGACGGAGCCAGTTCAAGAGAATAGGGTGGTTGTAGAAGAATCTCAATATTCGATCCTTGACTGCTAACTGCACAAGCTGTGTTTTGTACGTGGGCGCATTGTCTTGAAGTGAAAGAAGATCCGGTAGTGTGATCACCAATTGATGGAACAGAACATGATTGCACGTATCCTCCAAATCTTTGGCAGTTGCACATGTTTCAAGACCCACCTGAAAAACATCATGTGGAAAGACTGCAGCTTCTTGCCATGTTTCAGTGTGTTCCATCAGTATCTTCCCAGTATGTTAGATATTAAGTGTCCCCAGAACCGTGCTGTTCAGAACACAATCCTGCCTCTGGTGAGGATTTAACCCCGACCACTGCCTTGGCATGCCTAACCACCATGTTACTGCGGCTCCACCACAGTGATAGTTGTTTAGAAAGTGTAACTAAAATTAGGCTGAATATTTCTTTGCAGAACCTGACGGAGTTTAATACAGCTCATAATCGTCGTGTCATCTCTGTGGCTGATATGCCAGATGTACCCAACCTTCTCAAGCGTAAGCACAAGGGTGTTCATGTGGGGTTCACAGACGAAGAGGAGGTTATAAATCCAGGTATGTCAAGGCTTTGAGGTGTTTTTCATGCAAACTATTTGTATTATCACAGCATAGTTACATACCTTTCCTATCGTAAACATTTTTCTTCTGTCCTTTGTGTGCTGTACATTTCTATCACAGTAAGTTGTCCGTGTACAAACTGATATGCAGATGGAGATTGTAAGATGTACATAAGCATGATTATCTGCGTCTGTCAGTGCACAAACTGATATATGCAGATGGAGATTGTAAGACATCGATAAGCATGATTGTCTGCGCCTGTCAGTGCACAAACTGATATATGCAGATGGAGATTGTAAGATAACGATAAGCATGATTGTCTGCGTCTGTCAGTGGACAAACTGATACATGCAGATGAAGATTGTAAGATGTCAGTAAGCATGATTGTCCGCGCCTGCTCCACAAGGCACTTGATGATGACGATGCTATTTCCACTTCTTCTGTCTCTTCTCGCTTTGTCCTCTTTCCCCCTTGGCAACTCATCTCCTCTCCCTTATAAATTTCCTTCCCTTTTCATTCTACAATAGTACGTGCCTCTCTTTCTTTCTTAGTCAAGACATGTACCCACCCACTTCTTTCACGACCATGTGTACTGTCCCACTGTATGCTTTATTTCAAGACTTCTGCTGAAATTCACCCTTTTAATAATGTGTCTCTGGGTTAAACATTACATGTTGTAGTTTAATTTGGCTTTCTTCTTTTTATTTCACATGGTTTCATAAGAGTAGTATCTTAATATAGTTACTTTATTGTCATTTTTGTTTGTGAGTGTTATGGTGAGTCTCTAGTTGATTGCTAATGAAGGCTTCTTGCCACTACCTGCGCTGTTTTTTGTAACTGTAATTTTGTAAACAGATATACATCTTTGCTTTATTGACTACACAGAGGCCTTCGATAGAGCAAGACATGTCAACATGGTAGATATGCTTGCAGATCTACAAATTGATGGGAAAGGCATTAGACTTATACAAAACATATATTGGGAACAACAAGCTGCCATAAGGATTGATAATGAAGTGGGACAATATCAGCCTATTAAGAGAGGTGTGAGACAGGGATGTGTAATGTCTCCAGATCTTCTTTCCCTATACAGTGAAAATATTTTCAGAAATGTAGAAGATATAAATGGAATCATCATTGGAGGACGAAACATCAATAACATTAGATATGCAGATGATACAGTATTGATTGCAGGCAATGAGCAGGATCTGCAACAATTAGTAGATGCGGTTGTTGCACACAGTGAACAACTGGGTTAGAATTAAATTGTAAACAGACACAGATTATGGTCGTCACGAAATACCACAATGTAATATACAAGTAAATGGGAATATTCTTCAACAAGTGAATCGGTACAATTATCTCGGAACAGTCATAACATCTGATGGGAGATGCCTTGAAGAGATTAGAACAAGAATCGCCATGGCGAAAGTAGCCTTTAGCAAGATGAAAAACATACTGACCAATAAAAAGATGTCAATTGAAACGAGAAAAAGAGTGTTGAGGTGCTACATAGAGCCTGTACTTTTGTATGGATGTGAAACTTGGACAATGAGCAGTCAAGCTGAAAAACATCTGATGGCTGTAGAAATGTGGTTTCTGAGGAGAATGCAAAGAATACCATGGACAGACAGAAAAACCAATGACCAAGTACTACAGGAAACAAATGAAAATCGTAAATTGATTAGAGAAATTAGACGTAGACAGTCAAAATTTTTTGGGACATGTTATGAGAAGAAATGAATTGGAGAACTTGGTGACAACTGGCAAGATCGAAGGGAACAGACCAAGGGGAAGACAGAGAAGTAAATACCTGGATGGCTTGGCCACATGGCATGGTCGAGACAGGAACACTGAGCTGATCCACTGACTCTGTGATCGAGTGAAATGGTGAATCATGACTGCCCACGCTTTCCGGCATGGCACATGATGGATGGAATTTTGTAAGGCTAACCTACACTTAAACTATTAAACGTAAACTTACCAAGAGATCACAGCGTCAGAAATGCTGGTGTTGCCTGCGATGTCCTGTAAAAAAAATGGATATGCAAAAAGAAAAAAGAAAAAAACCTACACTTGTGTTTTCCAATTGTGCCACAGTGGGCATTATTCAGGCACGATAAGGCAGATGTGGTTAGGGTCATTGAGGATCATGTGTGCATGATGGGAAAATAGATACACCATCATTGCCTGGACAGAAAATCAAATCAAATCAAATCAACTTTATTAGGGTCACAAATTGGGCGCGCAGGCCCGTCTTACATTCGGCCCTTCCAATCACTCGTCTTTCGTTCATCAAGAGCATTATACATTTACATAGGAAGAAAAATAAACATTGTGAAATGAATGATGTAAACATAAACAAGGCTAATTACCATGTTATGAGGCCCATCTCCCACCTATCCATACATCACCCCACCCACACAACACCCCCACCTACCCACACACACGTGCACCAAGGGACACATACACACCCCCACCTACCCACACACACGCACACCAAGGGACACATACATACCCCACCAACCGACCCATCCCCCTCCCGCACATCACCCACCCACACACACTGCCCTCACCTGATCCCCCAACCAAAACACACTCTCCACCCACAAACATTCCCCCACCAACCCACACATCCCACGCCCATCCACATACACATCCTAACCCACACATCCTCTCCCCACCCACACCTCAAACCACCCATCCCCCAGCCACATCTCTATCGACAACATATTCCCCACCCATGCACACAATCCCCCACCAACCCACACATCGCACATCCACTCACACATCCCCAAACCATACACACACATCCCCACCAACTAACATGTCCCCCCCCCCCCCACACACACACACACACATCTCCCTAACCACCCATACATCCCCAATCCACTCACACACACACCACCACCCACACATACAACTTCCACCCACCCACACATGCCATAACCTAATCCCCCACCACACAATCCCCCACCCGCACATCACATACACCCCCTACCACGCACTATTCCCAACCCACGCACCACACACATACATCCCTCACCAACACATCCCCACTTACACACCACACACATATCCCCCACCCAGATACCACACAATATTCCCACCCACACCCACACAGATACCCTTACCCATCCACCCCAGAATGGTGCAGCAGGGAGTGACCTGAGGATATGGACGTACAAGTAGATACACCATCATTGCCTGGACAGAATGGTGCAGCAGGGAGTGACCTGAGGGTTTGGACATACAAATAGATACACCATCATTGCCTGGACAGAATGGTGCAGCAGGGAGTGACCTGAGGATCTGGACATACAAGTAGATACATCATCATTGCCTGGACAGAATGGTGCAGCAGGGGGTGACCTGAGGGTCTGGACATACAAGTAGATACACCATCATTGCCTGGACAGAATGGTGCAGCAGGGGGTGACCTGAGGATATGGACATACAAGTAGATACATCATCATTGCCTGGACAGAATGGTGCAGCAGGGGGTGACCTGAGGGTCTGGACATACAAGTAGATACATCATCATTGCCTGGACAGAATGGTGCAGCAGGGGGTGACCTGAGGGTCTGGACATACAAGTAGATACATCATCATTGCCTGGACAGAATGGTGCAGCAGGGGGTGACCTGAGGATATGGACATACAAGTAGATACACCATCATTGCCTGGACAGAATGGTGCAGCAGGGGGTGACCTGAGGATCTGGACGTATAAGTATCTCAGTATATCACTGAGATACTTTTGTATCTCAATACTCAGAGGAAAGCCCAGAAAAAACACATAATCAGACTGCAATTGGTACCATCAGTATTAGAACTCTTCGCTGGTTGTTGAAGATAACTAGAGTATGTATGGGAATGCCCCAAGTGCTGTGATGTAGGTTCTTGGTTCAAATCAAACCAGCTTTCCTGGCTTACCAGCACAGTGGTCCAGATGCTGTCCCCAATTGATAGTAATTAAACATCAATATAATCGCTTTCATAACAAGTATATATGTATATGGATGTGGAGCATGGACAATGAGCAAACAGGCTGAAAACATCTAATGGCTGTGGAAATGTGGTTTCTGAGGAAAGTGTAAAGAATACCATGGACAGACAGAAAAATCAATGCCCAAGTCCTGCAAGAAGCAAATGAATATCGTATACTGATTAGAGAAATTAGACTTAGACAGTCACAATGTTTTGGTCACATTATGATAAGAAATAAATTGGAGAACTTGGTGACAACTGGCAAGATCGAGGGTAAGAGAACAAGGGGAAGGCAGGCAAGTAAATACCTGGATGGCTTGACCATGTGGCATGGTTGAGACAGGAATACTGAGCTGATCCATGACTCTGGTGATCGAGTGAGATGGCGAAACATAACGACCCACACTTATTGGCATATGTGTTCACTCTCTCACTGCAGAAGCTGAAAAATGTTCATTCAAGTTATCTCTGTTGTGTACTGGTTAGACACTGGTTGCTGTGAAGTTGGAACTGCGACTAAGTAACTAACTAACTAACTGGTTAGACAGTCATCAGAACCTGTGTTCCCATGACCAGATAAGCACAAAATATACCTAAGAAGTTTGACGAAAAGAAAGACATAACATTCAACAGATCTTGGTATTTTCTTTTCTGACTGTTCAGATTTAGTGATCGTATATGGAAATGTTATAATTCTTTTGTATTATTGTTTAAAATGTTCACAGAGGACATAGATCCAACTATAGGTCGGTTCAGGAATCTTGTACAGACCACAGTTATTCCTAATAAAGTAAGTTTTCAAGTGGCTAAAGTATGTAGAATCTGTGTTCTTTGTTGATTTATTTGTCTTTAGTGCCTGAGATGTTTTGGATTTCTTTTCTTGTTGAAGATGTCATAATGGTATGAAATGCAAGTAAGTCCTGACTGGGGTTTGGGTTGGTGTCAGCCAGAACATATTCACATCACTGGTGGGTAATGATCCTGTACCTTAAGAGACCCAGAACTGTTCTCAACCTGGTTGTACCGCCAGGCACTCTGTTACCTCCCTAGCATTCTTTTGGCAGTCTTAATGAGAAGAGGTGTTATAATAACACATTGATTGTTAGTGTTATGATTTTAATTAAAATTAATGTTTATATTTGCTTTATTTCAAAATATATTTTCTATCAGCTTTATAAAGAATGTGATATTCATAGAAGTAATGGATAATGTATATGTAATTTATTCAATTAAGTTGTAGATAACATGTTTAAGTTAACATAATAGATACGTTATTGACAGTAAATAAAAAATTTAAAATAGATAAGTCAAAGATTTAGACAAGTATCTTTTCTGAGTTTGCCAAGTCTGCAAGGCTCTTTGCAGCAGGCATGCTCTATTTCCATTTCTATCTCTCATGATTTGCTCCATTCTCATGATTTGGACATTCACCTCCTGCAGGTCTATTTCCACATATTTTTTTAGACATTCCTTTGACACCTCTTGATCTTGCACCGTGAAATTGCTCAGAATATGCTCTCAGTCAGGATTCACTGCTGCCCAATGACCAAGTCATCGTTGTCTGCTAGATTCTGTGAAGTGACTACTCTGTATGTGTTTATATATGTTGCATTAAATGCCTGTGTGTTCTAATCTTCCATACATTGGACTGATTGGTTCAAATATTCCTGTAGTGGAATGATTAGACCGCTTGCAATTGTGGGGCACGCAATCACCAGAGCACACCCTACCAGACTGCCTAGATTTTGTCGGGCAGAGATTTGCATTCTAGTCAAGAGGGGCAACCCTGCAATACAAATTATGGGGCTCAGGAAAAACCTCTGTGTGCTGTCTTGTTAATAAATTATCATCATCAAGTGTCTTGCCAGCTGGCATTGGCAATGATGCTCCTCCACATCTTCTGATCTACATTCTAACAGTTCATGTGCTGATAGTTTTCCATGCCATGATGTAAGGCTGCCAGAATTTTCTCTCACTGTCCTTTTCTATCTTATTTTGCATTAATCTTTCAGGTGGTTGCAATATGTTCAAATTTGTCACTTCTCATGATGTGGCTAAAATATTTTGACTGTTTCTTTCTAATGTTGGTAATCATTTGTCTTGTTGTGTGAACCTCTTTGCATGATGCAGGCCCAAAACAAAGCAACTTATAACTAACATTAATTATAAAGAAAAAGAGAAGGAAGAAGAAGTTTGATAATAAATAAACGGCAAGATAACATAATTAATTGTAAACACAATTAGAAGACACAGGATATCTTGTTAAATAAATGGCAGCAGAATGGAGCATTGTGGACACTCATGTAGAGAGGTCAAAATCTGTCAATCTGCAGCCAGTACATTTACCTGTAGGAGAAAAACCTGATACAATTTACCAACACAAGAAGCAATAACAAATCCATCCTCTTTCCTCATTTGGGTCATTGTGCTTAAGAATCTATATCACTGCACTCTGGATATTATCCTTGATAATTCATGCCCCACCCACCGTCGTCAGCAGCCAATGAAGAATTTCCATGCAGGTGGTTCCTGTATCAGTCTGATCAAAGATCTGCTTGTCTCTTCCCCTGCCTGTTAAGTGTCGCCTGGACAATCTCCTCACTCCCTGCTGAATTATTGCCTTCACTGTTCTTGATACCTTTTTCTCTTGTTCCAAAGAGCCAGTTACTGTAAAGTGTTTCCCCATCTTCACCATCTCAGGCAGTCACACATATTGACAAGGTGCGTGGTCTGTGTGGCACTCAAGTGTAAACCCCTGGACAATTCCTATAGAATACCTATCTCACAATGACATGTGATGCCAGATCTGTCTAGTGTACAAATCTGGGGCAGACATGGGGCTACAGCAGGAAAGGACAATTGGCTCTACCCTGTCAATAGGACTACGAATAAAAATTACCACAGTTCTGAACACAGCAAATGAGGAAGAAGAATGATCAAAACAATGTTTTCCCATAGTGAAATTGAAAAACGAAGACACAAACAATAGATTGCACAATTTATTGCTTGGCATATTTTGTTATATCTTGTCAGGTACATACTGATTAATCTACATAGGCCTTTTTTATGCAAACGGAAAGACATTGTCAGTTTAAAATTATCGTGGTAGACAATTGACATTACTGTGCGAACATGTGTATATTTCAGCTTGAAGGATTTATCTAGTTATTTTACTTTATGTTGTGTGAATTCTGCAGTATGTACCTGACGAAAAGCAGCAAAATATTCCTGGAAGAAGAATGAGACAGAAGAGGTTCCTAGATGCATGTTTAATTAGATGCTTCTTCTTTTCTTCATTTGCTTGGAATTACCCTATATCTGTAATTTTGTTTCCTGCATGAGTTGCAGTCTTCTGCAGATCCAGCAGTCTTCATAGAGTGTGATATATAGGGTTGTTTCATCCAGCCACAGAATAGATCTTGCTGAGCTGTATTTGGTTATGTGTTGTATTATATGTTCTGAAATTTCTCAGGTCTTAGTCAGATATGACTGAGCTACCGTATGACAGTAGACGGTACTACCTGCTTTCTGTTAGCATCGAATGTTGGGCGGCGCTTACCAAACCCGACACCCCACATTGTGCCAACGGCTTCGGGCAGAAGAGCGCACTTGGGAGGGTACAAGCCTTACCCTGGTGCGAGGAAATGCAAGCTAAAGACAAAATGTCATGGCAGGGCAGACCAGGCCCTAAGCCTTGGTTGGCAGCTGGTCTAGGATCGAAGCTCCGACAGGCGGACAGTTAGAGCATTGCTTTGCTGATCCGGCAGCTTCTGCAGCTTGTCTTGTTCCAGATGTAGGGGTGTTACCTTTCCTCTGGAGTGAACTAGGCAGGCCGAGAGAGGGATCATGCTGCATGGGCAACACATGGTCTCTATATTTTAGCCCAGGCTTTGTGCTATGGAGAGGCAATAACTCCATCCCTGGTCTTAACCGGTCTCGGAATCAAAGCGAGAGGTAACTGTTACGGGTTATAAGTCCTTGTCAATTGGCGTAGACATGGGGCGCCACGCGTTGCCTCTGACGGTGGGAGACACCTACAGGTGTCACTGATCAGCTACCGCCCGCCTCAAGCTGGGCAGCCCCCGGCCAATTGGGTGCTGATCCGCCACAGCCTGCCTGCTTCAATGGGTGCTTGGGGCTAGGACAAAATCTGAATCGCAGGCTGTAAAACCAATGCACCAGGTACTAATAAAAAGAAAAATAGAAACCTCAAGCTACGGCTTGCAACCTGGAACGTAAGAACCATGTGTCCAGGATTTTCCACTGACTTGACCAATATTGACGATGTGAGAAAAACGGCTGTGATTGATGCCGAACTCAATCGTCTTAACATTGATATTGCTGGCCTGCAGGAGACTCGCCTCGCTGAGGAAGGGTCACTCAGGGAAAACAATTACACCTTTTTTGGAAGGGTAGAGGGCAGGCAGAAAAAAGGCAACATGGTGTGGGCTTTGCAGTGAAGAATTCGCTACTGGGAATGATTGAAATTCCAGCAGGAGGTAATGAAAGACTATTATCCCTGCGCTTGGCAACCTCTTGTGGTTTTGCCACCATTATTACTGCATATGCACCGACACTCGATTCCTCTGATGATGTGAAGGATTCGTTCTATGAGGAGTTAGACTCTGTGATCAAGGCAGTTCCAAAATCCGACTACATTTATATGCTCGGTGATTTCAATGCTCGTGTGGGCAAGGACTCGAGTTCATGGCCAGTGTGCCTTGGAAAATACAACATCGGTCGCATGAATGAAAATGGGCAAAGGCTGCTGGAGCATTGCACCAGAAATGACCTATGTATTACAAACTCCTTTTTTAAAACAAAAGAGCTGCATAAGGTCACATGGAAACATCCAAGATCCGGCCATTGGCATCAGCTGGACTTCATCATCACACGGAGACAACATCTGAACCATACATCATTGACTCGAAGTTACCACAGTGCTGACTGTGATACAGATCATTCTTTGGTTGTTGCAAGGGTTAGACTGAGACCAAAGAGAATCTACACAGCTAAACACAAATCTAGCCCCAGGATGAATATTGTTAACACTCACGATCCTGAAAAGTGCTTTCAGTTTCAACAGCAACTTGAAGACGCTTTCACTGATACACCAGAAAATTGTACAGTAAGTGAAAAGTGGGGTAAACTTAAGGAAACTCTTTATAAAACTGCTGTAGGGGTTTACGGCACTGTGGATCATAAGAGGCAGGACTGGTTTGCGGCAAACAGCCAGACTACTGCAGCCCTTGATTGATAAAAGAAGATAGCTCTCTTAAGAAACAAGGAAAGACCAACGCGTAACACTCTGAGTGAGCTGAAGCAAGCTAGGAAGGATGTGCAAAAGGCTGCCAGGCAGTGTGCAAATGACTATTGGATCAAGTTATGTGAGTCCATTACAAATGCAAGTGATAAGGGAAACATCAGAAGCATGTATGAAGGGATAAAGAAAGCCTGTGGTCCAATGATCAAAAGAAGTGCACCATTGAAAACCTTGACTGGAGAAATCATCACTGATAAGAAACAGCAGATGGATAGATGGGTAGAGCACTATTTGGAGCTTTACTCAAGTGAGACCAAACTAGCGGATGATGCCCTCAACGCCATAGAGGCTCTACCAACTCTTGACCACCTGGACACACTTCCCACCATAACAGAAGTTAAGTGTGCTATAAATGAACTTGCATCTGGCAAGGCTCCAGGTAAGGATGGGATTCCAATAGAGGTTATCAGGAGTGGGCAAGACACACTCACTCTACAGATCCACCAGCTAATAGAGCTATGCTGGCGAGAAGGACAAGTCCCACAGGATTTCAAAGATTCAAGCATCATAACACTGTACAAGAACAAGGGTGATCGGAGCGACTGCAACAACTATAGGGGTATCTCACTTCTGTGTATTGTTGGAAAAGTATTTGCCAGAATTGTTCTGCGCAGACTTCAAGTCCTAGGAGATCAAGTCTACCCCGAATCACAGTGTGGCTTTCGACAGAACCGTTCTACCATTGATATAATATTCTCTTTGCGACAAATGCAAGAAAAATGCAGTGAACAGAATCAACCACTGTTTATTGCCTTCATCAACCTCACAAAGGCATTTAATTTGGTTAGTCGTGAGGGTCTGTTCAAGGCACTAAAGAAGATTGGCTGCCCACCAACTCTTCTGTCCATTGTGGAATCGTTCCACACAGGCATGAAGGGTATAATCAAGTTTGATGGTGCAACTTCAGAAGAGTTTGAAATCAAGAGTGGAGTTAAGCAAGGTTGTGTACTAGCTCCCACCCTCTTTGGAATATACTTTTCACTTCTACTGAAATATGCCTTTCGTGATCAGGATGGTGGTATATACATTCACTCACGCTCAGATGGCGGCCTCTACAATGCTCAGAGATTGAAGGCCAAGTCCAAAATTAGGAGGGTACTGATCAGAGAGTTGCTTTCTGCAGATGATGCTGCAGTTACGACCCACTCTAAGGAAGAATTACAATGTCTACTATCTGCATTCTCCAATGCTTGTTCTGAATTTGGTTTAACAATTAGCAAAAAGAAGACACGGATTATGTCACAAGGTGCACATGGGGTACCATCAATCTTTATTGACGACGCCGAACTAGAGATGGTAGACCATTTTACATATCTAGGATCAGTGGTAAATAGCAAATTATACCTAGATCAGGAAATCAACATCCAGATTGGTAAGTCAGCAACAACAATGAACAGGTTAAGAAAAAGAGCCTGGGAGAACAGGAAGCTTACTGCCAAAACAAAAGTCCTTGTCTATCAAGCCTGTGTCCTTAGTACTCTTCTTTATGGCAGTGAAGCCTGGACAATTTACTCACACCAAGAGAAACGTTTAAACAGCTTTCATATGCGGTGTCTGCGAAGAATTCTTGGTATTAAGTGGCAAGACAAAATCACAAATACTGAAGTATTGGAAAGATCAGGTTGTGTGACGGTTTATTCCATGCTCAGTCTTCGTAGACTTAGATGGATAGGACATCTTAGGAGGATGGATGATGGTAGAATACCAAAGGACATCTTTTTTGGTGAATTACAGATGAGTAAGAGATCTCAGAGTTGGCCTCTACTACGATACAAAGATGTGTGTAAGCGGGACATGACTGATACAGGCATTGATAGTGCACATTGGGAGCAAGTCGCCGCTGAGCGTGTTGCATGGAGGGCAAACATCAGAAATGGAATAAAGACAAAGGAGAAAATTATTGCAGAAAAGTCACACACCGAGCGTGTGAGACGTAAGATGGTGCATGATGGTGGAAATGACCACGTGTTCACATGCACCCACTGTGGATGAACATTTATACCGCGAATTGGCCTTAACAGCCAATGGAATATGTTCTGAAGTTTGGGATGCTGGCTGCATTTACACATTGCTGTAGATCATATCTTTAGAGTTGTGCACAACCATTGAATCTTGTATCTCTGTTCTGTGTCTAAAGATAGTAACTTAGTTAGTTAGTTAGTTAGTCGACAGATCATCCTCGTTGCACATCGAACCATTCAGTCCATAAGTGCTCGGATCCCCTCCTCAGCAAATCCCGCAGCGTGTAGCGGCTAACGACGCCAGTTCTGTGTTGGTTTATCAATCTTCTTTGGCTTCCTGCGTAGTGTTCTTGTTTGGCCACCCCTCTTTTAATTTGCTGCTCTCGCAGTCTGGCCATTGTTGTAGATTCACAGTCATCACTTGGTTCTCGCAAAAGTCTCACTTCTCGTAGAGCATTCAGAATGTCAGCCTGGTCCATGGCGCGTCCGCCCTCCACAGTAGCCTCACCTGCGAGCTTGTCAGCCCGCTCATTTCCTTGTACTCCCGCATGACCTGGCACGAAGATGAAACTAATCTTTGCCAGCCGAGACCGCTTCAGATAGTAACTTGTCCAGTAATAGTCATCCTTTGGTTGAAAAGATTCTTCTTCTTCTACTGATGTCAACAGTTGCTATGCATGGTGCATAGCATCCATTGTGCATAGATGTCCACTTTCTAACCCCCATGCCACTTGAGCCATCCTCCGGCTTGGACTTTTAGGGTGTCTTTTTTGGATTTCTCCTCCCATAGGCCTTGCTGGGCTCGTGGGTTCTGCCTACCCAAGGTTGAAGAGATGACTTTCTGAGTGTTTTTATAAGGTTTTTCTTTTGGTAATATGTAACTGGAGAATTTTATTGTTTCCCCAGCATCTTCTTCAGCCAGTTTGTCTGCAGTTCCTGTTATAATACAATGGGGTGGGAATCACTGCAGAATAGATTTGGTGCTAAATATATGCTGCTTGTTTGTTTCTTCTCCGTTAGATTTTGTTTTTTGTGCAACTGATTTTTAATTATTTTCTTGTTTGCAGAGAAGCAAAATGGACCCCTTGTCAGTCAACTCTGGTTCTGACAATCATGCACACAAACAAACACATACCGGGCACAGCTTGTATGGCGATCTACCTACATCCGGCCCTGGATCTATGTTGGCCAACCCAATGAGCATTGCAGCAAAACTGGGCTTGCCAGTTCCCAACCTGGCACCGGACGTAGACTTTAGCACACCAGCTCCTATCCCTCTGGCACCTGCCCAGGCACTTCCTGTGGGTGGAGTGGAGGAACAAGGACCCAAGGAGCCTAAGAAGAAGAAGTATGCCAAGGAGGCATGGCCTGGGAAGAAGCCTACACACAATTTATTGGTCTGAATGTGTGTGGGTGTGTTACTGCCATTGTGTTATTGTGTATGCAACTGCCAGTGTGAGTGTGCATATTTCCTGTGGTGTGTGTGTGTGTATGTTTAAAATTTTATCTGTGTGACAATATGAGGACATTTTTATGTGAATAATTGAACAAGAAAAAAATGTGTGTGAATGATTGAACAAGACACTATATGTGTGGATGACTGAGCAAGAGACTGTACTTGTGTGAATGATTGAACAAGAAACCATGCCTTGTTATATTATAATTTAATATATTGCATAATTAATAAAACTGCAGCAATGGGCATATGTTCAAATGACATACCCACAGAACTTCAGATATTTTCTGTTATTCTTTAATATAGAATTTCAGATATTTTCTGCTATTCTTTCACATAGAACTTCAACAATTGTCTGCTATTCTTTAACACAAGCTTTAGTTGTTTTATGCTGTTCTGTAACACATAACTTCAGCTATTTTCAGCTGTTCTTTGATGTAGAACTTCAGTATTTTTTGTATTTGGTTGCTGTTCTTTACTGTAGAACTTCAATTGTTTGTTTTTTTGTATTTTGCTTATTTTAAATATAGAACTTCAGTTATTTTTGCTATTTATTTTTATATATGCTGGCTCCTTGGCCAAGGGGTAAGCAGCTTTCTCCGTTAATCCCGAATACTCTTGTGGTTGATGTGAGCGCACGAGAATTAGAAGTGGTTTGAGTCGTGCCAGTGACTTATGAGAGTATGGAGCCGGTCGCTCAGAAAGTCGTGGCGTGCTGATGAGCGTAATCTAGCCTAGGAATCAACATACAGCTGAAAGATGCTGGTGTTGACTGCAATATCCTGAAATAGGATGCAAACGCAGGAAAAAAAAAATTTATTTTTATATAGAACTTCAGCTGTTTTCTGCTATTCCTGATCTAATCTTAAAATTTCCATAAACCTGAACACTTCAACAGTGAACCTCTAGCACCATATTAGAGGGCGACAGGATGCACCTTTTCAGCTTAATTTCACAAACATGTAGTTCAGATATTCTTGTAATCTCTGTTCTCTCATTGTCGGCAAGGCATACAAAAATGTCGGAGAACATTCTGGTAAATGGGATTAGAAATCTGAATGCAGAAAAATATTTCTAAAAACACCATCATTGCAGGAGCGTTGTGTGCCATGGCATTGGTTCATTGTTTTGCTTCATTATCTTCTTATGTAATGATTGTTTATAACTCTATGTTTGTCATTACTTTTAAAATGTCAAGTTTAATCAAGTTTACCTTGTGTATCACTTCGTGGCATTGAGCTGAAGGACAGAAGAAAATCCAGGTGATACTTTATTAAAAAGAACAACGTAAAATAGAAATAGTTTTGTTGAAAGTAATGCCAGTAGTATTGAAATTACTTGTGGGTTTATTTTCTCCCTAGGATTCTAAATGCTGATATTTATTTTTAATATCTATCTGAAAGTAACACCTGTTTCCATCATAACAGTCATTTTGTCATCATCATCATGTGCCATGCCGATAGTTATGAACAGTCACTGGTTCTCTGTCTCATATGATCACCAGGTTCTTAGGATCAGGCCTGTGTTCTTGCTCCGATAATGTCATGTGACCAAGCCATCCAGATATTTCTCTCTCACCTTTCTCCCTGCTCGTTTATCATGAATTTTTGCTAGTTGTCCCTTAAGTTTTCTATTTCTACTCATAACGTGCCACAAAAAGATCTTCACTATGTGCAATTTCTATAATTAGTTGGCGGTATTAATTTATTTCTTGTAGAACTGTCTCATTTGGTTTTTTTTCCTTCTGTGGTATTCTTGGCACTTTCCTTAGGAGCCACATTTCCACTGTCATTTAATGTTTCTCAGCTTGTTTGCTTATTGTCCATGCTTCACATGCCTGCAAAATATAGGTTCTAAGTAGCACTTTAGCAATTGTTTTATCACTGTAATTGACAGCTTTTTATTTGTGAGTATGTTTTCTATCTTGCAAAAGGCTAAATTTGCCTTAGAAATTCTTGTTTTTATCTCTAAAGGTACTGTCCAACAGATGTTAGCACTGACTATTCTAAGATAACCATTTTGTAGTTGAGAATATACATCATGTATTGATGTCATACATGTTGTGATAACTGGAAAGATTTGTGGAAAGAGAGATAGAGGAAGACAGCATGAGAAAATTTTTGATAGTCTTGTGTCATGGCACAGAAGGGAGTCAACACAAATTGATCTATGCCATCAGAGATTGCAATTTGTGGAGAAGCAATGATCACCCATGCCATTCGGCAAGGCACTGGATGATGATGATGATTGATGTCATTAAGGTATTTTATGATTTGATGGTAGTACATTTTTCAAGGCAAAACTGGTCCAAGACTGATGATTGTGAGAAATGGCAAACCATGTCCTCCCATGCTTATAGGCATGCCACATGATGATGTTGACAAACTGCCAAAGGGTCTTTAACAAACACACTGATGCATATTGGATCTTCCATTTTTCATCTTTATCCAAGAGAGCCAGGCGTCTGAAACACTGTTCAAGGATTAATTGGTTAATTGGGTGCTGTCCTAGTAGTGTTCTTAAAATGAAAAAAAGCTACTCACAGTAACTGTTCATTGAACAAAAGGCAGCTGTAAGAATATGTGGTGATAGAGCAGATTAGATTGATATAGAACAGGGAGACAGATAGGGTTGCATGCCGGTGTGCTGGGGAATGAACAGGTGGACAGATTTGCTGGCTCTGCAAAACTTGGTGGAGTATTGATGCATGACAAGGCAGACATGGTTGCGGCCTTGTGGGAGCATGTGTACACCTCGGAAGGAGTGACGAGGGGATCTGGCCGACGCTCTACGCTCAGAGGAAAGGTGAGATGGACATATAATCAGATTGCTACTGGTACTATTGGTGTTGGAACTCTTCGCTGGCTGCTCTGGGAACAGAGCGCTTATGAGAATGCCCTGAATGCTGTGATGTCGGTTCCTAAATCAATCAATCAGTCATGACTTGGAGAACTTGATGACAACTAGCAAGATCGAAAGGGAAGACAGAGAAGTAAATACCTGGATGGCTTAGCCACGTGGCATAGTCGAGACAGGAACAGAGAGCTGATCCACGACTCTGGTGATCGAGTGAGATGGCAAAACATGACCGCCCACGCTTACCGGCATGGCACATGATGGATGGATGAAAATTCAAACCCACAATCAGAAGGTTGGAAGCCTAGTATACTGGCCACTATGCTACCGCAGCTCCGCATAGAAGATGACACTAGGATGTAGTGTTTCTCTGTATCCCAGCTGGAAGAGGAAAGATCATACAAGCAGTCAGATATTTCTACATCCAAGGGTAAATTTGAAATGCTATGAATGATTGAATGCTTCCGTCCTCCGCATTGACAATGAAAAGGACAAAACTGTATTATTCCCATTTTCCATTCTTAGCTGCTTTATGTATGACTTTTGGCTGAATTTCCAACTTGGTTGGTTGGTTGTGAATCCCCCAGAAGTCTGTGGGGTTTAGTTGCTGATGCATTGACATTCAGTTCTGAGCCCCTATTGGAATGACGGTTGGTGTGGAGACAGTCTACTCAGTTTGGTACCTTCTCCACAGGATCTGTGCTACAGAGCTCGTCTTACCCTCTCCAAGCCCAGAAACTGGCAGAGTGTGCAGGACTGGTTTTATAATTCCACATCTGCGGAGACATGTTAGTATGTAACCTGGTCTGATTCAGCATAACATTAAGACTTGCTAGAATTAATTCTCAGTTGTATGTTTCCTACATTGGTTTAGGCACTTCATGGTCAACGGACATCAACTCAGTGCCCATAGTCAACACATCTGCCTTAAATTTGGCATATTATTAAGGACCTCGTTACTTTACCTGCTCCATACACTATAAATATTCCTGGTCTTGTGGGTTTTATAAATTCATAATATTACCAGAGCAGTGACCTATACAGCCTACTATATACGACTACCAACAACCAGGGGAGTTGTAACCTGCACAGTGTAAGTACAGTAAAGTAAGCAAGGACCCTTTTCAATGATTTAAAGCACATAGAACATATAGCGATAGATCCATGTTTTTAATGGACTATTCAGCACTCCATCTGTGTTGTCAGTGTCAAGCAGGCCGCCTTTACTTTTCAATAAATTTTCTGATACCTAATTTAAGTCGACCTGAGAGCCCAAATCAATTTAAAAAATTTGAATCAGCCCTGATATGGATTGAACCCACAACCACTGGGCTAACAGGTGAATGTCTCGCCACTAGCCTCCACGACTCCCACTTGCAGTGTATGCGCAGGATACTGTTTTTTGCCATTGTCTGAGAATGCTCCCCATCTGATTCACTACCAAGAGATCATGAGGGGATATGCTGTTATCATGCTAATCAGAATAAAATTGTCCTGAGTACACTGTTTAAAATGGTTAAAAAGCATAATGATTACCCAAATCAGGACAAGAGAGTTTCCATTTATTGTGCATGTGTTGAGATGAGAGCATGTGGAGAAAGTTGTGACCATTGGGAAGAATAGGGGTGTTGACACTCAGTGTTGAAGTAGGTCTCTTACCAAATGAAATATGAGTACAATGATTTTTTAGCTTATACTCAGTGCTGAACTAGAACTCTTACCAAATGAAATATCTTGATGTTTAGCTTACACTCAGTGCTGAAGTAGATCTTTTACCCTAGGAAATACCATTATTGGCTTACACTAGTGAAGAATTGGGGTGTTGACACTCAGTGTTGAAGTAAGTCTCTTACCGAATGACATATGAGTACAATGATTTTTAGCTTATACTCAGTGCTGAACTAGAACTCTTACCAAATGAAATACCATGATGTTCAGCTTACACTCAGTGCTGAAGTAGATCTTTTACCCATGAAATACCATGATGTTTAGCTTACACTCAGTGCTGAAGTAGATCTTTTACCCATGAAATACCATGATGTTTAGCTTACACTCAGTGCTGAAGTAGATCTTTTACCCCAGGACATACCATGATGTTTAGCTTACACTCAGTGCTGAAGTAGATCTTTTACCCTAGGAAATACCATGATGTTTAGCTTACACTCAGTGCTGAAGTAGATCTTTCACCCCAGGACATACCATGATGTTTAGCTTACACGTAGTGCTGAAGTAGATCTTTTACCCATGAAATACCATGATGTTTAGCTTACACTCAGTGCTGAAGTAGATCTTTTACCCCAGGACATACCATGATGTTTAGCTTACACTCAGTGCTGAAGTAGATCTTTTACCCTAGGAAATACCATGATGTTTAGCTTACACTCAGTGCTGAAGTAGATCTTTCACCCCAGGACATACCATGATGTTTAGCTTACACGTAGTGCTGAAGTAGATCTTTTATCCATGAAATACCATGATGTTTAGCTTACACTCAGTGCTGAAGTAGATCTTTCACCCCTGAAATAACATGTTTAGCTTACACTAAGTGCTGAAGTAGATCTTTCATGCCAGGAAATACCATCATGCTTAGATTACACTTAGTGCTGAAGTAGATCTTTTACCCCAGGACATACCATTATTGGCTTACACATAGTGCTGAAGTAGATCTTTTACCCCAGAAAATACCATAATGCTTAGCTTACACACAATGTTGATGCTTCAATTCAATCAATCAATCATGTGCCATGCCGGAAAGCGTGGGCGGTCATGACTCGCCATTTCACTCGATCACCAGTGTCGTGGATCAGCTCAGTATTCCTGTCTCGTCCATGCCATGTGGCCAGGCCATCCAGGTATTTTCCTCTTGGTCTTCCTCTTGGTCTGTTCCCTTTGATCTTGCCAGTTGTCACTAAGTTCTCCAATCCATTTCTTCTCATAACATGTCCAAAAAATTTTGACTGTCTGCGTCTAATTTCTCTAATCAGTTTACGATGTTCATTTGTCTCCTGTAGTACTTGGTCATTGGTTTTTCTGTCTGTCCATGGTATTCTTTGCATTTTCCTCAGAAACCACATTTCTGCAGCCATCAGATGCTTTTCAGCTTGACTGCTCATTTCCAAGTTTCACATCCATACAAAAGAACAGGCTCTATGTATCCCAACATTCTTTTTCTCGTTTCAATTGACATTTTTTTATTGGTCAGAATATTTCATCTTGCTAAAGGCTACTTTCGCCATGGGGATTCTTGTTCTAATCTCTTCAAGGCATCTCCCATCAGATGTTATAACTGTTCCAAGATAATTGTACCGATTCACTTGTTGAAGAATATTTCCATTTACTTGTATATTACATTGTGGCACTTCTTTCTTCCTAGTGACGACCATAACCTGAGTCTTTTTACAATTTAATTCTAACCCCAGTTCCATGCTTCCATTATGGTACATAATTTCCCTGTTGGCATTGAGTTGGAGTCTGTTGACAATCAAACACCTAAAAGCCGTGGACAAAACATTGCCAACTGAGCCTCATTGTGCTTAGTCGTGACCTGGTTACATTCTAATATACCTCTCCACAGATGTGAAGTTTGAATCCAGCATTGAGCACCCTGTATGTGAAACACTTAAAACCCTAATGACTTATCTTCCCTGGGACTAATTCTGCTTTCTTCTTCTGTCTACTTCTATGAGCGCCAAACATTACATGTGCATTTATGAACTGTGCTAGTTTGTAAGCTCGGAGAGGGAAAGTAGAGCTCTGCAACATAACACTATCCCCAAGAGGTTGCTACTTTCCTGGGAGGTTGGATAGAAGCCTCTACACCAACCTCATGCCAACAGATGCCCCTTTCAGAGTTCAGGCAACTTCATTGCCAATGCATCAGAATTCAAGTTGAAAATCAGTCTTCCTGGGAAGTCACAACCATGCAGCCAGACTGGATTAATATCATACCTAAGTCATTTTATGGAAGAAGACGAGACAGAATGTTTGCTTCTCTGAGTAATCCTCACTAGTCCTATGCTAGGGTTAAATGAGGATTTGATGGGTACTATACATGACTGGGTGTATATTTTTTCTGTATTCACTTTGCCATCTTTACAAGGGAAATTATGAATTCTGTTTATGACAGGTAAAATATCCCCGCAGCTCCTTAAAAGACTGTCTTTTGCATTTTTGCTTGGGATGCCTGAAGAGGAGAGTTAATGTACTCCCTTCTTGATCTCACAGCCCTTTAGTTCATTTGATTTTGAAAGAATTCTTGGTGTTATCATAGATAACTTGGAGCCTCTAATTGTAGATAAGTACTGGAATCCGGAAGGTGCGGTTACACTTGTTTGTTAGCCCGGTGGTCATTGTTAGCATCCACATCGAGACGGGGATTTAAAGAAAAATGTACCCGGGCTCCCAGGCTGACCCAGCCTAAAATAGAAACCAGGAAATGCCATGGACAGTAAAGATGGCCGGCATGGTTCTGACCACATCACCCTCTAAGTGCCAGTTTTGTGTGTGTTTTGGTTTGCATATCCTTTACAGGGCATCGCTGTCAACACCAGCATTTTATTGTTGATTTTTTGGCAAGATTACGCTCTGTAGTTTGCCATTGCTTTCTGAGTGGCCGGCTCACTTATCCCATAAGTTACCAACGCGGTGAGAACCGCTTCCAATTCGCAAAGATGCACCTTGAGGTGTGTGAATATAGGTTTATTGTCCTTTATTGTTACTGCTGGGATTGTGGAACCACGGTAGCGCAGTGGCTAGCACACTTGCCTGTCAGCCAGATGGTCATGCGTTCGAATCTCCATAAAGTCGGGGATATTATCAAATTGACCAGGGTTTCCTAGTGGACTCGGCCTAAATTAGATACAAGGAAAGTAAAGGAGGTCGATGTGGAGGTCACATCCCCCATTGAGTGCCACTCGAACTTTACAATTATGGTGTGAGCACCATATACCCAATACAACCCACAGCGTGGAAAAGGAATCTTTACCTATTTTTTTACTGCAGGGATCATGTCGCATGACAAATGTAGGAATGCTTGTCGGAGCTAATGAAGGTGACAGGACTTGTGTCTGTTTAAATGCTTTTGTGTTTCTTTATGGAGAGATACTGAAAATGAAAGGACGTGTGTCTGTTTAAATGATGTTGTGTTTCTTTATGGAGAGCTATTGAAAATGAAAGGACTTGTATCTGTTTATGTATTTGTGTTTCTTTTTGAATTGTTAAATGCCATGCAGAGTTCATGTTATGGTTATTGAAACCAAGGGGGTTTTTGATGACAATAAAACTCCACATCATCAGATGTCATCGTCACGTTTGTCATCAATCATGTTTTGTGTTTGTATCCAGATGTCGTTGCCATATTTTAGTTCAGATGTCAGTGCTATGTTTTTGTTTATGTGTCATCACCTTGTTTAGGCTCAGATGTCATTGTCACGTTTTTGTTCAGATGAAATCATGGTATATTTGTTTATGTTGTTTGTTGTTGTTTTCATTCACTCTGAACTTGAGCGTATTCCTCAGTGGACTGATTTTTGCACTTGGGCCAGCTTTTTCTACTACCAGATTTTAATGTCATGTTAATGATATTTCCCTAAAGCTCCTTTATTTTACTTACATAGGAAGTATGATATTTCTCTAATGTTCCTTTAGTTTACTTACATAGGACGTATGATATTTCTCTAGTGTTCCTTTAGTTTACGTACATAGGACGTATGATATTTCTCTAAAGTGAGATATGTTGAAGACACAGTTTTGGTTGCTGAAAAAGAAACTTAAAAGAAAAGTTGCAGGTCCTTTCCTTTGCAGGGCATTGCACTCAACCCCAACCTCAGGTTGCTTTACTAGGCTGGTTCACATTTGGTAGCTTGCCATTGCTTTCTGAACAAAAAGTCAATAAGTCAAACTCACCAGTGTAAGGAATGAACCCCATACCCCACCATTTGGCTAACCGGAGATTTAAGCACATTAAGCCTGACGCCCGCGATGACTTCTTGAAAATGAAATGTACTTGCAAGAAATCATAGATGAAATGGCGCACAAGGCCTTGCAGAGACTTTGGGCAAGAAAATGTATGAGACAGGAGAATTGGCAACGATCATTAGTCTTTTCGGTGGGCCGTGATGAGAGCAACGTTCTACAATGGACATACATGATAGTTATTTGCATTTCCTTTACAGGACATTGCAGTCAACCACAGCATTTATTGGCAGTTAATGATTTACTAGGGAATTTTAGTCCAGTTTGCCATTGCTTTTTGAGTGGCCGGCGCCTTATACCATCAAAATTAACGCAAAGCGGTCTGCTTCTTCCAAACTGGGCGCAGCTGACTTTGAACCTTCAAATGTCTGGGAATTATGAAACTATGCGTCTCACTTATCCCTTAAAGTACAGCTATGATAAGGACATGGAGATATCGCCTAGATACAACAACCCGACAATAAGGGGTTAGACATAATGGCTGCAAGTACTGGGCTCTAGTAACAAGGACATATCAATATTGACCCATAATACTGATCTTACATAGCAAAGACATAAATATTGACCCATAAAACTGATCTTACATAACAAGGACATATAAATATTGATTTATTTTGTTGTTTCGGGATTTGAGATTTAAATATTGAGAACAACCCATTACTGGCAACGCTGATCGTATTCTGGTATGAACCTAAGGCCTATCCACGTCAATGTGGAAACACTAGACTCGAGTTTCGCTCTCATTTGAGTTCATCAGTAGTGCATATCCTTGACCGGACCCGGAAACAAACCCCGGATCACTGGCGTGTGGAGCTGGTGTGTAACCACTAGACCACACGGCCAAATTATCACAACAGAATATCACAACGTCACTCATCGAAGGCTGTAAACAACAAAATAAATCAATTTGATTATTGCTTGCTGGACTTTAGGCGGCCTGGTGTGCCTTACCAGTGAGAAGACCTGATCGTTCGGGTCGACGTCGATTGACGGATGTCAGTTGCGGCGATCGGGCAAATCTTGAGCTACAGCCTACGATGGGTGACGTTGTGTTATTCTGTTGTGATAATTTGGCTGTGTGCCGCGTGGTCTAGTGGTTACACACCGCTCCACACTCCAGTGATCCGGGGTTTGTTTCCGGGTCCGGTCAAGGATATGCACTACTGATGAACTCAAACGAGAGCGAAACTCGAGTCTGGTGCTTCCACATTGACGTGGATAGGCCTTAGGTTCATACCAATATAAATATTGATCTATAATACTGATTTTCCATAGCATGGACATATAAATATTGACCCATAATACTGATCTTCCGTAGCAAGATCATATAAATATTGACCCATAATACTGATCTTCCATAACAGGGACGTATAAATATTGACTCACAATGCTGATCTTTCATAACAGGGACGTATACATATCGACCCACAATACTGATCTTCCATAACAGGGACGTATAAATATTGACCCACAATACTGATCTTCCATAACAGGGACGTATAAATATTGACCACAATACTGATCTTCCATAACAGGGACGTATAAATATTGACTCACAATGCTGATCTTTCATAACAGGGACGTATAAATATCGACCCACAATACTGATCTTCCATAGCAAGAATGTATAAATATTGACTCATAATACTGATCTTCCATAGCAAGAATGTATAAATATTGACTCATAATACTGATCCTCCGTAGCAAGAACATATAAATATTGACCCATAATACTGATCCTCCGTAGCAAGAACATATAAATATTGACCCATAATACTGATCTTCCATAACAGAGACGTATAAATATTGACTCATAATACTGATCCTCCGTAGCAAGAACATATAAATATTGACCCATAATACTGATCCTCCGTAGCAAGAACATATAAATATTGACCCATAATACTGATCTTCCATAACAGGGACATATAAATATTGACTCACAATGCTGATCTTTCATAACAGGGACGTATACATATCGACCCACAATACTGATCTTCCATAACAGGGACGTATAAATATTGACCCACAATACTGATCTTCCATAACAGGGACGTATAAATATTGACCACAATACTGATCTTCCATAACAGGGACGTATAAATATTGACCCATAATACTGATCTTCCATAACAGGGACGTATAAATATTGACCCACAATACTGATCTTCCATAACAGGGACGTATAAATATCAGCCCGGGTACAGATCTCCTGTAATGTCGCCATCATTACTTAGCAGGTCCTTCACAGAACGTCGCACTCTTCACGACGCACCGACAAGTTTCTCAGTCTCAAGCCATGTCTCCCGCCTCACGCACCCTTGTGCTCAAGGTGTCCGCAATGTCTTGTGTCACGCACCCTTATGCTCAATGTGTCCGCAATGTCCTGTGTTCATCTTCATGCTGACTGACCCCTGGCTTCTTACAGGATCTCCTGTAATAAGGACATATAAACATAGGTCCAAAATACTGGCCTTCCACAACATGACACCGGATTCTGTCATTATGGCCAATACTTTGCGGTGTAGGACAGGGAGGTATTGAGCCTGGGGAATTAAGGTGGACTGGCTAGTGCAGTAGCAGTGAACAGTGTTGGTTGGGGTTTAGATGTTTGTCCCCGACAGAAAAAAACTCCTTAAATCTGCTAAAATTACAGTCCTTTCATTTATTAAAACTTAATATGATGAAAGAATGATAACAAATTATAACAAATCACGATAGTTTATAATAGTACAATGTTTACACATCATTTAAACCCCCCGCGAGATAACACATTTATAAAGCCAAAGTAATGTAAAGAGACAAAACACACATACATTTACTTATACATTCTTTAGTTATGTACCGGCTCTTGCATGTACTAAACGGTATTCACATGTGTCTTTGATTGGTCATGTCTAGCTAAATGAATGTGATTTCTCGATCCTCCTTGCACATGATTGCTTTCATATTTATTTTTCAGACATCACACTTATCTCCCACCTTTTATCTGTTATTCGTTTATCTTCAGTTTTATTCATTCTACATTCCACAAATTCTCGTTCAGTGATACATTCATTTTGTTTTCCATTTCTCATTACATTTTAAAAAGTTACACACCACTCTCTAATGTCATTTTTTTAAAATACACTATTAATATTCGTTAGCTTCTGTCTGTCTGCCCACCCATCCACCCATCTCTCTGTCCGTCCGTCCGTCTGCCCATCCACTCACACGCTCGCCCTCCCCCACCCTCTCTCCCTTTCCTTCTCGTATTCTCCTACTTAATATCCCCAAATCAAGCACCATTCTTTCAACCCAAAGAGACTTAGTTTGATTCCTTTCTCACGTTACGTATATTCATACTGTTATACTTTTCTTAGTGTACTCCTCCTCCTTTAAACTTTACATAAATATACTTGTGCTTTTCTCTTCTCCCAATAAGCTGTCTATATTCACACTTATATTATTCTCTTCTCCCAATAAGCTGTCTATATTCACACTTATATTATTCTCTTCTCCCAATAAGCTGTCTATATTCACACTTATATTATTCTCTTTTCCCAATAAGCTGTCTATATTCACACTTATATTATTCTCTTCTCCCAATAAGCTGTCTATATTCACACTTATATTATTCTCTTCTCCCAATAAGCTGTCTATATTCACACTTGTATTATTCTCTTCTCCCAATAAGCTGTCTATATTCACACTTATATTATTCTCTTCTCCCAATAAGCTGTCTATATTCACACTTATATTATTCTCTTCTCCCAATAAGCTGTCTATATTCACAGTTGTGCTATTCTTTTCTCCCAATGAGCTGTTTTTTTCCCACTTGCGCTGTTTTCGTCTTTTTTGTAAGTTCATTCTTTTAGTATTCGTTATCCCAGTAACATGTCTATATCCATGTTTGTATTTAATCTTCTTCCTATAGTTTATATTCCTTCTCTCTATAAACTACATGTAATCACTCTGGTATTATTCTCTTATTTTCGTGTATTATATTCACGCATATTTTATTCTCTTCTCCTTGTCTGTATTCACACTTTTGTTATTCTGTTATTTGTAAGCCTATATTCACACTAATAGTATTCTCTTCTCCCTATAAACTGTCTATATTCACACTTTATATATTCGCTACTGCTATTATTCTCTTTCTTTAATCTATCTAAATCCACACATCTCTTCTCTTAGCTTATATTAACACTTTACGTTTTCAAGTATCTCCGCTTATATTCAAATTTGTGTTGTTCTCTTCCACAAATAGGCTATCTGTATTCATACTTGTGGCTTTCTTTTCCTGTTTATGTATTCAAACACATTACTCTCTTCTCCCTAACTATAACTCTTCTCCCCTAACTATCGGTAGTCTTCGTGGCGAAGCTGTCAAGCCGTTTGACTCCGGCTCCGAAGTTTGTGGGTTCGATTCCGGGCCGTGCCCTTCGGTTCACTCATGTGGGTCGTCGCTAGAGCTACGGAGTTCGTGCTTTGTGCGACGCTTTCAGCGCTGCGGTAAGAGACCGAGCTATATGGGATAACACCCGGTGCAAGAAAGTCGACCCTGTCGACTTTTAAGCAACTTCTTTTTCTCTAACTTAAGTCACACTTGTGTTATTCTGTATTGTGTATGTATATCTCATCTATATTAGTATTATTCTCCTCTCTATAAACTGCCTACATTCATAGTTGTATTATTCACTTTTTCAAATGTATACATTTACACTTGTGTTATTCTTTATTACTATGTATACAATCATACTTGTATTATCCCTTCTCCCTATAAGATGCCTATATTCACACTATTGTTCATACTATTCACACGCCGGTACCCCTGGCGTAGTGGTTAACGTTTTTCTCCGTAATCCCGTACATTTCCGTGAGTAACGCAGCTGCGCTAGAATCGGCTGCGGTTCGAGCCGCGCTGGTAACTTACCGGGGTATGTGAGCCGGTCGTTCAGAAAGCAATGGTAAACTACTGAGCTAAATCTTGCCTAGTACATCAACAGCAGCTAAAAAATGCTGGTGTTGACTTCATCGTCCTGTAAGGGATATGCAACATAATAAAAAAAATGCACATTATTATTTCCTTCGCTCAATATGCTGCCTATATTCACACTGTTATTCTATTCTCTGTATAAGCTGCCTATATTCACACTTTTATTCTATTCTCCCTATAAGCTGCATATATTCACACTATTATTCTATTCTCCGTATAACTTAGTATAAGCTGCCTATATTCACATCGTATTATTCTCCCCCCTTTCCCCTTACTCTTTCGCATTATCTTCACACACATTTGGAAAACATATATCGTCTATTGCAGGGGTGGGCAAACTTTTCGTGCTGAGGACCGCATTGACAAATGAAAAGCTATTGGCGGGCCGCATGCATGCACGCGCGCGCGCGCGCGCGCGCACGCACGCACACACACACACACACACACACACACACACACACACACACATATATATATATATATATATATATATATATATATATATATATATATATCCATTTTGTTCACAGCAACCTATCACAATAAGTAATTATTAATTATTTATAGGTTATTAAGCAGTATAAATAACTAATTTTTGCAATTTTATTTTACTTATACACTTATACAATATATTTCACAATATGGACAACAACTTTTACTAATTTGTTAACACGATTTTACAACTTGTTATTATAACAAATATTCTTTATTATCTATCAATGGCTTTAATTTAGACACACAGCAACTACATTGTCACTACAGTTGTTGATTTCTAATGAGATGCATGTAACTGCTTGCAATTTTTGACAATATTCTTGAAATCTGGAGCAATTTTACTTGTTGAAATTCGTGCTGGAAATTCGCATGACAGCATGCAAGTTGCATTCCGACAATAAAGATCTATTCTTAGATTTGTTGATCTTCAAGCAAGAGAATGCTTGTTCGCAAATGTATGTTGATCCAAACAATGATAAAAGTTTAGCTGCAAAGTTTTTCAAGTTGGGAAATGATTCTTGTGATAAAGATCCATAGAAATACAGCTCCAACTGTATGTCCTCTGTGGCTGTATCAGCTTCTGCACTAAAAGGTGAACTGAGAATATTGAACTATGGCTCTAATTTCTTGAAATCTTGGAATCTCCATCCAAATTCTTCAATCAATGCATCTAATTGGGTTTTGTATTTTTCAGTCATTTCACCAGAAATGGTTTCTTCTTTCAGCAAAGGGAAGTGGCAAAATCTTTTTTCACTTGCTTGTCTGGAGAACAGTGAGAGTTTTGCCTGAAATGATTTTACATATACATACAATTCATGTGCAAACACACCATTGCCCTGAAGTTTGACATTCAGTTCATTTAACTTTTCCATAATTTCAATGGCAAACATAAAGTCTAACTGCCACTCTTTATTGACAGTGTTAGTATTAAAGTCACATGCAATGCCCTTCATCTCTAGGAACATCACTATTTCTTCTCTGAATTCCCACACTCGCTTCAACACCTTGCCGAGACTCAGCCATCGAACATTGGTGTGGTTCAGGACATCGGAATGTTCAGTTTCCAAATCGTCAAGTAATGACTTGAACTGTCTGTGATTAAGTCCTCTTGATCTGATGAGGTTGATGACATTGACAACTGGGTCAATAACATGCTTGATATTCAAAATATTTTTACACAGACTTTCTTGGTGAATCACACAGTGAAGTGGTAATAATGTGTGGTCTGGATATTCTGCTTTAATCTTATAACTTATCAACTTTACCAGACCTACATTTTTTTCCAGTCAAAGCACGAGCTCCGTCAGTTGTAACACTTGCCATCTTGTTCCAAACCAACCCAGTTCTTTCAATACAGTTAGTAACAGCATTGAATATATCATGACCTGTGGTTGTGTCTTTGAGTGTCTCAACACTCAGTAACTTCCGTGAGTTTGAAAGAAGTGTTTATTCCACGTATAAATATCAATAATTGGGCAGTATCATGTACATCGGTACTCTCATTCAATGCAAGAGAGTACCAAAAAAATTGTACTCCTTGATAAAGTAATGTTGTCAAATCTGTTTTTTTTTTGTTCTGGACACATAATGTTTGCTGCATCTAGCAAACATTCCTTGATGAACTCGCCATCAGAAAATGGCTTGTTCTCTTTTACAATTCTGTGTGACAGCACAAGACTAGCTTCAGTTGCAACATCTTGAATTGAAGACTGTTTAATGAAAACAGTTTGTTGTTTCTCCAAATTTTTTCACCAACTCAAGGCATTTCCTTTCCTTCTCTTCGGTCGTTAAATTGTATCCGAAATTGGAATGTTTTGTGTGATAATGTTTTTTTAAATTGTACTCCTTGAAGACATCCACTGAGTCACGACACAACAAGCAAACTGATTTGCTACCAACTTTTATAAAACAGTACTTAGTTGTCCATTTCTCATTAAAAACACGGCACTCATCTTCAATCTTACGTTTGTTATTGACACTCATAGAAACGGTACATGAAATTCTGTAAAATTCAACAAAATATCTTAAAAACGAATTACATTTTTTTTTCTAAATGCCCTCGCGGGCCGCATAAAATCACTTGGCATGCCGCATGCGGCCCGTGGGCTGTAGTTTGCCCACCCCTGGTCTATTGGAAGCAGCGGCACATGGATGTGTTGTTCTGGGATTTACCGTTAGTTCCAGATTCCTGCCTTCTTTGTTTTGTGTCAATAATTGCCTGTCGTTATGCCAGAGCTTGTCATGTATTATTGCGAGCAGTTCGCCGTTATCCCTGTTTAGGTTCTCAGCTACAGGTGGCTTCAGGGTCAACACAATGATTATTTACGTCTAGCAATATAAAGTAACATCAAGTAATGCAGCTTTACAGAACACAGTTACAGAAAATATGGGATATTTCGGCGATTAGCCTTCATCAGCAAACAAGTACGCAAAAAAAAAAAAAAAACAACAACAATAACATATAAACACAGGGAAGACACTACAGTGATTACATTAACGCGTAATAACCTGTAAGAAAAATGGAAATATGAAAATAAAAAAAATTAGAACAATGAAAAGAAAATGAACAAAATATGTTGCTTATCCCAGAATCCAAGGCTGTGAAACCAGTTATTTTCCGTAATTGTGTTTTGTAAAACTGCATTACTTCGGGTTATTTTATATTGTCTACATTCCCAGAGCTTCACCACAGTTCCACTAATTGTATTTTATTTCTAGTAAGTGCATGGCCAAAATAGTACATCCATTTCAATATATTACAGATTAAATATTATGTGTGTTCTTTACCCACGAGTCTTGTCGCACATGACACGGGTATACAGATTTAGAAGCAAATATCTTTGTCATACCCTGGACAATGAGCAAGCAATTAGAAACTGAAACAAAGGTCCTGGAGATGTGGATATACCGACGAATATGTCATATTTCATGGAAAGAAGGAGAAAAAAAAGCATATAGAGGTTCTAGAAAAATCGGGAATGAGAAGAGTGTTGATGAAAGAAATAAAAAAAGGCAAGTGAAATATTTCGGCAATGTTAAAAGACATAACACTCTTATAAAAAGCATACTGGAGGGTAAGGTTGAAGGCAAGCAGGCAAGAGGGAGCAACAATAGAAGTGAAAAGATAACATCAAGATATGGACAAACAGCAGTTTGACAGAATGTCCAATCAAGGCAAGAGACAGACAGTGTTGGAGATCCATTGCAGCCAACCTTCATTGTAGAGACGGCACCTGATTGATTGATGGATTTCTACAGTCATTATGCTTTAGACAGAACAATAATGGTACGCATGTTTCCTGGAAGAAGAGGCGGGGTCGACTTAACACGACAGTGGACACATGACATTAAAGACGCTCTGAGCATGAACACCCGTCAGGCAGGGAAAATGGCAAAGATTTGATCCGTCCAGCGGATTTCACGAGAGCGACGTTCTGCAAAAGAGCTTGTTACATGATGATAATGCTGATGATGATGCTGATAAGATATTCCTGCGGTTAAAACATCTGTGAAACACAAGTAACTTCAGTGATAAATGCGTTTCATTGTGTATACAATTAACAGTACGCTTAGTCTAAGAGATAAGATTACAAGTCAGTCTCCGATATGTTATCAGTTAAACAATTACAGCCATTTATTATCACATTTGTTATGTCTTCTATAAATATTACATAGCTTCATCTTATGTTCTTCTCGAATATCTAATCCACAGTGAAATATAAACCGTACAAGTTGGTTATCTTTTGGATCATTCTTGCACTCCGGACAAATTAATGGGTGCCCAGATCCTCCCCTCGGCATATGCTTCAGCTTCCGGCGGCTAATAGTGCCATTTCTGTGTTGGTCAAAGAGGTCGCTCCTTCTCCCGATGTCCCTCTTGTGTCTGGTCGTGCCAGTTCTTACTCTCAAGTCTGTCATTCTTTAACAAACTACCATTGCCGGCCCGTAGTCATGATTTCCACTGCCGACCAGCAGTGTTTTTACTATCGGCCCGTAGTTATGTTTTCCACTGCACGCCCGCAGTCACGTTTTTCACTGGCAGTCATATTTTTCCATCATCACCGAGACGGAATTACACAAAAATTGACCTGGCCTTTCAGGGTGTACGCGTCTAAAATGGGTACCAGGAAATGCCATGGAAGCAAAGGCAGCCGGCTAGTTACTGACTATTCACCCATCGAGTATGCGCTTGGGATATAACAATATGAAGCCAGCAGCATATTTCCACAACCCCACAAGACCCGAAAAAGAGCCCAGGTATCGAACCATTCTTCGACAGCGCTCATGCCAATGTCAGGGCAACTCTCTAACCGTTCCACCAAAGCGCCCGTTGCGGGCATATGGTGCTAGACCCATATTTGTATTAACCAGCCGACACTCGGTGGACACTAAACAAGCTGAACAGCGCATAAATGCTTTTGAATATAAATCTTATAGACGGGTGCTAAGAATATCTTGGATACAGAAAAGAACAAATGCAGCCATACGACAAGATCTGAATAGTGAAGAAGGTGAGCTACTAAAGACGATAAAACAAAGAAAATTGAAATATTTTGGTTACTTGAAACGTCATGAAAGTTTTGAGAGAACCATAATAGAAGGATATATGCCCGGGAAGAGAGGATAAAGAAGGCCAAAGAGAAGATGGGTGCAGGATGTGGCAGATGATATCCAGAAGGGTGTATCGGACGCGGGACATCTTGCTTATGACCGAAGAGTATTCAAGAAGGTTGTTTTTGGAGCGAGGTTTTACAAAGGACATGCTACTGAATGAATGACTCTGTGTTTGATGTGGTCAGTATCACACCGGCCGCCTGTATTTCCCAACACATTTCTTGGTATGTATTTTAGGCTGGGTCGAGCTGTGTGTCCAGGTCAATTGTATAAATCTCTTTGCATAGAGATTTGAACCCATAAACACAAAGCAATCAGGCAAGCGTCTGAAAGCGTTCATTGCTCTATCAGAAACATTGCTTGCAATGGAATGGTGGTTGTATTATGATTTGACGATTTAGCTGTACGATTTATGCACGACTGACGTCAACATCTACATGTAATCAACCGTACAAAATGTGAATGTAAAGACATTTTGATCCAACACAAATCACGTTCTCAGTTGTGAATGGGTCGAGTCATTTACAGCATACTTCTCCATGTCTGGCTTCAATTGACAGCACTTGTGCAGCAGAAACTCTTCCGACGGCGACGGCTGAGAAATAACGCAGGCCTTGGTAGCCCCGTTGAGCACAGATTCCACTGATGCTATCCTCCCGACGTAAGCAGGAGAGCACTTCGTGAGTCCACAACGTGCGGTACTGGCCCGGGAGAGAGTCGATGACGATCTCTGTGTTGGTGGATCACATAAGCAGTGAAAGCAAAACGACAAGCATGACATCTCAGTTACTGGTCTCTGCATACTGTGAGAAAACACCGGGGA